>ML685799.1:10005841-10144450 GCA_007922175.1 Pelusios castaneus
AACTGTATTAGAGATGCTGCAATGATTGTGGTGAGGGAGTTTATAGGCTGGTGGTTTTCCAGCTTGATAGTTCAGGGTTAAAGTTCACGGAGAATTCGTTCCCACAGCTGCTAGCCCATGGAAGGCCAATGAGCTTTCTGGTCTTTGTGAGAGAGAATAGCATTGCCACTTATTGCTGGCCTTATTGCTAAGACACTGGGTGTTTTGTGCTGCTGCTTCCCCTCTTTTGACTGGAACCACTCACTCCAGCCTGCCTAATGGGGCAGCTGAGATCATGAAACCATGAATGAGAGAATTTGATAGCATCCGTTAACTACCTGAAGGGGGCTCTCAGGGACGATGGAGCTAGGCTGTTCGCTGTGCTGGTAGAGGACAGAAGAAAAGGTTTCTTACCTGTAACTGGTATTCTTCGAGATGTGTTGCTCATGTCCATTCCACTTTAGGTGTGCGCGCGCCGCGTGCACGAGCTGCCGGAAACTTTTCCCCAGCATCCCCCGGGGCCGTCCGTGGAGCCCCCTACAGTCGCGCCTTCGCGGCGCACTATAAAGGGTCCCGACGGCCCTGCCCTCCCAGTTCCTTCATGTCTCAGTCCGACAGAGGGGTAGGAGGGCGGGTGTGGAATGGACATGAGCAACACATCTCGAAGAATACCAGTTACAGGTAAGAAACCTTTTCTTCTTCTTCGAGTGATTGCTCCTGTCATTCCACTTTAGGTGACTCCCATAGCCTTACCTGAGGAGGAGGGGTCGGACCTCAAGTACTTGCTGCCTGAAGGACCGCTCTGCCGAGCGCCGCGTCCTCTCTGGCTTGGTCCACGATAGCATAGTGTGCTGTAAACGTGTGCACAGATGACCAGGTGGCAGCTTTGCAGATATCCTGGATGGGGACCGATGCCAGGAAGGCTGCGGAAGACGCTTGGGCCCTTGTTGAATGGGCCGTGACCCTCGGGGCTGACTTGCCCGCCAGTCTGTAGCATTCCCTGATACAATCCGATATCCAGGAAGCGATCCTTTGCGTTGAAACCGCCTTGCCTTTCATCCTTTCTGCTATTGCTAGAAAGAGCTGAGGGGATTTCCTAAAAGGTCTGGTCCTCTCCAAATAGAAGGCCAGGGCCCGACGCACATCCAGCGCGTGAAGTCTACGCTGTTCGTCGGTTTCGTGAGGCTTAGGACATAGAACTGGCAAGAAGATGTCTTGATTAACATGGAAACTCGAAACAACCTTGGGGAGAAAGGCTGGGTGTGGGCGTAGACGCACCTTGTCCTTAAAGAATACAGTGTACGGCGGATCTGCCGTCAATGCTCTAATCTCCGAGACCCTTCTGGCCGAGGAGATGGCCACCAGGAAGGCCACTTTCCATGAGAGGTATAGGAGCGAACAGGAACCCATAGGCTCAAACGGGGGGCCCGTAAGTCTAGTGAGAACGAGGTTCAGATCCCACTGGGCTACCGGGGAGCGGGTTGGTGGAAAAACTCTAACCAAGCCTTTCAGGAATCTTTTGACCAGAGGGTTTGTGAAGACTGAGAGGCCTGCCTCCCCAACGTGGAAGGCCGAGATGGCCGCCAGGTGTACTCGGACGGAAGAGCTTGCTAGGCCCTGCTGTTGGAGGGCTAATAGGTAATCCAGGATTAGGGGAATGGGGGCTCTAGGTGGGTCCACGTTCTTATCCGCAAGCCACACCGTGAAGCGCTTCCACTTAGCTTGGTAACTCAGCCTTGTTGAGGGCTTTCTACTGCTGAGGAGGATGTCCTTCACCTGTTGGGAGCATTGGAGCTCTGACGTGTTTAGCCATGGAGGTTCCATGCTGTGAGGTGCAGAGTTTTCACGTCTGGGTGCCTCAGTTTGCCCTCGTCCTGGGAGAGGAGATCCGGTAAGCATGGTAGAGTTATGGGGGCGCTGATCGAGAGCTCCAACAGCGTGGGGAACCAATGCTGCCTGGCCCACGCTGGAGCTATAAAGATCACCGCTGCTTGGTCCTGTTTGATTTTGATTAGGGCCTTGTGGATTAGCGGGGTGGGGGGAAATGCATAGAGGAGTCTGCCCCCCCAATGCATGAGGAAGGCGTCTGAGTTCGAGCCCGGGCTCTGTCCTTGGAATGAGCAGAAGCTCTTGCACTTCGCGTTTGCCCCTGACGCGAATAGGTCCACCCGGGGAGTGCCCCACTTCCGGAATATGCCCCTCAGGACATCCTCCCTCAGAGACCACTCGTGTTTCAGAAAGGACCTGCTGAGGGAGTCCGCTAAAACATTCTGCTGACCGGGTACGTATGTCGCTATCAGGTGTATTGAATGGGAGAGGCAGAAGTTCCACAAATCCAGTGCCTCTCTGCACAGCTGCGAGGAGCGAGTGCCCCCTTGCCTGTTGATATAGAACATTGTGGCTACATTGTCCGTGCGAATCAACACTACCTTGTCTCGTAGGTGGGGGTAAAAGGTCTGGCAGGCCCGCCTCACTGCTCTGAGCTCGCGTATGTTGATGTGCGCCAAGAGGTCCCTTTGGTCCCAGAGGCCCTGAGCCCTGAGGTCCCCCATGTGCGCACCCCACCCGATGTTTGACGCATCTGTGGTAAGGCAAACTGAGGGCTGTGGGGGCCGGAAGGGGACTCCTGCGCACGCCCACCCGGGGTTGGTCCAGCAGCCCAATGATTTGAGGACCTGTTGGGGAACTGACACTAGCTCGCTCATGCTGTCCCGAGCTGGGCGATAGACCGAGGCCAGCCAGGTCTGACAGGGCCTCATCTTCAGCCTTGCGTATCTTATGACTGAGGTGCAAGCGGCAAACAGGCCTAAAAGCCTCAGAATCGTCCGTACTGTGCATGTCGGGTGAGTTCTCAGCTCCCTTACTGCGCAGTTGATTGTATCGAATCGGTCCCTTGGGAGCGAAGCTCTGGCTACGACTGAGTCCAGGGTCGCCCCTATGAAGTCTATCCTCTGAGCCGGTGAGAGGACCGACTTCTGGGTGTTCACCACCAGCCCTAGCTTGCTGAAGGTGCGTTGGATTATCTGGAGGTGCCCACTGACCTGGTCTCTGGTTGGTGCCTTCACTAACCAGTCGTCCAGGTACGGAAAAACTCGGATGCCCTGGCGCCTGAGGTAGGCCGCTACCACCGACAGGCACTTTGTGAAGACTCTTGGTGCGGCCGAGAGCCCGAATGGCAGCACCGTGAATTGAAAGTGGGAGCCGTTCACAACAAATCTGAGGAATCGCCTGTGGCGCGGGGCTATGCTTATGTGGAAATACGCGTCCTTCAGGTCGAGGGCGGCGTACCAATCTCCCGGATCCAGGGAGGGAATGATGGAGGCGAGGGAGACCATTTTGAACTTGAGCTTCTTCAAGTGTTTGTTGAGATGTCTCAAGTCGAGGATGGGGCGGAGGCCGCCTTTCGCCTTTGGGATGAGGAAGTACCTCGAGTAGAAGCCTTTCCCTTTCCGATGGTGAGGGACCTTCTCCACCGCTCCCGCCTCCAGTAACCGGCAGACCTCCTGTTGAAGCCGGTGTACGTGAGCTGGGTCCCTGAAGAGGGACTGGGAAGGAGGTGGGTGGGAAGGGGGTGCAGAAGTAAATTGCAGGGAGTATCCATGCTCTACAGTGTGGAGGACCCACCGGTCCGAAGTAATGAGCTCCCACGCATGGTAGAAACGGGATAACCGGTTGCGGAAAGTGGGGGTGGGTGGATCCGGAATTGAGATAGGGACACCGGCCTCGGGCGTGCCCTCAAAACCCCTTTTTCTGGGAGGGAGGGCGCCGGGAGCATCCCTGCCCTGAGTCCGAGGCGCTCCTGCTCCTCCTGTTGTTCTGGCCCCGTCCCCGGTAGGAGTCCAGTCTCCGATTGTATCCCCTCGGGTGGGGTTGGGGTTTAAAATGTTTACGTTGGGGAGCGGGGGTGTGGAGGCCCAGTGACTTCAGAATCGCCCTCGAGTCTTTCAGGCTCTGGAGCTTAGAGTCCGTCTGAGCCGAGAACAGGTCCGGGCCCTCGAAGGGCAGGTCCTGGATCGTAGATTGGACCTCCTGCGGCAGGCCGGAGGCCTGAAGCCATGAGCAGCGCCTCATGGCCACCCCTGAGGACATGGAACGGGCTGATGCGTCGACGGCGTCCAGGGCGGATTGGAGAAGGACCTTGGACACCACCTTCCCCTCCTTGACCATTGCGGAGAACTCGGGCCTCGACGGCAGGTCGAGTTTGTCTTGGAATTTCTCCATGGAGGCCCAGGAATTGAAGGCGTATCTACTTAGGATCGCTTGCTGGTTTGCGATCCTAAGCTGTAGCCCCGCCGTGGAATATACTTTACGCCCAAATAGGTCCAGACGCTTAGAGTCCTTGGCCTTTGGAGTCGGGCCCTGGTGACCTTGTCTCTCTTTTTCATTGGCAGCCGCCACTACCAGCGACCCCGGGGTGGGGTGAGTGTAAAAATGCTCGTACCCCGACGATGGGAGGAAGTATTTCCTCTCGGACTTTTTGGCGGTAGGGGTTATGGACGCCGGTGTCTGCCACAGGGCCTTGGTGTTGTCCCTGATAGTCTTGATAAGAGGCAGGGCGACCCTCGATGGGCCCTCTGGGGTTAAAATGTCTACCATAGGGTCAGCCTCTTGGACCACTTCCTCCGCCTGTAATCCCATGTTGCGGGCTACCCTGCGCAGCAGGTCCTGATGCATCTTAGCGTCATCGGGGACCACTGCCGGTGTCGTCCCTGCCACCGCTTCGTCTGGCGACGACGAAGACGAACCTCGGGGAAGGGGCGGCACCGCCTGGCCCACGGCACCGGAACGAGGGTGCTTCGGGCGCTCGCTCCTGGCGGTGCCGGGGTCCTGGGCGTCCTCTGCGGCGGAACCTGGGTCTGAGAGGTCTGTAGCCTCTGGCGGGGCGCTGGCCGTGTAGGACGGGCGGGTCCTTGAGCCCGAGGCCATGGAGCGTGACCTGCCAGAGAGCTGGCCTTGTGCCTGATGGAATACCCAGGGCGTCCAGAAAGGCCACTGAGATGGCATTTGCCAGTGGTGCGGTGCCGCGTGCCCCTGGCCCGAACGGTGCCGACGTGGGCTTCTCCTGGATCTGATCGACTCCGACTCAGAGTCCGAGGAGGCATAGCTGCGCGGAGACCATGGCGGAGCGGTGCCGGGCGGTGCCGTTGGTGACATCGGTGCCCGTGTCAGGCTATGTGCCGGGGAAGCGACCTCCTCGATTAACTCCCTGGCCGCCTCAAAGGTCTCGGGAGTGGAGGGCAGGTGAATATCCTCCTGCAGGATCTCCCTGGTAGGGGAACTTGCCGGTACCGGACTCAACGAGCGCCTCGGAGTCGACGGTGCCGGGCCTCGGTTAGCCTCTGTCGAGCGGCCCGACACGGGTCCTGCTCTGTCAGCTCCCTTGCTCTTAGGTGCGGGGGAGCGGCCCCTGTCCGCTCTCTTTCTCTTGGGCGGTACCGGGGAGTGAGAGCGGTGCCGCCGTCCTTCATCGGCCCCTTTCTTCGGTGCCGGCGATCGGCGGTGCCGAGGTTCCTTGGGCGTGCCCTTGGAACGCGGCGAGTGTGGGATAGACGGTGTGCTCCGCACCGAAGCCGCACCGGGTGTCTCCGGCGCCGGAGGGCGCAGCGCCTCCTCCATCATCAAAAGTTTTAGTCTCTGGCCCCTTTCTTTTTGTGTTCTGGGGCGGAAACTTTTACAGATCTTACAGTGCTGGCCGAGATGGGCTTCGCCGAGGCACTTGAGGCAGGAGGAGTGTGGGTCGTCCAGGGGCATAGGCTTCTTGCATGCACCGCACGACTTGAAGACGGGCATGCCCCGGATCCGCTCTAGACGGCGGACCCCCTAGATGTCGAAGGGGGGGTGCTCTAAACTAGCTATGAAACTATCTTTGGGGAACTAACTAACTACAAAGGGGAAAAACTCTTGCGGTGTGCAAGAGAGAGACGTTCCAGCAGTCGCCACAAGCGGTAAGAAGGAACTGGAAGGGCAGGGCCGTCGGGACCCTTTATAGTGCGCCGCGAAGGCGCGACTGTAGGGGGCTCCACGGACGGCCCCGGGGGATGCTGGGGAAAAGTTTCCGGCAGCTCGTGCACGCGGCGCGCGCACACCTAAAGTGGAATGACATGAGCAATCACTCGAAGAAGAACTAGGAGCAAATCATCTCAGGTTTCAGTGGGGAAGGTCTAGGTTGGATATTAAGAAAAACTTCTTCAGCAGGAGCGTGGTGAAGCACTGGAATGGGTTACCTAGAGAGGCGGAGGAGTCTCCATACTTAGAGGTTTTTATGGCCTGGCTTGACAAAGCCATGGCTTGGATGATTTAGTTGGGGTTGGTCCTGCTGTGAGCAAGAAGTTGGACTAATTGAGCTCCAGATGTGCCTGCCAACTCAAATCTTCCATCAGTCTATGAAATCATGGTGAACTGGGAGTTTTCCATCTGCAAGATGAGGGAGCTCCAAAGTGCTGGTAGGGCAGAGCGACAGTGGCATTTCCTTATGTTGATAAGGGAAGCCCTAGAAGGGGGCCACTGCTGGTATGTCACTGTTGAGCTCTTCCCCTAGGTAGGTGTGTCCACCATGTTCCTTCATCTCCATAAAGCCTGATGGGAAAGCAGAGACCTAGAGCTGGATGAACTGCTAGTTTGCTGAGGTCTCAAGCAATGGGAGAGTGAGGTCTAAAAAAGAAATATTTCACCGAACATTTCCCAAACATTTACCGAACAGCACCAGCGGCGGAGGGAGGAGACTGAGGTAGACCCCCCCCCCCCAAGTGGGGAGCGCTGGAGTTGGATGGGTTAGGGAGATGGACTTTACCAGATGCGATCCTGAGCCACAGAGCTGAAGTGTTCTGGACTAAGCCAGTCCAGGCATTACTAGGAGACAGCACCAGAGTTTGGGCTCCTGGGCGAGGCCTGGCCAGTAGGAGCTTTGCAACAACAATGCCATATCCCAGGCACCCCATACCCTCCCCAGAACAAATGCCCCCCAAAGTCAGCTCCTTGGCATCCCCTCTCTTCCATGGGCAGCATGCAGGGAGCCCTGCAGAGGCCCTGCCAACCAGTAACAGCCCAAGTTCCTCCATGGCTGCCGTTCCCTACAGACAGGGGAAGGAGGCCCACCGGCTCAGTGCCACATTCCTTCTGAGGCCACGGCAGCAGAACTACCACCTAGGAGACAAAATTTTACCCAGAGCAGTTGGCAGGTGTGGGAGAATTTTGACCCTCTGCTCCCTCTCCCCTCCCCATTGTGGAATCTATGCATGCAACTCACTCTCAGTGTGGTACACCTCCCTCAAGTGGTGGATGGACAGAGGTCAATAAGCCTGCTACAACGCTACCTCAGTGTGGTGGGTCTTTTCGCTTAGGCAATAGAAGCTCATACCTTTAGCGCTAGGTCGTCTCAGGTTCAACCTCTGGTGCCAACAGCCCACCCAGCGGGTCAGTGTTACACTCCCAAGAGAAGATGGTAGCATAAATTCAAGCAAAAAGGACCACAGTCACAGATAGGAGAGTTCAGTGCTTGACTTCACCTCTCAGTCAGCTGCTCACACGTCAGTGGTCTACAACCTTTCGCGAGCAGATGGCATGCCGCTGATAGGTTTTAATGGCAACTGCCGTTCAGGAGTCAATCCTGATGGACCAGTTGGGGACCACTGCATTAGTGTTTACTTCAGGATGGCTGTTTACAGGCAAACATTTCTGATGGATAAGGCCAAGCTCTGCAAGTGTACATAGCCTAGACAACTATGAATATCCATTACTGAACAGAGACTGTAGGGAAATAAGTCCATCTATGAAATGTCTCTAGTTTTAACTTTATTTCTTTGCCAAGTAACTACACAGAGAGATACAAACACTGCTCATTTACAAAAACATCTAGTGCTAATTGTGGGGGGAAAAAACCTAGGGATTTGGGATACTGTAATATGTCCACCCAGGTACAGTTATTGTATGCATCCTTTACTCGCATGGCTCTGTATCACATTCCATGACATTATGTCCATGTCCTTCCAGCCATAGGCTTTTCCAGGACAGAGCTGTAAAATCCAAGTCCCATCAGCCATTAGTGCTGGAACCACGAGTTGAAAAAAAAGAGTGCCTGTGGACATCTTATTAATTCCCAGACTTCCTAGTGAGCTACACAACAAGAAGAGACTTGTCTTTCTTTTGGTTATTTGCTTCAGGATTGAATCTCTCAAGATATTCCAAGGCAGAAAGAAAATTTGTTCAATCACAAAAGTTACTTTTCTCATTCAAATACACCTGGTGAAAAGCTAAAATTTCCTCAGTTTCACTTTGGGTGTGATTATTTTTCCACACTTCCATAATTCCATCACTTAATAAATATATGTTCATGCACAGATTGCCTCCTCTCAATAAATAAAACTAGATATACCCATTATGGTTAAAAATGAAGGAAGAGGCAAGTTCAAATTTTGAGCCCCATTTTTGCCTGTCATGGTGACAATCATTTTCCACACTGGTTCAGACATTTAGTTTTCATGCTTTGAGTAAATCAAAATCCGTAGAGAGATGAAACTTATGGCCCAAATCTTCAGCTGGGAGAAGTCAGTCTAGGTGCATGTCAATGCAGCTGTATTGCCAAATATTTGATGAAAACAAATCACATAAAAGTCAGCATATGTGTATGTATAATTTTAATATCTGCTTGATGGCCTCATTTCTGGAGAAGAAGAACTTTAATTATCGAGCATAATGAAAATGACAGCATACACTTAAAACATGGTTATAACATGCTATTGGCCTAAAAATAGAGAGGTAAAGCATCAAGTCTATTAATGACCTCTATTACTTAAAACAAATTATGCTATCCAAGCAAGGTAGGAGGACATTCTAATGCAATTACAGCTACCACACACAACATACTGGGAACCAGCAAGAAAGCTAACTCAACTGCTTGGTATTACTAACTAGCACCACAATATTCGCAGTTGAACTTGGAAGAGCCCCATTTTCAGTAAAGATGCATGTCTAAACTGTAGTACACCAACGTTTTATAGGATCACAAAATGAGTGCACGAAATGGCAAAAGACTTAAAGGAGGTTACATCTGGAAAACCAGTATCACTTTAAGGATGTTTTAGGACTAACCCAGGGCTCCACAAAACCTGGGTGTCAGGTCACCATGGTGACCAGTTTGTAGCTTGGCTACTAGCTCTGCTGTGGAAATGCAGTGTAGGAGCGCCCTCTGGTGACCAAAAATAAAACGACTGACTCCTAGCTGGGAACCAATTTTGTCGAGCCCTGGACTAACTACTAATACTTCATTTTTGTTAGAAAGAACCACAAAATAGAGCTGTCAATAAAATGAAGAAAGCTGTGCCTTCTGAAGAGTAGCAAGTGAATGTTCTACTAAAGATATGCAAGCAAGGCAAGCCCATGCTGTCAGACTCCAACATCTAGAGATAATTCAAATGACCTGCATTACTTTGATACCAAATTTGCTACACACATCTGTCAAAAGCCTTGCTGGATTCCTTTGAAGATCAGATAGCTAATACCCAAATAGTGACATTTCCCCTCATATTTCAGCATTATGTTAAACCAGTAGTCCCCAACGAGTAGATCACAATCTACTTCTGAAGGGCAGTTGCCATTGAAACCTAGGAGCGTTGCGCCATCTGCTGGCGAAAGATTGGAAACCCCTGTGTTAATGTGTTAAACCATTTCATTTGGGCATGACATTTTTTTTTAAAACGCCCAATACAATTCCCAGTTTCATTTGAAGTAGTTAAGCAAAATAACTGATGAATTAAATTTATCTGAAAAAAATCAGGACATACTGACTACAAGTTACTGCAAAAATGATTTATCAGAGCAGTACTTTGCACATATGAAATCAATGCAATATAGAACTAAAGACAAATTAAGTCTTTCCCTGTGGAATCCATCAGGAATAAAATGCCCAATAAGGCAATAGGAAGGTAGAACTCTGGTCTTATGCAATATGGTAATTTCTATCTCAAACAGTGGCTGGCACCAGGTGCTTCAAAGAAAGATGCAAGAAGCTCCATCATTTCCATACATAATACTTTGCTGTGAAACGACTGTTGAGAATCTAACATTAACATGAAAAATGTCCTATCGCTATACAGGTGTAAAGTTCTCCCAGAAAACTGAACACTTTAAATTAGGATTAATTAAGTGATAAGATACCTCAAAAAATATGGCTCTATAGGGAAGCCAATTTGTTACAATCAGAAAACCTGTGGTCAAGCTGGAGCGCTGCTGCGGCTTGAAAGTGCAAATACTGGAGTTAAAAGCTTGAAATTAGCTTGAAAAATAAAAATCTTATTTCCACTTGAAAAATGTTGTACCCAAGGAAGCCTTCAAATGATTCTAAGTGAAAGATTAGAGAAACTATATTTATACTTTTTTTCTGTTTGTTTACTTGGTGCACTGATAAAACATTGAAATTCACTCGTTACCAAGTTATTTATTGTGTGAGCTTTCATGGGAGAAAATCCCACTTCGTCAGATTTTCTCCCACGAAAGCTTGTGCAATAAATAAATTGGTTAGCCTTTAAAAGTGCCGCAGGACTCCTTGTTTGTTTTGCTGAACTAGACAGACAAGGTGACCCCTCTAGAACTTTTCACTATTTCGTTGAAGCTCAGTTCTGCTTCCTGTCTTATGCACAAGAGGAATGTCCTCGCTCTTATGCGCTGCTCTGGCAGGAGCGATTGTGCACACTACTTTTTGCAGTTCTGGAAGAGGGGGTTTACTAGCAGCAATGCTGAAACTGAAGAGAACAGATGTACAAAGAGGAAGGGAAATAGGGAGTGCCTGAGGCCTGAGAACTACATTATTTACTCCCCTTTCTATAGTCCCCTATGGAAAAAAAGTCAACTGGGCACCAGAAAATCCCATATAAATAAATGTTATAAATTTAAAAACCAATGTTGCCCACCATCACAAAACTCAGACAGAGCAAGATGGGGAAGATAGGATTAAAAAACATATAAAATCCACACAAGGAATCTTGTGGCATTTTTAAAGACTAACAAATTTATTTACCACATGGGCTTTCATGAGAGAAAATCCTACTCATCAGACACTTCAAGTGTCAAATTCCTTGTTTGTTTTGCTGAACTAGATTGACTACCCCTTTGGAACATATAAAAATCTGATCCTTGCTACCTTCACTTGCATCAAAAATTCTAGACGTGTCTTAGTCTCACCATAATCAAGCATTCATCAACCATATTGATTAAGTAAATGTATAGGCAAACTTTCACCAGACATACCATCAATCTGCATTAGTCTGAAAAATGTTTAGGATTTTAGATGAAAAATATATCCTGAATGAAGTTAAGTCTTATGGGAAGAGGCATCTGTAGTTCATTTCTCTCATGCTCATTTTTTAAATCAACTTTTAACTCAGAGAGGAATCTCTGATAACAAGCAGCTTTTGTTTAGATGGCTGGATTATTCTATTGATTCATCATTCCTACTCATAAAAGGTACATTTATGCAGATGTCCATCTTCTAATTGATTTCTGATTTCCTTTGGCAAATGCAAGGGTCTCCTCCCTCCCCCACTTCTCACAACCCCCAATCTTTTAAAAGAAACTGCAAAAAATATGAATTTAATAAGGAATTTATAATACTATTTCCATTGACTAGGAATACCCAAATGCAGGTACAGCAGCATATATATTAATATCAAGCACGCAAACCCTATGATAGAAAAATACCCAATTGCTAGGGGGTATGCGACCACAGTCTTTTTAATCAATTTTGCAGGATGGGTACTCCAAAAATCAAGACACACATAACAAAGCCAGTTGTCCTGGTGACAAAATGCTAATCAACATCTCTGTTGGTCCCAAGAGGCTGTTCAGAAGGAAGCTAAAGATTTCAGGGTTCATTTCTAAAGAAATTTGGGCCTGATCTAACTCCACTGACATTACTAAAAATAAGCCCATTGATTCCAGTGGGAGTTGGATCAAGCCCTATGAGATTAAACTCCATCTCTTAGAGCAGGCCTTGACAAATAATGTTTCTGGTCACCATGGTGACCAGTTTTAGCAGCCTGTCACCTAGCTCCGCTGCAGAAATGTAATGGAGAAGTGCCCTCTAGTGACCAAAAGTAAAATTGCTGGCACTTAGCTGGGAACTAATTTTGTGCACCCCTGTCTTAGAGCAACAGACTAAGAAACCAATGGCACATGGCCTTGGACTATCAGCACTGAACTCAGTATTTTTGAAAAGTTTGGCATTAAATCAGCATTTCCCAATTTTTTTTGCCGGCACAACCCTATTTTATTAAATTACTGCTAAATTATAGAACCCAGGCAGCACGGAGGACACCATAATGGAGAGCAAAATGACACCCTCTGTGCAGTGAGATCTTGCACGCACCATACATGTGAGGTCGCACCACATGTGAGGACACCATTTTGCTCAAATGGCAACTTCCACACACTGTGACCTCATGCACACCAGGTACGCGAGGTCCTACTATGTAAAGCATAACGGCGTCTTCCACAAACTAGTGATTGCCACAACCCTATCTGCTGATGGTGTGTGGGGTCATGACCCACAGTCTGAGACGTGCTACATAAAATATTAAAAATGCAGTATGAAACCAAGTTCTAGCTGTGATTTTTAAGATATGAATAAGCTAAGGTGTGAGGGTTGTCGACAGAGTTTAAGTAACAGAGCCCTGGAGAGCAGCCTAGTCACGCTGATCCCCAAAGACCTGTCTTCTGAACACTTTTGCTTTAAGTTAAAGTAAGTTTAACATTAGAGCACAGATACAGCTCATCATTAAAAATATAAATCAATTTTAAGTATAGATGTTGCACATGGTAAAGATGCAGGCTACCCTTATCAGAAATAGGAGCCTATTTTTAAAAGCCTACGGGTCAGATTTTCAAAAGTGGCTTAATATGGACTCACCTGTGAGAATTCAGGTCTCCAAAAGGGTGTTTCCCCACCACTTGGAAGACCCCTTCTAGCCCAGCTCAGCAAAGATGCTCTTTTTCAGTCTGGTGCCTCCTGCTGATGGTTGCTCCATTACTGCTGCTCTCTTCTACAACTCAGCCCTTCAGCCAGATTATAATTTAGTCCACCTCTCTCAGTGAAGGAAAGGCAAACGCAATATAAAACAGCCACTGTCCTCACAAGAGGGATGTGGCCCCAGCTCCTGGTTCTTACACACCTTGCTCATGGCTTTCCAATGTTCTTCTCCCCTTCTCGGGTCTCATGCCAGTGGCTGGGGTAAGAGAAGTAAGGCGCTCCCACTACACCTGTAGTAGCTGACCAGTGGTACCCAGGTGTCAACTACTGCATGAGAAGCCCAAGAAAGAAAACAACAGAACGCCACTGGTCATCACCTACAACCCTCAAGTCAGACCTCTACAGCACATCAGCACGGACTTACAGCCTATTCTACAGGATGATCCCTCACTGTCTCGGGCCTGGGGCGGCAGACGTCTTCTCACTTACAGACAGTCCCCCAACCATAAACAGATACTCACCAGCAACTAAAAACCTATAAACAGAACCAGTAAAGCAGGAACATATCCCTGCAACAAACCACATTGCCAACTTTGCCCACATAAAAGACACAATCAGGGGACCTAATCAAGCCAGATACTCCATCAAGGGATCGTTCACCTGCTCGTCCACCAATGTGATTTATGACATCATGTGCCAGAAATGCCCCTCCTCCCCCCACCAGCCCTACACAATGGACAAACAGGACAATCTCTGCATGAAAGAATAAATGGACACAAATCTGATATCAGAAATAACATTCAAAAAACAATAGGGGGAAACTTCAGTCTTTCTGCTCACTCTATTAATGATCTCTTAATAGCTGTACTCAGGCAAATGGATAACAAATCAAAGCTTCAAAGAGAAACTGCAGAACTGGAACTCGTATGCAGATTTGACAGTCAACTCAGAGCTGACTAGAGACTGGTTCTCTTCCCGCCCCCAGGTAATTTTGCTTTCCTTTTCCCTCCTCTCCCCACCTTTCTCCACTGTTTGAATCTAAACAACTGCTTTGATTTGCTGTAACAGTCTGACCTGATCCTGTGACTCACACTTCCCTGCATTTATTTTGCTCCCATTCTGTAAGTTCCCCATCTTCAAGTGTCTGATGAAGTGGGATTTTCTCCCATGAAAGCTCAGGCAATAAATAAACTGGTTAGTCTTTTTAAGTGCCACAGGACTGCTTGTTTGTTTTGCTGGACTACACTAACACAGCTCCCCTTTTAGAACTTATCACTTTAATTACCTGCGCGGCCCTTGTGCCATAGTACCTGAATACCTAAATAACATTCACAATTTATCCTGACGGCACCCCTGTGAAGTTGGGAATTATGATCCCCATTTCACAGATGGAGAACTGAGAGTGACAAAGAAATGAAGCTACATGCCCGAAAGAATTTGTGGGAAAGCTGGGAACTACAGATGGATCTCCTAAGACCCAGTCCACTATCACAATTCCAAAGGGGTAGCCGTGTTAGTCTATTGTAGAAAGACAACAGAGTCTTGTGGCACTTTTAAAGACTAACAGATTTATTAATCGCATGAGCTTTCGTGGGAGAAGATCCCACAATGTCATCCTTCTTGCATTTGACCACATCACCAACACCCTGCCCATTAACACATCTCCACAAAGTTGACATTTCAAACCCCAGAGCAATCTACACCCACACTGACTTTTTTTGTTAATTTTTAAGTCAACCTGACAGGGAAATATTTCCTTCTTTTCCACTAATTATGGAATTTATACCAAAAAAATTGTATTGGCTTAATGCCCAGGATGGGCAATATCCAATCCCGGGCCTGGCATGGGTTTACAGTCTGCTATCTTGCAATTTTTCAGAGCAAAATATTGGAGCTTTAGGCCACTGGAAAAAAGGAGATCCCTAGCTTTGCAATGGTACATACAACACTTACTTATAGTCCTGAAGCACCTAGATATTTTGGACAATTATGTTATTATAGTTTTATGTACCATAAAAGATCATCGTAATATTCCTCTCCCTCCCAGACCAGTCCAGCTGTACTCATGCCAACTAACCACTGGGACAACCCGTGTGAATAAACTGTGCATGTACCTTTAAACCCTTCAGGACCCAGGGCTATTTCTTTTAAGACACTATTAATTGAAAGTTTATTTCTCTTCAAATTTATTTATTGCATGCGCTTTCGTGAGAGAACGTCCTGGGATTTTCTCCCATGAAAGCTCATGCAATAAATAAATTTGTTAGTCTTTAAAAGTGCCACCAGACTCCTTGTTTGTTTTGCTGAACATGATTACCCTTTTGGAATTTGGTATTTCTCTTCAGTTTGTGATGATTTTCTTCCATGAGGATTTTCAATAATTATCCTACTGTAAAAACTGTATTTCTCTCAATAATATAAGATGGAAATTTAACTTTTCAGTACAGAATTTAAGAAGAAATCAAGTTAGTAGGCCTGCTACAATTTCATGGGACTCCTACTCAGCAGTCACATAATGAGATCACCTTTTCCTTCCTCACGCTCTATGAAGTCCAATATTCCATTTCCTTTATAAGCCCTCACCCAATTTTTCATTTCATTCAAATTAAACAAATACGAAGCTAGAAAGCAATAAAACACACATAGATCTGAACTTACGTGAAGACAGCAATTCGCTTTTCAATACACTTTCAGCTGTGTTGTTAGCGGCTCAACAGTTCTCAGTAACATAATCCATATGTCCAGCATCACAAGATTTTATGTAACGCTATTAAGTTTCTGTTCATTAAAGATAGCATAGCTGACTACCTAGAGTGTTCTTCAGCCAATAAACTCCATGCAGAAAGCTGTTCCCAACTTTTATGAATGTAAATCTGAGTAAATGAGCAATCAAAGACTACACTGTGCAGCATCAATTAATTATGTATGTATCAAGGAAAGAAAAGATTTTAAAAACTGGAGAAAGTTAATATTTTGCCTTCATCCAAGAGTCACGGTCACCAAGATTATTCCACAGAGATCCTGCACACTTTTATGTTTCAAAATAAAGTCTGACCTTTAAAGAGCAGGTTCACAGATTCTGTTCACTTCCTCTGATGCGGTCTGAGTTATGTAGCCCAAGACCACAGAAAAAAGCTATCACCGACATAGGCAGGTGGTACAAACTTGTTCAAACTGCCATACCAAGAAGACGACACTAGAGATGACTGACCCATGCAGCAGTTAAAAAGAAACAGAACCCAAACCAACATACGTTTCTGTCAGCATTAGTCTGAAGAACAGGAGCTTGCCCACTTCCTCGCTGCCTACATTCCAAGCCCTCATGTTTAATGACAATAAGCAGAAGCTATTTGTTTCTATTCTAAGGAAGGTAAATGGTTTTCCATCCAGTTGGACTGTTATTCTCCCAGCTCCCCTAAAATGTGCAGCACTTACCACTGTGGTTTTGGAAAGCAGAACAGCTAGCCTGTTTCGAGTCGTGCATCCCGTGGGGTCTGTCGTTTTATTTGTGCAACTCCTGTCTGCTGATTCTTCCACGATGTGGGCCAGAATCCTTCACTAGTACATACTGGCGCAGTACCATGTCTTCGCTGGCGGTGTGCCAGCTTTTCCTAGAGGAGAATTCTAGCCTACGACCCTGTGGTTTTTTTTCCTCCAGAAACTTCACTCCTCCTTCCTTAGTCTGCGAACCTTGTGAATGTTAACATCTAATAATGTAGATTAATGGTCTTAACCTTCAATAGCCCCCAATTACTGAAAACCATTGTTCTGTCTATATTCAGACATCCCCACATTCCAGCAGTAACACAGCGCACCTGATTCTCATTTGCAGCACGAAGGGGCCTCAAGATACATTTAAGCCCACGGTAATCAGATACAGAAAGGGTTTCCCCACCCCCAAAACCAACCAACAGACAATAGAATTTATAGTCTCAAAACCATTTTACATTAAGACCGTATAATGCACCAGTACTATAGAGCAGTTACAGGAAATGAAGAGTTTATAATGGGAATGTTGATGTAAACATAGCTGCAGCATGAAGCTGCATAAGAACACTTTGCTGTCGTTCTCATGGAAGAAAAATGGGTTTCAAATTTACTATCCTGTATGACATAGTAAATCAATAATTATTATCATCATTATTATTTATAAAAAACATGCACTCCTTATGTACTCTTAAGGAGATCTTCCTTCAGTGTGACTTTGTACGGTGCCAAAAGACAGTATGTGGTCCCATTATTATGTACAGCTGTGCCCGTCACCAACCTAATAAGGAAATGGGCCGTGAGCTGGCATGATGGGAAGATAGAAGAATCTGCTCTAAATCAGCCTTGATTGTTTCCACTCAACATATTTGGACCGTAGAATCTATAAGAATGGAAACTGTGTTTAATATTACCTCTGCTATCAGGTCAGAAAGAGCTACGGGCTTGTATACACTACAGCCTTACCGCACAGTAAGGAGCTTTACCGGCTTCAGAGCCCCTGGGGAAGCCCCGCTGCCGCAGAACTTCCCCAGGGCTGGGGCCCTGCTGCCGCCTGTTGCTTGAGCCCCCCTCCCGTGGGAACACCTCCCTCTGGCCCTGTGGGGCTCCAGCAGGGCAGGGCAGCCCCAGGGAACCCCCCAGGCAGCCCTATAGCCCTATGGGGGAAGGGAAGGGTGGAAGCAGCCCCACTGCCAGCCCAAAGGCTGGCTGAGGCAGTGCATGGTGGGATCGGTGCCCACCATGCGCTGCTCCTTGTAACGAAAATTCAAAGGAGCATGTGAACGCCTCTTTTCATTACAAGGCGTGCTGTGTGGAGGGGGGAAAGTGTTATAATGCTTGCTTGTCCCACAACTTTATTGCGGGACAAGTCTGTAGTGTGTACATAGCCTGAGTGTTTGCTGCCTCTGTCTATTTCACACTCACCACTGCATATTTCTACAACCTACTCTTTGCCTACAACCAATGCTTTCCCATCCTCCAACCCCTTCTTTGTCTTGCTCTCAGTTATTCCTTCTTCATCTCCATTTCCTGAAAATTCCAACTATACACGTTATGGAAAGACCATCAAGTTCTGGACATTAAGAGTTCAATATGCGTGCAAGCTTCCAAGCACCCTAGGTTTCTGTTGGTTTAGGTTGGGCTATAGCAATATTTTATGACCACTTTATGGATCCCATTCTAGATGCAGGGATTGCAGTTAATGAAAGGCTTTACCTTGACTTCAGAGGCCCTCCAACAAGGCCCCCCCCCCCCCCCTGATGAACACCAGCTACAGCACGGGTCTGCAACCTGTGGCTCTGGAGCCACATGCGGCTCTTTGGCAGCCCCCTTGCGGCTCTGGGCTCCCCCAACCACCGGGGTACCCTGCAGGAGGCCCATGCCTGGCTCTGGGCTTCCCCCAGCCACCAGGGACCCCACGGGCAGCCCATGCCAAGTTCCAGGCTTCCCCCACCTGCATAAGGGGACCCTGCAGCAGAAATCCTGGCTCACCTCCCTGCACCTCCCACCAGGAGGCTACACCCATTGTGGCTCTCAAAACACTGTTATTGAAGAAATTTTAAAAAATGGCTCTTATCTTTTGGGTTGCAGACCCCTGAGCTACAGCGTTTTGCAAACAATGCAGTTGTTTTTAAATGAGGATACAGTATAGTAAATTTGCAAGAGTTTCTTTTCCGCTTAAAAAAATCCAACCGCAACCCTATCTGTACACATAGGACAGATTTAGAAGCAATGTAAAGAGTATTATTTATTTATACCATTGCAAAAAGTCCAAGAATTGCTGTAGATAGACCAAATCTTGTTCACTTTAGTAAACGCTAAAGTTAATGAGACTATTTGCACAAGCAAGATTTATCAAGTTATTAGGTATGCTATTATAGAGATACGTGTCCAGGTGGTTTCTAAATTACTTTGTTTATGCAGGATTGAATTTATTATTAAAAACTGTACTTTAAAGACTGCGTGTAAAGCTTAATCTATTAAGCAGATACTTAATATTTACTCTGCAGTAACACTTGGAGGCTTCAACCAGTCAGAGCTACATCATGCAAACAAACATACAGTGCAATCACAGTCCCTGCCCCAAAGGCAGCAAGAGGAGAAAATAAACAAGTTAAGTGGGGTGGGAAGATTAGAAGAGAGGACGGGATAAGAAGAAAAAAAAAAATTAGATGTTTTAGCACAGACTAGCTGGATGCACAGTTCTTGCACAATCAGCAGCTATAATCACAGCTCATTACTCGTTGTCTTCTTCAGATGACATTTGCTATAGTCATTACGGCGAAGATGAGTTTCATGGATCAGCTTGGAAGGAGGATACTATGATGGCTGCATAGATTTTGACGGGGGTTTTGCCACCTACCCATGTAAAAGAGGTGATGGAAGAAAGCAATCAAGTGCTTATGGTGGAAGCAGACAGTCAAGCTGGTATCAATAATAGCATTTTATTTCACTGTTCACAGTTTTACCCACCAATAGAGGGAAAGAGTATTTTTTACTGAATGAATGTCTTTACGTGACAGGGAGAGCACCTGCATTTCTTCTCATCCATATAATGTTCCAAAAGAATCTATTCAGAACTGATTGCCAGGAGTACATGGGAAAAATATGATAATTGTGTATAAACATAAAACATTTCCAAGGCTATTGGCTACTTGGAGCATCTTACAGATGAGAGAAAAAACCAAAACGCATCTTCTCAAACCTGAACATGGCAGGGGGAGAGAGTCTTAAAACAACCTAGAATGTCAGAGGCACAAGGATGATTATAAATAGGTTGACAAGAAGCATGTCTTTCGGGACAGAAAGTCATCACAGAGCAGGCTACACCTAAATGAAGAATTCAAGATCCAAAACCACAGAAAACCTCTGATCACATCCAACAAAAGGATCTAATCCACAGAAAGTCCTTTTATTTTCAGACATTAATGGGAGCCGAGTGCTAGAGATGCTGGTGTATTATGCTAATTTAATTGCAAACAAGATTAGAACAGTTTCTCAGTTGATAAGCATTCTTCTTTTTGCATCAAGGAAACTGTAATGGAAAAGAGTACGCATGCATGTTATTAATCATCTTTCCAAGGCTTTAAAAGACAACAAAAGAGTTTCCTAGATGAGTTGTTTATCAAGCGTACTTATGGGCCCTACCTAAACTCCACTGAAATAAACAGGCATTTTTCCACTGACTTCAGTGGGGTTTTGGGGGATCAGACTCTTTATCAGCTGTATTAACTGACTGCAAAGACAAACACCAAATGCTGGCTATACTGAAGCAACCCCGTGCTACAAATAACAAATTAATATTTTAAAAAGTTCAAAGATCGTGTCTTTTGCAAGCGTCCATCTAATAACAGCAGGCCTAAAAATCAGACTTGGCAAGAATTCCTACAACCAGCATAACCATGAACGGTTGTTCTGTAGGGCTTCTCTAATGACCTCCTCTGCTGTCATACAGACCCTTGTGGAGATGGTCAATCTGAAGGGAAGGATGCTAGACCAGTGTTTCTCAACCTTTAGTAGACCGGGGAACATCTAAAAAGGTATTAATTACTTTATGCGGAACAACTGATGAAACCTTTCTTGAAAAAGCTGGCATACGCTCGCTATAACGTTTGTAATATTTGCGTATTACACATTCCTACGAAAACGATTCAGGAAGCTGCATTAAACACAATTTTACAAATATAACATGCATTTATTTCTAAAAATAGATACGTAATGATTATGTACACAACTTAAAACTGAAGCTTTAATGGGAATGTTGGGCCTGCATGTTTGAACAAAGTTCATTTATTCTTGGAGTAAGGCTCATCAAAGAAACCACGGAAGTTATATCCAAGCCATTTTGATGCTGGCGGTAACAGCGTTGGGAAATTTAAAATGCCCCAGCAGTAGCAAAGGAGCAAGGTGGCAGAGGATGCCGATGTGCGCCTGGAAGTTTTGCTGTGGCTGTGGTATTTTAAATCTCCCAGGAATGCGTTGGCTCGCTACGTTGCTCCGTCCCCCTCCCCACCCCGGCCTCCTCCTGATGGAAAAGAGGAGGAGGAAAGGTCGGTTGCAGACTGGTCCGTGGAGCACCAGTATTCCACAGAAACCATTGAGAAACACTGCTCTAGACAGTAGGTGCAGGTGAGCTGGTACAAATCTAGACATTGCTGAGGGGGGTCTAGGCTATGGAAATTAGAAAGCCATGCATCTTGCGTGTTTGTTGATTCACTATCCATCCAGAAAAGTCACTGGGTAAGCCATTTCACATTCAGCATTGGCAGTTCCCCTCCTCACATCTCTGGTAATTAAGAAATACCTTAGATCAGTGGTTCCCAACCTTTTCAGTAACACAGCACACTTCAATGAGATGAATAATTCCACGGCACACCCACTTTTTTCAACTGAATTGATTGCTCATAAACATCACATTTACTTACATTTATTATGGTTATAATCTTACTAGAGAGGTTTGCAACATGGTGCATACAATAAGCTAAAGAAGGATCAAATGCATTAGTGTTTCAGATCCACCAGAGGAAAAAATACACATCTCAATTTTGCCCTTTGGCAACCTGTATTTAGAATGTTCAAATTTTAGAATCAAAAGATTAATACCTTCCTTTTAATCCGATGATTAATTTTCATAAGTTTTATGAGCTATAATTTTGTTTGGATAGAATATTGTTTAAGATGAAACAATGTTTGTTTTACATTGATTTTCATTACCTTTGTACAAAATTTCATGGCCCATTTGGACAGTTCTCATGGCACACCACTGTGCCACAGCACAGCGGTTTGAAAACCATTGTCTTAGATGAGATACTTTCTAAAAACCAGTAGTAACAAGTTGGCACAGTTCCCTTATGAATTATGTCTTTGGTGGGCAAGGTGTGTTTATCTATTATGTTGTATCCATCTAAAGCATATCACTATTCTATTAGTGTATTGTATATGTCCTAGTTTCGACCCATGGCTTTCAACTTTTTTTCATTTGTGAACCCATAAAAATATTTTGCATGGAGGTACAGACCTCTTTAAAAATTCAACCTTGTAGCCGTTTGCGCCTGGGCCCCTGCTGTTCCAGCCCTTTGCCTCTATAGACCACAACTTCGTGCTTCACCAGTGTGCTTTATTTACTATGCATTGCCTATCAGTTTCTGTATACGTTGTTCCAATCTCTCACAGGGGTCTTACAGATTCAGCCCTTATTCAAACTTTCCCTTACTGCAGCTTCCTCTGATCTGGCTACTCCCCCCCAGCCCCCCTAACATCCTCTTCCTGGGAGTTTTTAATAGGCCTCTCAGGTTCCACAGCTGTTCTTCATTTCCAGCTTGCTTAGCTGGCTCCCATTTACCCTTATTTAGGGCTCAGTAGTAGGGGCTAGCCCAGCCTGCCTGTAGTGCTCTGCTACAAGCCTGCTGTCTGTGGACCATACCAAAGAAATCTTCAACTGAAGATTGACTAAATACAATTCAACAAGAAATGTTGCATGCAATCTGCGCCACATTTGACACAGCATGAGAAAAGAAGTTAATGGTGGGCTTCTACGGAAATGACAATGCTCCCGGGTTTTGACAAGGCAATGGGGGTATTCGTGTACTTTTGATTGATCAGAAAAATGGAATTCCTTTTCTGGGATCTGAAACTTTATTTTCATAGTCACATTTTGCAGACCCCTTAGACATAGTCTCTAGCCCCCAAAAGGTCCACGGACCACAGGCTGAAAACCACTGATTTAAACCAACAAACTCCCAAATCATGCAAGAGGTATTTCCAGCAAACATGCTCAATGCCATGGTGTGAGAGGTCTGCATTAAATGCAAGCTCATGGCTGATACATTCCCAGCACTGCCTTTGGTCCAACCTTCTCTTTGTTTTAGAAATCCATATGAACCCAAGATTCTCATTCTGACTTCATCAGTCTTGTTACGAAAGAACTACCGACAAATTTGATCTGCATATGTATTTCCAAAAACCTACTCTCTCTGGAACTTAGTATCTGCAAATGTGAGGTTTATCTTTTGTTTATTCATTTTTTATCTCTGTATCCAAAAATATATTTTTATTATTATTTGAATAACAAAGAAATTACATTTCCATCTACGTTACTTTTAGACTTCCTCATAGCGTTTTCTATTTTGGCGTGTAGCTTTAATATAGTACATACACTTCTGCGGTTATTTTCCTCATACAAGATGTAGACAAGACCACAGACCTTCACTAAATTTTTAACAAGCAGAGTGCTTCTGAAATGTAAATGCAGATTCATAATACAGTATTTCTCTTGGGCTGTCCGGGTCAATTTAATTAAATGTAGATAGTATTTTGTCTCATAACTCCCACTCCCTTGTTTTAATTCATATTTCGCATAGCTTTCTAATAAAAAATTTCAGTACACAGAAGGCATGAAAAACATTTAGATAATCAAAAGCTATAAATTTAAGCAAATGCTTAATCCCTATTTTCCACAAATTCAAACCAGCTGAGGTTATGGTCCTGTATCTCTTTTTAATGCTATTCATATTTCTTTTTTGAATGCACAGTAAAATGTACATTACTACTACTAACCTTCAGCAATAATCCACGCACACAGATGCAACATGTCTTATGTACAAAACAGGACATTTCTCCTCAGCCTCCTCTGATTGCTACATGTTTGCCTGAACTCCAGAACTCCACTGCCATGTCAATGCAATCTCGGCCTCAGTTTCTGAATGAAGCACTTCTCAATACCTGCATTACAGCATTCTCAGATCACTTTTCCTACTACATACTTAGAGGAAAAAATTATCCTAGAAATCAATGGAGCTGATTGTGCAATGGGGGTTGGAGGCTTTTAAAGTCAGGGCCCTGACATCATATTAGGTCTCTTTTTAACAGATTATCCACAGAAGTCTCTTTCCTTCCCTTTGGTTATAAAAATTGTAATGTAGCTACCAGATTAAGTCCCATAATTTAAATTGTAAATTTTTAATCCATAATTACCATGCAAACTAAGGGCTTGCTTTTTTTGCCTTTCCCTCTTCCTCCCCCTTCAATGCCAGACCTTTCCATTTGTTAATATTTTCCATTAGCTCATTAACATTCTCTCTCTCTCTCGATTTTCTATTCAAATAGAAACATCTTGGATTCAGAATCCTCGTCAGCAATGACTAGAGAAGCACACATACAAAGAAAAGTACAATACACTACATACAACCATTGCCCTCCTCCCACAACCTAGGCCAGTGGGTTTCAAACTTTCTTTGATCCAGTTGAAAAAAAAAATCATTTATGCCCATGACCCAACCGTTACATCTTTGAGCAGTGTGTTCCAATCTTTCGGTGGCAGCAGCAGGGGGCGCCGCAACCCAGTACCTGAGGTTTTCCGACCCAATGCTGGGTCGTGACCCATGGAAAACCACTGTCCTAGCCTATCCCGTCCTGTCCTCCCTCACCACCACACAGTTATACTTCATAACTGATACTTAGATAAATAAGTGGGGGGAGTTATAATAAGTGAAATAAGTGAAGGGAGTCCCTTCAACAGTTTCAAAGGGACAAAGATCTACTAGATGGCTATTTCCGACAGTTCTATACTGGAGAATAAGCAGCGTCAAAGAGCATAAATTCATCTCTATTGCGTTAATGTGACGGGAAGAGTTTCAGCCACCATTTTTCCACTTCTAGTCCATCTATGGCAGCCTTCTAAGACCTTAGCTGACAAGTACTGCCGTGGAGAGAAGAGTCAAGGAAACAGCTCTTCTACACGGCATGGTCTCCTCTCAGGGTAGCCATAATTTATGATAGCTCAAGGCAGCAATGCAAAAATTAACAAAAGACAGAGGGTTAAACGTCTGCAACACTCAAGGGAACCCATGGCTGACAGACTTTTGAAGTGACAGATGATCTTAGAGTGGCTCTTTCAAACCAATAAAGGACATAGGAGAGAAGCACTGGAGTTCAGTTAATAGGAACCAAGCTGTGTCACACAGGGACTGGAGAAAGAACCAACAGACCAAGAGCAGCAGGTGTTACAACCAGTGCAAATATGGATACTGGCCAATCACTCAAAAATGAACTGAAGGATACAGTATACAAAACATCCACCAGCCTGCATTAGTAATAGGGACAGATTAGATAACCTGACAGGTCATTTCTATCCCTGACTCTTAGGCCATGTATACACGATCACTTTATCGCGCGAGAAGGCTCCTTACCGCACGATAAATCTTCCAGCGTACACACGAGCATTTTCCCTGTTGCACGGCCACAGCCTCTTGCCCCGCAACAGTTAAACCACTCAAGTCGAGAGTGGTTAGGCTGTTCCGCGGTAGAGCTCGCGTGTACAGTTTTTCCGAATTTGACAGCCTCCGGAAATGTCCCAGAGTGCCAATCGAGGCCACTCTGGGACATTGGAGCTGTCAAATACGTCAGTTTCACTGCTCTAGCAGAGCAGTGAAATTGACAACTATTGGAGCCACCAGGTTCGGCGGCTACTGGGGATTGGCCCCCTGGACTGGAGGCTCCTGCTAGGGACCCCCCAAGCACAGGTGGCTTCAGCCCTTCTGGCAGCTGCCAGGGCTGGGGGCTCCCAACTGGGAGCCCCCTCGGCCCTGTGGCAGGCCGCTCCTCTGAGACCTGCTCCCTGCGAGCTGCCCCAGCAGGCAGCTTGCAGGCAGCAGGAGCGCCGAAACCCGGCGCTCCGCTGACAGGGGAACTTCAGGGATCCCCTGTCAACTCGCAGCTGCCCTGGCTCATATGAAAAATAAATGTGTTGGTCTTTTAAATTGCCACAGAACTCCTTGCTTGTTTTGTTCAACAATAGAGATGCTGTAACTTTTAAATTAAGTCATGAATATCTATCAGAGTCAGCAATTATAGTACAACTTACTGGATTTGTCTCCATCAGCAGACCTAAGGTTTCAGAGCATTAAAGTGTTCTTTAGTCATCCCTAAAATCTGACCCAAACCAGTTTTAAACTTTGCTGTGGTGACCGTTAACAGCCTTTATCTTTGCATTTGTTCGGTTAACAGCACTCAGCTTTGCCAAAGGAGTCACAGTCAGCTTAAACTTTCATACTGCACTTTAGGTTTAGTGTCTGCTTGGGAGAAAGGAGAATCATAAGGCTGCAATGTAGTGTTTCTGTGTATAAATATCTGACCTGGAGGGACTATCTATAAATGGAAGTTCCCACACTTTGTGAGTTTCAATATTTTTTATCAAAAACAAATGATTTGGCGGTTCATAATTCCCTCCCATCCTCATTACTCAATCACAATTAAAAAGGAATCAAGTAGATACATCAGTGGAATAGCAATGGGCATTAATTTGCATTCCTGAGACAAACACATTGTGTAGGTTCTGTTAAAAAAAAGACCACACAAAGGGCTTTAGAAGCTGGAGGTAGGGAAGTGTGAAGAGACTGAGCAACTTACTGAGCAATTTAGCCTATGGATGGGTATTTCATACGTACAGAGACCAGTTCAAAGTTGTCACAGAGAGGGGGGTATGAAGTACATCTTTTGTGGCTGCTTACCAGGGAAGTATCATTCCAAAACTGCATCATAGCAGAATTCTCAAAACTCTGGGAAGAATTTTTCAAAAGCTTCCAATTTCCTAGGCTCTCTTTGTAAATCTACATCATCAGTTTGTGAAGAATCTTTATTAGAATAAATTAAGGTAGAGATAATCAACAAGAGCCCATATAACTAAATAAATAAATGAATTCATGTGAGCAGTTTCCATAATTACAGCAAACAAAAGCTTCGACGAGTCTGTGTGACGCACTAGACCTCAAATTAGAGTGCTGTATCTGCCATACCCCTCCTTCTCTTACAGTTGTATCAGCCAAGGAGTTAGCCAACCAGCAGGCTCTCGAGCTGAAAGCAAATATGTTGAAGAAAGAAAGAACGAAAGAACACACCAATTGGACTTGCTAAAAAAGAAGAACCAGAAGTGACCAAGCCCAAGTTCCTGAAATTCCTGATGATAAGAAAAGCCCCACCCTGATAGCAAAGTTAAATGGAGCTCTAAATATATTCAACAAAATGCCAATTGAGGACACCTTAGATGACTGTAAATTTAAAAAAATACTGTTTTGCAAAAGTTTCAAATTATCCCTGATACATGTAGGGTGAAATTTAGATCTCTTAAGAGACATGCTGGTGTAAGTAACGGTGAATATGTATCCTGAATGAAAGATCTAATGGGAAAGTGGGTGAGGGGGAAAGGTGTTGGAAGTTTTGAACAAACATTTGCCCTTGTTGATTAGGAACTATTTTTAAATGTAGCGCTGCGCTGACGGGCCCATCGGCGCAGCATAGTGGAGATGGCGGGCAGAAGAGAATTTAGGAGGTCAGTGTAAGTCCAAGTAGCTTCTGTAGCTCCCGTCAACTGCTGTTGAATTTCCCAATAAATACAGACCAGACCTCGGTGACTAAGGCCGTGTCTATCTTAGCACTTAGGCCAGCAAAATTTTGTCACCTAGGCGTGTGAAAAAAACCAAACACCTCTCTGAGCGACATAAGTTTTGCTGGCGTACGCACTTGTGCGGATGCTCTCCCGCCAACATGGCGACCGCTGTTCATTTGGGTGGTTTTATTATCTCAGTGGGAGAACTCTCCCCTGTCTGCAACAGAGGGGGAGCCACCTTAGAGGCCACTGCTGAAATCGCTCTTAGTGGCTGGCTTTTGCAGCAGTGGGGCTGTTCCTGAAGCCTCCTGTTGCCAAAATTGCCCATCAGTAAGTTTTTTCTTCGGCGGTGGGGGCGAGTTTAAATGAAGCTGCTGCAGAAAGCGCTGCTACCACGGGAAACCTCGGAGGGAGGGGGGAACCTGCTGGCAGTGCCTGTAGATGGGGGGAGAGGGGAATCCCCTGTGTTGTGCATGGTTGTGGGTGCTCCCTACTGTGTCACAGCGCTTCAGGGGTCCAGAGCCCTTGCTCTAGAGCAAACCAAAACGCCTCTTCTCACACCTGAACATGGCACGGAGAGAGAGTCTTAAAACAACCTAGAGGTTACATAGGATATAGAGATACAGGGGCACAAATTTTGTTGGTTGAGCAGAGTGTAATTCAAGAAGCTGGCATGATACATGGACAAACAGCAGAGCTCTTAACTGTGGATGGAACCAGGATTCCTTTGCCTCTGGCTAAAATTCATGCAGAGTGGGAGGGCTTGGAAGGTAATTTAACTGTGGGAGTAATAGAAGGCCTCCCGGAGGACATGCTTGCTGGTAATGAATTTTTCCTACAGTGCTGAGGTTGTTTATAGGGTAACGTGCAGCAAAAGGGAATATAGTGTTAAGATCTCAGAGAAAGAAGATAGAATCTACTGAGAGATGGGGTAAAGATCTCCCTAATTCCTCTGCAGCAGAGAGAAGTAGTCTGCTCCCGGAGAGGGGTAGGGGATGAGACAGCTAAAGATGGCAAGTCCTTAGCAGGGAAAGGGGAGCAGAATGCCTGTCAGTGAGGAACTTGTTCCAGATATTAGCTGAAAGCCCTTTACAGTTGAACAAGGGACAGATCCCATTCTAAAGAGTGGAGAGAGATGTGTCCTAGATGGGAGCCCAGGAAGAGAAAATGGGGAAGAGGTTTCTGTTGAAAATAAGCAACCCTTTATGCTGTTGGCTTTAGCCTAGCCAACATCATGGGGAAAGAAGAGTAGAAACACATGAACGTCTCCTCACTAGTCACTTGGGAACGAATGCCCTGGCCAGAATGGCTGATTTAGCATCTGTGCTCTCAGGCACACAACCTGTAACTCAGGGTCAGCGAGGGGACGGTGTAACTGACCTTCCGGAGAGGAACAGTCATACCGCTGACTTCTTAGGGCAGAGAAGAGGGTGAGGGGGTGGTGTCCCAGGCCAGGTCCCGATTTTCAAGGACACCCTCCTGACATGCTTGTGGAAAGTAAACATCTCTCTAAGAAAAAATGCAGCTCCATACCTGTAACAGCCAAGAAGTTGAGTCCAAGAAGCTTCCCAGCATTGGTTGCCCGAGTATGCAAATGACCCAGCTGGCAGAGGAGATGGTGTCTCCCTCAGGCTGGTAAAACATAGCAAGTGAAAGAATGTTGCTGGAAACAGGAACGCCTGATAAAATCACAGACACTCTTAATCCAGAGAGAACACATCATAACCCTCCAGGGAGAGGGGACAGAGAAGGAGCCAGAGCTGGGATTGGAGAACACAGGGGAGATGGATTTTTTGCACATGTGTAATTCTGGGGTTGGGAGATAGATCCAAAAGGGGCCAACCAATACGCAGAATCCTCCTTAACCTTTATCTCATCAGACTCGGATGTACCAAAATCCAAGAACCCAGGCAGAAGCGAACGCTGGAGGGGAAGAAAAGCCAGTGACTGATTACATGCAAAGGTTCAAGAGGGAATAAAAAAAAATTACACCATGGGTACTGAATGAACCAACCTCAAAATCAAACTGTCTAATCAGAAGGCGTGACATGACAAAGACACTTATAAACACCCATCTGTGATGAAAAATTGGTATTGATGTTAAACCTAGTGATCAGATATATTATGCACAAGTTTTGGGAAAAGCCAGTAGACATTCTAAGAACGATAGCTGTGAACACATGTAATATTAAGAAACCTTATGGTTGTGCTGCTTCTCAGCTAATACCCGTAAACAAAGTTAAAGCTTATCAAAGAAGAGAAACCTGGTCTGCTGTATGAAAAGGGAAACCGAGGCACATCATCTCATCGCTTTGATGGCTGGACACCAAGACACCTACATGTTGCAAAACATTAATATCCACACTCAGTTAACATTAGCTGGGAAAGGAGAAGTGTTAATAACAGGACGTTTTTCCTGCCGGTATACACCAGTACTGCGTACCAGCACCTATTTTTCCCTGGCCGGCCCCACTGCCTAGCTGGGGGCCGGGGTCAGCAGGGGAAAGGAACGGGTTTCCTTTCCCCTGCTGACCCTGGCCCCCAGTGGACAGCGGGGCCGGCAGGGGCCAGGAGTGGTGCAGCTGAGGGCCAGAATCTGGCCCACCAAGGACTGGAATCTGGCCCACGGACGCCTGGGAGCTGTGGCCAGGCTGGGGCTTTTTCAAATCTCCTGCGCTGAGCATGCTCAGACAGACTGCGTCCAGGGCAGAGCAGCTTGGCCAAGGAGCGACTCTGGCCCCCCCCTGCAGCTCTGGCCAGGTAAGGGGGAGGGGGCCAGGAGGGGCAGGGAACTGGCAGGGAAGGGGGGGGGCAGGGAAGAGGGGGCCAAGAGGAGCAGGGAACCGGAGGGGGAATGTGGAAGGGGGTTGGGGAACCAGCAGGGGGATGGGGAGGGGCGAAGAGGAGCAGGGAAGGGGCCCAGGGGATGAGAGGAGTGGGGAACCGGCGGGGAAGGGGCCGAGAGGAGCGGGGAGCCAGTGGGGGGTGAGGAAGAGACTTGGGGAGGGGCGAGAGGAGCAGGGAACTGGCAGGGAGTGGGGAAGGGGCGGGGCCGAGAGGAGCGGGGAACTGACAGGCGGGTGGAGGGGGGGCCAAGAGGAGCAGGGAAGGAGCCTGGGGGTGTGGGGGGAAAGACAGGGCCTGGGAAAGCCATTGGGGGCCAGTGGTGGTGGAGGGTCCTGATCCCCCTGCCCCCCGGCACCGCTCCTGCTGGTGTACTGGCACCTTTAAAAAAAAAAAAAAAAAGAAGCAGCACTGGCCAATAATAATGCAAAGGTTCAAGCAACTGAGAGAAAACGAACTTGGTAATTTCTGGGATCCCTGGTCTAGGCCCCAGAGTGCTAAAAGATGCATAAAACTCTGCAGGGGCATATTGGTTAACACATGTGGTTAGCAACACTTGGGAATTATGTTGTTAAAACTGGAAAGTCCCTTACACACACTCTGTCGAGGTTGTCAGTGACTAACCCTCTTGCAATGAACTAAAGGGGGGAGGAGGATGCACTGGACCTCAAAATAGCATCCTGTAGCCCCCATATTAATCATTTGTATACTGTTGTGATATTTCATACAGCGCATGCCATCTAAGATACCATGCGAAAAGTCATGACTTGCTGAACTCCTTTGTTCTGTCAAACTATATATATATATCATTGGCATGTACAAAATTACAAGATTTTGCTATATGCTATTATTGAAATATATGGTACGTTTGGGAGATGCCAACTGCTAGCTGTTCAGTGACTAAAAGAGTGGTGACCAACACTCAGGCAGGTGTTAAATGACCACAGATCAGCAGGGAACAAAAGATTTACAATTCAATAAGAAACAACTGCACAAGCCCCCACACAATGGGGATTGCTTAATTCTGTGACTCAGTTAGGCCCATCAGGACATGCCTGGGCCAGTTTCTTTCCGGACACATGGACTATGAGTATAAAATAAGAGACAATAGCATCATAAAGCCACATTTCTCCTCCCCTGCCTACACTGAAGCAGGGGCGTAGCCAGCCTCCCTTTTCCAGCTGGGCCCCTGAGTCTGCAGGGTGGGCCTGATCACAGACAGCTTCCGGTGAGGAGGAGGAAGGGGGAAAAGGTGGCAAGATCATGCCCACCCACGCACCGTAGCGCCCGGCAGCGCAAACTTCGTCACTGCGGTGGACGGGTCTGATCTCTAAGTGAGTAGCCCTGGCCTACCCAAGCCCACCCGTGGCTATGCTCCTGCTCTGAAAGCAACAAGAATCCAGAGAAGACAAAGACTTGAACTGAGGAGACTGGTCCCAGACTGAGAAGTACCCTACCTCCAACATCTAGTGGAGTGAGAAAACCTGTTTGACTCAATTCTTGCTTAGTGTAAAAGTTTAGGATTTAGAATGAGTGTTTACTTTTTATTTTCTTCAGATGACTCTCTCTGATCTGTATGCCTACCACTTATAATCACGGAAAATCTATCTTTTTGTAACAAATAAACTTTAGTGATTTATTCTTACCAGGGAGTTTGTCTAAAGTGCTTGAAGAGCCTACTCGGCATGACCACCTTCCGTTGATGAAGTAGCCAACCAATTAAAGGGGGGGGGGGGGGGAAGGGGCGCCATTCCTCCTCCCTCCTGGCTCCAGCTGGCCACAGTGCAAGCTGCAGCAAAGTTGGAAGGGGAGAGGGGCAAGGAGGAGGAGCATGGGCCCATGCTCGCGGGCCAAATTCAGCCCGCAGGCCGTAATTTGCCCGCCCCAGTATAGATCATGATCATCTTACAGAGCATTCATGTGATTTGGCTGGGTGTGTCCCTGCTTGTTGTTGGCTGAGTGATCACAGCATGTGGAGGGACTTTGCTGATTGTCATGAACATGTCATTGTGAGAAACAGCCCAGGTAAGACAGTTGGGGCAGCACAGTGATCCCACAGTTCCAGATTGTACCCCAGGGATCCCACCATGGTCCGGGGCGGTCTTAGTGATTCTGGGACCCTGGGCAAAAGTCAAGGATGGGGCCCCATTCTTGCCCTGCTCCCCCCCCCCCCGCCCGGGTTGGGCGCCACCTGGTGGCGCCCCTCCCCCCCCCCAGCCCTGCCACAGACCCCTCTGGCCATGCTGCCCTGCCCTGTGGGGTGGTACCTCTCCCAGCATGGGGCCCTGGGCAAATGCCCAGGCTGCACCATAGTTAAGACTGCCTATGCTCATGGTCTGCCGGCTTTATTACAGTAAAGAGAAACTTGAACTGATTTTTTTCGGCCCTGTCCCCTATTAAATAGGTCAGGTCTTGGAGAAGTAACTAAGGAATGGAAGAACATAAAGTCACCTGGAAAGGAATGTGGCAAATGCAATATCATTTACTAAGCAGTGAAGAGAGCACTGGAGTTTTTTGAAGTACATTTATAAAGGCAGTGAATTGTTTTAAAGGCGGTACAGTTGCTTATGGGAAAAGTCAAACAAAGAGGCCAAAAAAAATCTATAAAACGTTCACATTACAGTATCACGACACTGGGATTTTCACTGACGTTCTAAAGAGAAGAGACATCAGATGACATCAAAACGTACTGTTCGCCCTTAGGAAAAGAACTTTCATTTTGACAACAAGGCCTTAGATGGCATCACCTCTACCTCAGAAAACAGCAGAAACGTAAGTTGACCTGGAAATGGGTAACCAATGTAATTAGAGGCACAGAAAAACACCCATATGAGCACTTGTGCAATAAAGGCATTCCGTACTTAAAGTTAATCGACCTTCCAATATCAGGAAAAGCCAAACAGAGGTTCAATATATTTTAACAACGCCTACAGTAGATCTTGACATCTCAACCAAAGGGGAAAAAGAGTCACATTTGAAAAGATGAGGGGACACCGATCATGTGATTTTGTAAACACTGGCATTTTATCTGGAAGTACTCACACACCACTCATTGTTACATGTGGTTGCAGGAATTTACTGTGTCATGAGATCATGTGTATACACCCTAGATAAATTATGCAAGTTTTACCATAAACAGTTCGCTGTGTCCCATTATTGATATAGTTGCTGTAAAATATTATCCCATCCATATTCCATTATGTCCAAACTTAGCTGGCTTTTGGAATGATCCACACTTCCACATTCAATTTTAAGCTGAAATGGACATTTAACTCATTATAAAATGAGTTAAAGGGAGAGTTTATGTCCAACTTATGAAAAATTAAGATGGTTTGGTTACCTAGAAGCTTTTTCCTCCTCAAACCATCACTCCAGAACTAAGATAATATTTAAAAAAATTAGTAAGGGATCAAAAACATTTTGCAATGAAATTAACAATGACAATTTTATGCTAAAGTTTTATTGTTTGTTTAGGACTACAGCAAAAGGGATTGAAGGAGGAAGGTTTTCATTAAAAAGGTCTGAACTGGTTCAACCGTAATTTGAGCCCAGTAACTCTGTACGAGTTCTCTACTTGCCATGCCGCAATTAACAAATGACTGCAGCAATGGAAGCAATTTGCAACTAAACGACAATTTACTCGTACCAGGGATGGTTACGTAGATGAGAAAACAAAAAAGACAGTGGCTACTCTATACAGTAAAAATAGAGTCTGTGATATAAAAACAGCCCTCTTTTAAAAAACGATTTCCTCATTTTAAAGGCTGCAATTTTTTTTAAAAAAAGTAAATAAAAATTAACTAAGGGCAAGCCAGGGAATTAAAAAGTGAGCTTGAGCAAAAAATAGACTTCCTTTCCCCCGCCCCTGGTCATCAGCTCAGGGAAGTGCCCACTTTATATGATTTGGTAAAGTTAAGAGCACAGAGGCACAGAGTCCAACAGGGGCTTAGTGAAGGACTGCTATATAGTGGGACTTCACTTTGTTGTTTTCTTTCTTCCTTCCGTGCCTTTGAAGAGAACTCATCATCGATTTCACTACAGAACAGTCATTTTGAAGCTCACAAATGTCACATGGTCTCTGACAAAGATTATCTGGAAGTTCAAATAAGTTATAATCTAGTTCTCCTTAATACACAGCTTTGCTGGCATGCTCAAAGAATTCTCCTGAATTAGTGAAGCATGGCTATTGCTTTACAGCAGGGGTAGGCAACCCCGTGGAGCCCATTCGGAGCAGCACAAGGCATCCTCTGTGGCACAGAAATTGCTGCTCCTGCCACCGAAAGCCACTCCAGGTGGCTTCTTTTGGTGGCAGCTGGAGTGCGAGAAGGATCACCACCATGCCCATGCCCCAGGCATGCTGAGTAAAGAAGCCGCCCAGAGTGGCTTCTCTCTATGGCATGTGGCCCCCAAAAAGAGCCACTCTGGCCAGCTTCTTTCCACGGCATGCTTGTGGACTCCCAAGAGGAGCTGCTCCAGACAACTTCTTACTGCAGCAACCCTGGCTGGACTCCTGATCCCATGCACATGGTAGACAGGAGCCGCACCAGGTGGCTTCTTTCCTCAAGCAGCTCCATTTAGTGGCATGAGTGGAAAGCCCCCCCATCTCCTCCACCCAGCACATTCCAGCTGTGGCCACTGCCTAATTTTCAGACAGCCACCGCTTTTTTTCAGCAGAGGGGACCACCAGCACCAGCTGAGGATTGTGGAGAAGAGACCAGCTGAGGATTGGAGAGGAGGGACCAGCACATGCTCATCTTCTAAGGCTGGGGACAACTGGACAATGATGAGAGTGAGTTACTATGGGGGAAGGAAGCCAGACGGTAGTGGGACAGCAGCATTCGTGTGCTACCGGTGGAGTTTCTACAACTCTGGACTTTGCACAACAGGAACCTGTGGTTTTCACTGCATGCAGCAAGTCATCAGTGACTCCTGCAGCTGTGCTCCGGGGATGGAGAGTGAGTTGTAAAGCAACACGTGACAGACACTCAGCGTGCACTAGCACCAACTGCTTCAGCGTTTGAATGATGGTACACTGATGCTCACATATACATTCTGGTTCCCTCTGCCATCCTCCACAGCTCTTCAGGAAGAGGAGACACAAAGGATGCAGCCAAGGTTACCATGCGTAGGTGACTGCAGGCATCCAGCCAGTAATGGAGCTCTGCCTGCCCCAATCCAATAGCAGATGGGGGTTTTTGGTGTAGGAGGTCCTAGATTAGGGCAGAAGAGGGAGATACCGTGCTAAAGTCTTGTGCACCTGTGTGGCAACGAGGCCCTTTGTACATATTTGAAAAAATAATTCACCTGCTTCTAATTCCTGGCCATCTTTTCTCCATCTTTGCTACTCTCAAATATCCCCTAGTAGATCGGTACCATTCAATCTGAATCAAGGCCTCGCCAACAGTGTAGCGTATTATCTCCCTAAAAAAACCAAACCACTCGGGAGCAAAACAAATGCTGCTCCATTTCAGGCAAAGACCCAGGCACAAGTCTCATATGCTACCCTTGCTAACTTCTATCCATTTCATTTCTCCAAGATCTCTGCAATGGGCATCGGCGAGGAGATGTTCTCTACCTGCCTCTGCGGCTACATTATCATCCATTGGGCCTGAAGATAAGACAGAGCCAAGATGCAATGGCAGGGATCAGGGAAGGATGCAGAAGTTGTTACTCTTCCCTTCATTAATTCATCATCATCATCATCACTGTTTACTCTGGAAAAAGATAATCTGATTGACGGTAGTAGGGTTGATTCTCTGAGAAACGGAGGACTGGGCTGAGCTACATAAGCTGTTTCCTACGACCACATCAGGGCATAGCAAGAGGCTCACCTCCCCAGAAGAGCTTAAGGAAACACTGAACGAGGAGCTGTTTCTTCATTGGTAGAGAGATGCTGACTGTTCTGGCTAAAGTGATTCCTGCTGCCCCATTCCGGCTCTGATATTTTAAGTCCTGCAGGGCCCCAGTAATGTTGAGGAAAACTGTGCAGCAACAACAGCCATGTTCACTGAACAGGAGGAGGAGGAGGAAGGTTCAAGGCCAGAACCAGGGAAGAAAAAGTTGCTCTAAAACTCTGAATATGGCATCACATACAATACCCAATGCCCAAGGCCTCTGAAATGAATTCCATGCAAGCATCCAGGCATGATTTATTTGTAGGCACAGGGAAATGTAATGTTTCTCAGGTTTAAAAAGAGAAACATGTTTAAAAGACCCCAACAATATAAGGAGTAATGTAACATAAATAACCACAATGTGTCTGGATAGAAAATATTTGCAAACAATCGTTACATTACTATGTATATCACCCACGCACCGGTGTTTAAGGAAGCAGCTATGATTTCATTAATTTAAAAAGATAGGCAGCCACAGCTTAAGACAGTGCATCGATTTTTATTTGCTACTTAGGCAGGGAGCCAGACAGTGCATTTTGTTAAATCAAGTTGTGATGGGGCATATGCCACACACTGGCACTTAAGGGGTTAAAAGCAGCCCTGAAAGAGGCTATGCAGGTGGGCAGCCAATAGAGAAGGGCTGGGATGAAAAGCCAATCAAGGCCCAGCAGGGCCATATAAAAGAAGCTGCAGTACACAGCAGAGGAGTCTCTGCCTAGGGCTCAAGGAGGGAAGACTGTCTCTCTTGCAGGCTGAGTGGCTTGCTGCACCTGAGACAGAGCTACTGCTGGCAGGGACCTAGGGGAGCCAGAGGAGCTCCTGGCTGGCTGCTGAGAGTGGGTGGCAGCAGGCTCTGAGGATGTGTGAAGAAGGTGCTAGGGCTGGGGGAAATGGGCCCAAGGAGACAGCAGAAGGGAGGCACAGCAAGAGCTGTGATCCACAGGGCCTCTCTCCCTGAGCTGGGACACAGAGCAGTGGGTGGGCTTGGGTCCCCCCCTCACTTGCCACTGAGGAAGTGGCAGAATAAGTTGCTGCAGGCGCCACTGAGGAAATGACAGGTCAAGATACTGCAGTAGCCACTAGGGAAAGCAGCTGTAGTCTTGAGGAGCCAAACCTCGCATGGAAGGAGGGACCCCAGATTGTGACTCCACCCTCTAACCAAGCCACAAAGAGGACACTGTGGGCTCCAACAGCTGCAAGAAGAGGTACAGGTGAACGGGGAGGAAGAGTGGCAGTGTATAAACTACAGAAGTGGGCATGAGCCTGGAGCTAACTCACAGACAACCAGAAGGAAATGCCAGTCCAGCAGGCGTCATGGGCAGAGAAAGAGAAGACTAGGAAATCTGTTCAATCCAAGTCCGAGAGACGAAAAAGAAGCCAAGAAGAAAGTCAGGAAGGTGAACTCCCGATCTGAGAGCATTTAAATTGCCCAGCAAAGCAAACCCATCACAAGTTTTATTGAAAGCAATATCAGGAACAGTTACAAGTGGTGTGACCTCTCCGTTCTGCCAGGGAGAACACTGCTCTAAGACCTATGTGTATTTACCAATAAATAAATAATCCATGCAACACTCAGCCCTAAAAGACACACATGGGCAGTAGTCATATTAAGGTCCAGTCCTATCAATTGCTGAGGACCTTCTGAGAGCTTGTCTACCTACAAAAATTGTGCCACTTACACTAAACAGAGAGTTAAAGCAGTACAACCTCTAGATTTGTACAACTGCGATTATATTTTTATAGCTGAATCCCTTTTACCAATATACCACACCTTTTACAAGGATAGCCTCATCCACACTAGAAATTGTATTGTACTTACAAGTCACGTGGCTAACTGACAGTTATACCAATATAAAAAAATGTGCAGACTATGCCTGAAAGTTTGGAAGCATCTTATGCTTATACTAAAAACCAATGCAAGTTAAGAGTGCTTAGAACCTCACAGAAACACTAAAGTTGGTGACTTGGGGGAATGAGTCAACTTAGAATATAAGACTCAAAGTGATGAGGGGATTGGAAAAAGTTAGAGTCTTTACAGGAATATACCAACTGTATTCATCTTGGCCAAGTGTACCCACATCCTGCGATGATATCTTTACTTGCAATGAATTATTCAGCTACCAGATATCTTTTTGATATTGCTCCTGGTAAGCAGAGATAACCACGCTGTAACTCAAACTATGGGGAAATATTTTTATTTGTATCTGTAGTTGTAGCAGTTTTACTTAATAAATATCTTCAGTTTAAGAAAGGACTGCAATTCCACATACCAAGAGAGGCCATATGCTAAAACTGTTGTCCTTTAATCATGCTAACATCTGGATATTTAGTTAGTCTGGTGGTTAATTTTTAAAATCCAAAAACGCAAAATGAGATGTACTTGCGCATGCGCATATACACGTACATAGCAATTTGAAAGGACGTGCATTTCCTACGAAGTTTTCCAACATGTAATTTTCTAGACTTTGATATCTGAGGTCAATGACATACAGGAATAAGACACACAGATATCACAAAGTCTATACAGGACAACAATCAATGAGCAAAGTACCTTGATAATTAATAAGAGTGTGAGGAGAGGAGGTGCACATCAGTTTTCTCTCTCAGCCTCATGAACACGGTTTGTGGTTTACACGTTAGAAAGTTAGCTAAAATGAAAGCATAGCCATTACTTCCCATCTCAGATACCCATCATCTAGCAGTTAAATTCTGATAAAGTGGTTTGCTTTTGCAATATGTTTTTTAAAAAGTTAGCAACTGTGCTGCAAAGTATTTAGAGAGTGAGGAAAAGGAATCTGGAATACTGTTCTATTGCACATATAAACCTGCCTCGTTGTAGTACAGATGGCTTTAGAGGCTTCAAACTGTAGAAGCACATTTCACAGTCCTCCTGATACAAAAACATACAGCAGAATGCAAACACGGAGAAGAGCAAAAAAGAAGGGTTTCATAACCAGGAAGCAAATATGACATTTGAGACAATCATGCATTCAGATAAAGGAACATTTTCTAAGTGATATGCTGCTGATGTTTTAATCAAGGATTCCTACAAACATTCTCCCTCTTACTCTGCGATAAACCACACATATGAGGAGTGTATTTGCTCACAGAGGAGACAGGTGAGGTACTGAGAATATATTAATTCATTTTTCTATTTAAAGAAGACCTATTCTCCCTGCTGTGCAAGTTGCTGAGCGTTTTGAAGCTTCACTGGGAGCTGTGGACATTTGGCACTTTACAAGAATGGGAGAAAGCAATGCCACTCAGCAAACAAAATTTACCACGGATTAAATGTATTTCCTTGGAATTGTTTTTACCTCCTTCTAGTGAAATATATGGACCCCATAAATAGGATAGCTCCATGTTCAGCTTGCGTAGCTTGGAACAGTGGGTTATGTGTGGGCCGAAAGGCCTGTGCAGACTTTACAGGTGATTCCAAGTAGAAACCCGTCTGAGAAATTTATTTGAGAGCTGGTGATTTGGTGCATTCCAAATGCAAAACAGTTGCTCTACAGCTGCGTTTCCCAAACTGTGTTCTCCAGAACACTGGTGTTCTGCATGTTGTGAATAGGGAAATGCTGCTCTACAGAAACATTTTATGATTTTCACCCAGGAATAAACCATCTCTGACAAGGAATGATTTAGTACACACATCTTCAAAGTGTGGGGAATGCCCCACCTTGGGGAGGAGGGGAAGGGCATGGAGGAGCGTTGCTGGAGGGTGTACGGGAGCCCCCTCTGCTCAGGAATTGAGAGCAGGAAAGCCCCATCACCTGCCTCAGCCCCTGGCCCTGGTGCCACCCACAGCGGAAGGGGAGGCGGCACAAACAGGAGTAAGCGGGGAAAAAGCTGGGGGAACCACTGATCTAGTGTAAGAAGAAAACACTAAAGCAGGCATATATACCTGCAACAAACCACAGTGTCAACTTTGCCCACATATCTACATAAAAGACACCATCACAGGATCTAATCAAGCCAGCTACTCCATCAAGGGCTCATTTAACTGCTCATCCACCAATGTGATTTATGTCATCATGTGCCAGAAATACCCTCCCCCACCCCCCCAAAGCCGCCTTATATATTGGACAAACAGGACAGTCTGTCCGCAAAAGAATAAATGGACACAAGTCTCTCATAAGAAATCACAATGTTCAAAAGCCAATAGGGGAACACTTCAGTACCCCTGGTCACTCCATTGACAACTTGTTAATAGCTGTGCTCAAACAAATGAATAGCAAATCAAAGCTTCAAAGAGAAACTGCAGAACTGGAATTCATAAGTAGATTTGACTCCTTTTTTTCCTCATTACAACAGGTGATTTGACCTCACTTTCCTCTATATGCTCTTCCCCAGTGTTTGAATCTTAACATCTGCTTTTATTTGCTGTTACAGCCTGACCTGATCCTATATCTTACACTTCCCTGCATTTATTTTCCTCCCATTCTAAGTTTCCCCATCTTCAAAGTGTCCGACAAAATGGGATTTTTCTCCCACGAGAGCCCATGTAAAAAATAAATCTGTTAGTCTTTAAAAGTGCCACAGGACTCCTTGTTTGTTTTGCTGAACTAGACTTGCACGGCTCCCCCTCTGGAACAAGAAAACAGATGCAAGAGTCTTCAGACGTATGTAAGTCACCCCCAGCACTATGGTCAATTTAGAGGCTAAATGTTAGCAAAACCTCCTAGGAACTCATTGCTCTTTTGGGGGAGCAGGCTGGAGAATCATTTTACCCAGAGGCACATGGGCCAGTGTTTAAACAGGGTCTATGTTTCAATTTTAAAAGAAGTACACAAAACTAATGTGGGAAGGGTGCACAGGCCTATTAGACCATGCCTGGACATGTATCAGTTGGAAAATACACACTACAGACATACCACAAATACCACTTTTTTTTTCTTTTTTTTTTTTTTTTTTAAGTTTGCACATTTCAGTCATACCTGTTATAACTGTGCCCCTCTCCTTTTGAGTTCCTAAGAGGCAATCATAAGCGCCTATGAAATGTCATGACTAAGAAGTGCTCACACATCATTTCCTGTATTCAACTTTTGTCCATCTTAAAACATTTTTCTGTATGTGATCTTGTGACTTCTGTGAAGCATTTTCAGTGTTTCAACTTCAAATATAAAAGTCAGGTTTACAAGAAGGGGGATATTGCCATTCTGGTGACTTTGGTTTAAAATCTGTTACCTGCCTTCATTAAATGCTACATCAATTAGTTTAATTCTAATTTTGCCGGAATGGTTTTGATCATTCCACATTTCTGAACCTTGATGTATAGCTACACAGTACCTCTACTGTGAAGTATATTCTACAGTTTATTTTTGTATGAATAAATCTAAAAAAAATGCTTTACACTGGGTAAAACAACAGCAGCAGACTGCAGAAAATAAAATGATTTAAATGCAGTTCAATCCCCAAAAGCATGCGTCATGTCACGTGTTCTGTCTGACGGTGCTCTTTTATCAATTCAATTTCTCTAAGCATCTGGAAAAATAAACTTTTTAAGCCCAAATTCCTTTCATTTAAAGGATTTAACAATAATTTTGTGTTTCAATGCAAATATGCATCTACTCCTTTTAAGTGGGTGCTATTCAATTATAAATTTCCAAAGAATTAAGTTTCAAAACATAGCTCTCCCATACTGTAGGATGAACTAACTGGAAAACAACATTCACACATGATAAGTTACAATGCTGTGCTTCGGCCACAAAGGAGTTTTAACTGTCGAGTTTTCCACAAGGCAAGAGAAACAGTTCAGAAGCCTACATCTACCAGAACTGAATACTAAAATAAATATCTGACTGGGATTCTCTGACTGCTCATTTGGACCACTTCATTAGCTTGGTGGTTTCTGATTAATTCCTACTTATTTAACACTTTTCATTCAGAATCATAAAGTACAAATGAAGGCCACTTCAGACACCATAGAAAATGAAAACACCTGTGCAGTAAAATGCAGAAGCAATTCCATGCCAGCAACACCCATGTTAACTTTCAGGAAGGGAAGAATAACTTAGCAAAAAGAAACCATGAGCAGCAGGTTTTGGAGAGGCACAATGTAAATACCTGAATTACAATTTGCTCAAGATAGCTCTCTTTGAGATACTTATATGGCCCATCACCATAGCATCTGGGCATCTCACAGTCCTTGGCTATGTCTACACTGGCTAGTTAGTTCGAATTAAGGAGGCTTAATTCGAACTAACTAAAGCCACGGCTACACTAGGCTTTAGTTAGTTCGAATTAAGGGCTTCCTTAATTCGAACGAATAAGTTCGAATAGGGTATTCGAACTAAAGGGTTAATTCAAACTAACTAGTTTGAATTAACCAATGTGGCCATGTTAATTCGAATTAATTTCTTAGTTCGAACTAACCGGCCATTGAAATGAATGGGGATCGCTAATTCGAACTAAGTTTTCCTAGTTCGAATTAACCTAATTCAAACTAACTAAAATTAGTTTGAATTAGTTAGTTCGAACTAACTAATTCAAACTAATTTTAGGAAGTGTAGACATAGCCTTTTAGTGTATTATTATCCTCACAACTTCTCTTGTGAAGTAGGAAAATACTGCTATTTCCATTTCACAAATGGAGAACAATGGCACTGACAGATTAAGTGATGCAAAGAGACTGCAGTGAAGCAGTAGAATTGAACCCAAGTCTCCTGGGTCCCCAGACAATACCCTAACCATTGGACATAACTCTTCTTCTCTCAAAGGATATGGATTCTAACACCTGTTCTATTTATTGCATACCATGCAATGGGCTCTTTAAAAAGAGAACCAGTGAACAACACTTTCATTATAATGCAACATCCAAAAGACCTTGCATCTCTAAACTACTCTTGTGAAGCTCTGATGAGGACTTTTACAGTGATATTTACGGTATGTCTTCACTGATGGTGGCAAATTTACCACCATCAGATCAATCTTTCCAGATTGACTGAGTGGTCAGGGGAGACCCGCTCAATGGACGTGGAAGTCAATGCATTAAAATCACAAACTCAAGCAGCATAGCATTGCATCGATGGGAACACATTTCCTATCGGTGCACACAGGGAAGACACTGCCTAGAAGAGGAGTTCTGAAGTCACCAGGAGTTTCGCAAGCTACTGTGTAGCTCACATCAACTGATGCCAATTTTCAAGGTAAAGTGTAGACCAACCCTCAGTAAACTTTGGCACTAGCAGCTAGAATCCATAACAGGAGCTAGATTTTCAAAGGAGCTCAACTCCCAGAAGTGACCAATGATAGGAACAACAGTTTCTGGGTGTTGAGCTCTTATTAAAATCTTGTACCAGATTTTCAAAGGAGATAACCAGAATGTTGTATGAGAAGGGGATGAGATAGCAAGCGTGGTCCAAGACAGTGTGCTATGTTAGGGGCTTGGTACAAGTTTTATGTGTAGATGACACAGTTAAAGCAATGCAACAGCCCAACTGTGAACACAGAAATACTGATACACAGGAATAGCTTATCCTGTAAGGGGTAGAGAATACACGGTACCAATACAAGACACTTTTATTCCAATACAACTTAAACCACATTGGGGGCTGTACTGCTTTAACTATTTTGATGGGGGGGGAGGGGGACCACAACCGTCACCAGAAGAGTTTAATCCGTACAAAGACAGTGTAGACCAAGTCTACGTTGCAAGAAACATCAGTTCAACGTCTGGCTCTATCACTTATCTGCTTTTATACCTTGGCACGTCACTTCACCTCTCTAGCCCTCTGATTCCCTTCCACTCATTGTCTCTCTTGTGTAGTTACGTTGTAAGCCAGGGCTTGACAAATTTCCTTTGAATCTAGGAGCCAGTCCAAAAAAAGTAAGGACCCACACAAATTCCAGGGAGAAGCCCCTTTCCTGCTGCCACCACCAAGCCACAGGAAAGGGGATAAGAGCTGACAAATCCTAGGCACCAGGATAAAATTTCTAGGTGCCATGGTGACCTGGGATTTGTTGAGCCCTGTTGTAAGGTCTTTGCAACAAGGACCTTCTCTTATAGGTGTTCACACAGCATCTAGCACAATGGGGCCCTGATTTCTGATAACGCCTCTAGGTGCTACCGTAAGACAAATAATTAACAACAGCAGTTGGCTTATAAATATTTTAATCAAAGGCACTGGTTGATTTTATCTTCCTTAAGCAAGAGGGGTCTCTTTTACTATGTATTCTGACACACTGACAATTCTAGTGTGTAAGCACAGTCTAGTGAATATTCAGTAAATTCCTAGATTTGTAAGGTATGATTCTTTAAATTATGTGTTCACAGAGACAAAGGGGTCACAGAAGGTATAAAACACACCCAATCTAAACATAGAGGCTGCCTTTTCTTTCGGAAAAAGCCTAGTTAGATATGTTAATAATAATGATATAGTAGATACGTAATAATAATATAGATATGTCTCTTGTGTTAACAAACATATAGTTATGTTAATAAACATATAGGTAGAAAGTGGACATGGGATCAAGCTGAAGAGTGCAGACTTGGGTCTGAACTTCCCCTGAAGTTGAAGGGGGTTTTGGAACAGCCTCATCTCAGGGCTTGTCTTCACTGAGAGTGGTGAATTTACCACCGTCAGTTCGATCTCACTGATTGACTGATCAGGTCTGTGAAGACCCGCTCAGCTGATCAGGAAGCCAATGCTGGAAAACCACCCCCGCAGAAGGAGTAGCTCTGAGTCAGAGAGAAGGGGTTTCCCTCCAGCTCAGGCTACTGAACACAGCGCAGTAAGTAGAAAGTAGGCAATTGGAGAGAGATACACAAGGAATTTTAAGAACCCTTCGATTGCCACCAAAATTGCACGGCAGTATAGACCCGCCCTCAGATGTGTGATTTGTGTATAAACAGCCCTTTTATGAAACACATCACATAAAAACGGACCTTTACCAAGTTTTTCCAAAACAGACTGCAAGATTTAAAACAGAAGAAACAATGTATTAAAATAGCATGCCATGGTTTTATGTGTAATACAAATGTACTACATACCTACAAAATTAATTATTACAGGGGTCAAGCAGTTTACCAATCTCCACATTTAACAGGGGGATTACCGTCATTCTGTATATTCATTCATTCACAAGGAGGGACTGAACACATACACTAGCGCATTAGAGAGAGGAGAAATACAAACTTCTCAACTGGAAGTTCCTCAGACTACAATGTAGCTGTTGGCAGCCTTAAAACACTGTTATGAAGAACTGCAAGAGTATGATGAATGATGTAACTATGCTTTAAGAAAAAACAAACCAAAACAAAAAAGCCTCACACAGAAAATTGGCATGAAATCTAAGGTGACATTACCTCCAGAATCCAAGCGGAGTGTACCTAGCCAGTTCTTTCATTTTACATTGAAATGGCAGTGTTGCTTTGAGTCACTGGAAATTAAATGTACACAAGGATCTTTGCACATCCTTCCAATTCAACTATGTGTAAGGAAACATTCCTCTATCTATAATGCATCACATTTCTGTAGTAGGGATTCTTTAATTCCCAGCAACCACTTTTTTAAAAAAAAGATATTCTCTGAAAAATATAATAGTGAAAGAAAGGGTGCAGCAGCAATTATCCCCACAAGGGAACAAGAGGGAAGCCTGTGTGGAATAGGTGTAGCAATATAAATGTATGCTAGGCATCTTCCTTTTCGTCTTTGACAGCAACCTTTAACTACCTGAAAGAGAGAATGGAGCCAGGCTGTTCTCAGTGCTGACAGATGACAGAACTAGGAGCAATGGTCTCAAGCTGCAGTTGGTGAAGTCTAGGTTGGACAACAGGAAAAACGTTTTCACTAGGAGGGGGGGTGAATAGGGCCGTCCCTGGGGGGTGCAAACAGGGCAGTTGCTCCCAGCGGGGCAATGCAGGGTCCCCCCCCCACCACAACCACACTCTTCCCTGCTCCCTTCGGCAGGGCGGGCCGGGAGCACTAAGCCCGGCCTCTGGGCGAGCCCTCCCCGCCCCCAGGGTGGAGCAGGCAGGCCCAGGGGCGGGGCAGGTGGCTGGGGCCCGCCTCTGGGCCAGCCTGCCCCATGCAGCCAGGGCCAGCCCTCACCGGCAGCCTCGGGTCCCCGGCTGGGGCACCGGCCACAGCAGCCTGGGGTCCTGGCTGCAGCCGGCTCCCCACACCAGCGACCCCCATTGCCAGGGCCAGAGCCGAAGCCAGCTTCCTGCCAGCAGCCTCAGCTTCCCCACCCGGGCTGGCTCCCTGGGGTGGTGTAGTGGCCCGCCTCCCCTCCAGCATGGGGGAGAAGCACTGTAATAGGTTACCTGGAAAGGTGGTGGAATCTCCATCCCTAGAAGTTTTTAAAGTGTGGCTTGACAAAGCCCTGACTGAGTTGTGGCTGGTCCCACTTCGAGCAGGGGGTAGGAGATGACCTCCTGAGGTCCCTTCCAACCCTGTCTTCTGTGATCTCTGTAACAACAATGGGAAGCTAACTGCATGTCCCACCATATAGTTTCAAATTGTATAATTGCTCAAGAACAGGCTGGAAAAAATACTGAGAATTTAAATTATACTGTCAGATAAATTAGCCAGCCTCTATTTTATGACACTATGAACTGCACCAACATTATACAACTAGTTCAGGATACCAAACTGGATAATTTGATCAGGTATGAAGTTTTTGTGTTCCTATTCTTGGTATCCTGGGACACTAAAATAAATGCCATTCATTCAGAGCCATAAGTGAGCAAGCATCAATCTGAGACCAGTAAGGTCTAACGTATATCAAGGAACTCGAGGCTACTAGAGATGACATAACCATACATTCAACTGAAGAAAACAAAGGCAAATTATGTGTGGCTACCACACACAATTAAAGTGTAAGAAAAATAGTGCTTTTGTAGAGCCACAATTTTGTTATTATTACTGGTCTTCTCTTTCTAACTCTCAATTGCAGCTCCTCGTTAGATCAGGTGCTACGTCTTGTTTTGTGTTTGTAAAGCATCATAGACGTTTATAGAACTAAATATGTGAATAATAAATCATACATGCATAAAATAAACAATTTTACTGCACGCAACACTAGGTTAAGGTGAAGCTAGAGTTCAGACATCTCCAATTTTGGGGGTGGATTGTTAGTTTTTAAAGGATATTTGTTAAAGAAAGAACACAAAACCAAAAAATTCAGTGTTAAGGTTGCACTTCCACAGGGAGCCAGATGCACAAAAATCACAGCCTCAATTCTGCCCCAATACAGTTGCAACAGCATAGTATTCTCCAAAGATTGGTCTTAAAGAAGCATTTATGTTCTGCAGGACAACTTCCCTTTGCAACTTTAACTATGAAAGGACTATTGACACTGTACAATAGGAGGTAAGTTTTCAGTCTAAAAAAATCCAAAAACCAAAAAGCTCATCAGCCTTTTCCAGTGCTTTAAAAAAAAAAAAAAAAAAGTGCTGGTACTCGGCCAGGGACCTGGGGCCGCATCGCTGTGGGAAAAACGGTGCCGGTACTCAGTACCCCTGAGTATCATCCCCAAAACAGCCGTGGCCTTTTCAAAGGGGACATACAATGGGAACAATGGATTTGTACTCTTTTGATACTATTAAAGGCAACCTGTTTGGTTTGATTTTTTTAGATATAAAAGATGACCAATTCTCATCTTCCCTATTAAAAACTCTAACTCTTGTCCAGTCTGTTTTTCTAGAAAGAATATAGGGGTTACTGGGGAGCTAATAAATCTATGACATCACAGGCACCGAGGAAAGTGAAACCTGGCTAATTGAGAGGGGAAGTAATTTTTAATAAGATTTTGCAGTTTTGTTAACATCCCTTTGACTCAAAAGCCTGAAAAATAGTTAGAAGACCAGCACTTTTGTTAAAAGATGGTCATTCTTAAGCCTTCACTTAACACCTAAGTGTACAATCCTCCAAACAAATAATCATTAAAGTAATTTTTCACATGCAATGGATTTAGGACTCACCTTAATAAAGATATTTGTGTACAAACATGCAGGATCAGAGCCTAAGAACGGCTCACAAGGTGATCTTTGGATTCTCTAAAGACGTTGGATATCATCAGATTTGACATTCCTGATATTTCTATAAACAAACGTTTTTAAAATGCCCTTGAAAATACCTTTTAGGTCACCTTACACAGCATAATGAAGCAAATCAAAATACATAAGCAGAACCAAATTTTCCCTCTCTCCTATGTTCCTTTAAGAGGAACTGTCAGAAGAAAAACAATCTCAAATTTGTTTCTGACTGTTCTTGATGGGCAATTGTGTGGGTTGGGTGGGAGGGTAGTGAGCAGGGATATTTTTAAAATCTAAAGTTGTTTCCAGCACATTCTATAGTATAGGTCTCCTTCAATGGCAAGTTGCCTTGGAAACATTCTGAGTGAAAGGCACTATATAATGCAAAATCATCACAATCCAAACTGACCCACGTGCAAAAAATAAAAGATAATAAAATCCTGAGCCTTCAAATGAACACTGGCCTCCTAGGTCAGTTACCTTATGAACTGACCTTTGTGAGACAGTTGTATCCCCACCCTGCCTGTCAGGGACAGCAGAGATGTAATTAACCACATACACTCTTCCTTGATGTGCCTTATGAAACTCAACTAAGGGCATGCCTACCCTGAAATTGCTGCATGGATCCCCACGGATCGATACAGCGGAATCGACTGAGCAGCCAGTGTAGACCCGCTCAGTCGATCCCAGAAGTGCTCTCCCTTCGATGCAGTAACTGCTTCCCTCCCAAAAGAGTAACACTATGTTGAAGGGACACCATTTCCCGTCAACGCAGCTGAGCGAAGACGCCACGGAGAGTAAATAAGGAGAGAAAAGGAGAGTAAATAAGCCGATGGGAGATATGCATTCTTCAGTACATAGATTGCATATCTACCATCAACCCAGCGCAGCAGTATAGATTAGTCCTAAGAGAGAAAACCTAATAAAGGACTTTAGCAAGTCAATAGGATTGGTAGACAAAACATCCCTATCCCTGATGGCACTTACAAGTTAACTGAGGCAGCAAAGATGTTTTTCAATTTAAATAACAGGTCACTTGTACCTAGGATTTATTTTTAAGTGCTGTTCAGCAACCTGACCTGCCAGTAAGTAATAAAATTTCACTTGGTCCAGACCAAATTCACTGCCCCACTGAGATGCCTGACAGTAAGATTTCCCCTTTACTTTGAATCTGAATTCAAAGGTAACTAAACAATATCGATTCTCATGCTTAAGTGGTTTGCTCGGCAGGAGTCCAACAGCACGTATCAAAAAGTATAAATTAACTCCTTATAAATCATTTAAGTTTGCAGAGAAGTATTGTACATACATTCCAGCCTAGACCCAGATTGCATTAATGTACAGCAGAACATTCTTGACCCACTTCTTGACATGTCCTCTTAAATAGCCAGGGATGTTAATTCTATTTTATCATTTTCAGTGGAACAAAGGGCAGTGTATATACATGAGGTCAGAAGAATGCCTATTCACTGTACACCCAAGGCACCGAAAGAATCGTTCCATTATTTCCCCCTCATAGAAACACACACACCAGCACCTCCACTCTCCCCAAAAAGGATGTCAGTGGATGTCATCAGTATATGTGACTTCTGACTGGCACAGCTTCCTTCTGGAGCAGGTGCAACTGGACATCGAGAATTAGCTAGCCCCAGCTGGCACAGGGATGGTGAAGTCCAGTGTCCTTCCCCAGAGGGGGAAACCCCTTCATATTTGAATTAATAAAGTTATGGGCATGAAGAGAAAGCCACAGTAATATTGAACTGTTTCAAGGATCAAATATACATCACTTAAACAAATGAACTTGCTTGGGGGTTATGGTGGACGGGAAGATGAACACGAGCCAACAGTGTACCCTTGTTGCCAAAAAGGCCAATGGCATATTAGGCTGCATCAGTAGGAGTATTGCCAGCAGATCGAGGGATGTGATAATTCCCCTCTATTCGACACTGGTCAGGCCGCATTCAGAATACTGTGTCCAGTTTTGGGCTCCCCACTACAGAAAGGATGCGGACAAATTAGAAAGAGTCCAGTGGAGGGCAACAAAAATGATTAGGGGGCTGGGGCACATGACTGACGAGGAGAGACTGAAGGAGCTAGGCTTATTTAGTCTGCAGAAGAGAAGACTGAGGGGGGATTTGATAGCAACCTTCAACTACTTGAAGGGGTGCTCCAAAGAGGAGGGAGCTAGGCTGTTCTCGGTGGTAACAGAGGACAGAACAAGGAGCAATGGTTTCAAGTCACAGCTGGGGAGGTCAAGGTTGGATATTAGGAAAAACCTCCTCCCTAGGAGGTTGGTGATGCATTGGAATGTGTTGCCTAGAGAGGTGGTGGAATCTTCATCATTAGAGATATTTAAGGTCCGGTTAGACAAAACCCTGGATGGGATGATTTAGTGGGAGTGGTCCTGCTTTTAGCAGGGGGTTGGACTAGATGACCTCATGAGGTCCCTTCCATCCCTATTATTCTATGATTCTAACTTAGTGAAATGATTGGTCCCTCAGCTTTGCGATCAAATCACCCATTAAGCATACTACCCCTGTCAATTTCAGAGTCTTAATTTATTGTATTACCTAAGGTTGAAATTCATCCAGGTACAGAGGGCCGAAACAATGTTTAGCTCCCCACTTCGAGGCAGAGTGTGGGGTAAGGGAGAAGCCACTGAACATTTCCAACAGCAGGACCCTCTTCCACGTCCTTTAATGATGCAGAGAGGTCTCCTATATAGACTATGCCAAAGGCCAGAAGTGGTAGCTAGCTAGCTCCCCAGAGGGGGGAAATATGAAATCTGCATTACATTAGGCAAGGAAAGGTGCAGCCTCTAAATTGGAATAAGGACATGAGAGCGGGTGGAAGGGATTTCACTTCCTCTCCAGCATGAACCCTGGTTTCCTGGACTATGTTTGGTCAAATGAATTTCACATTCAATTCCTGACTGCATTGTTTCTCCCTCTCTTTGAGAACAAGATGCACCTGTACAAAGGGCAGCATTCTCTCGCAACATGAAGCCAGAAATGTTAGAAAATAATACATGAAAAACCAAGAAATGAGACATACCGGAAAGTGTTTATAGTCCCCGCTCTGGCTGTGTAACTATGATTCAGGACACATCTGTCTAGCGTATGATGAATTACAGGACTAACCCCCTCAATAGCTCATTAGAAACGCTGGCATGCTTACTACTTTCTTTACCCTAGTGTGGATTTGTGACAGCCTGGAAGATGCTCTTTTTAAAAAATTACAGGGCCCATACACAGCAGCAAGCCCTTGTGGATTATTCATTTATAATCACCAGCTGGAAGTTTGAAACTAAAAATCTGCTCCCTCATCAAAAAGTCTTTCCCACATTGCATTTACACACAAACTAGTTACTGTAGGGTTGTGCAAAACAATACATCCAGGTAATATGATTTTTTAACATAGAATGACCAACTACCAATCTCAATGCTAAAAGAAAACATTGTTTTGGATGTTGGTATTTCTAATCATCAACCAAGCAAGACAACCAGATGGGAGGATCTGAGAAGTTTTAAGATTACAGTATGAGAGGAAGTGTTGATTTTGTCAAACCACGTCCTTCCCCTCTCACAGATGTCAGAACTTTCTGTTCTCAACGGACAATCTTCATGCTACTTCCCTCACATAGGAAGTTGCAGTTTTCCACGGCCATACACTTTACTGGTCGTTAACATTGATGCAAAACAGAATGAGACGCAAAACACAAGAAGAATGGACTTGCTCCACCACCAATTTCCTCTGTGACCACTGGGTGAGTAATGTAGTTTCTCTGCTCCTCAGTTCCCCATGGGGAAAATTTGTACCTTAAGTGGCAACTACATCTATTGCATTAACTTAAATCAAACCCAATGAAAAAGTGGGTTTTATGCCTCTCTACTGAGTCAGCATTGGTCACATCTCTTTGCTTCACTCCTCATGGTTGGTAGCAAGAGGAAAGGATGGTCCAGTGGTTAGGACATCAGCCTGAGAAGTGCTCCACCACAAATTTCCTCTGTGACACTGTGTAAATCATTTGGTTTCTTTGTGCTCCAGCTCCTCACGTGGAAAATAAAACTTTCCTATTCCGCAGAGGTGTCGGGAGGATAAATAAATTAAAAGATTGTACGGTGCTCACATACTTCACTAATGGGAGGCAATATGAGTACCTAAGATAGATGGGATGATTTGAGGGAAAGATGGACTATCGAGAATTGCCTGCCTTAAAGAGGAGACATTTCCATGCTTCAACTCAGCTTTAAACCACCCTGTTCAATTTAGCTTAGGATTGATTCTCAGGCCCACTGCTGCATCCTTTCATCTTCCCCTTCCTGTAGCTAACATACAAAAATACTTGCTTCCCCCCTTTTGACTGTTTCTTCCTCCGCTCCATCTTTGTATATCATTTTTCTGCCTCTGCCCTTATGAAGAACGCTGTGCCCAATGCTCTGTAAACCAATACTGCTTCTTGACCTCGCTGAGAAGCATTAATTCCTTATATGCATCATGCATCACAAAAATTACGTTGAATTGCGCCTTTGACTTACTCACCTAAACTGTTGCAAGCCTGGCTCTTACATTAGGCAATCTTATTTAAAAGATCTGCCATCTGTGCAAATGTACATGGACCATGCTGTTATCATAAGAATCAGCCTGTAAAAATAAGTCGTGTGTTTGTTTTCTTGGAACAGCAAAGACATTCAGAACAGCAGCTGCCACCAAGTTCTTAGCTTACCAAGATGTGGACTAACTGATACCACCCAGATGCTTTAATACAATTGGCAATCTCAAAAACTGTGAGCGTCCAAGGTAAGCTGGAGTTCAGAAGCACCAAGCTCCCCTATTTTGTCTGAGTTAAGAAAGATGTCAGGACTGGAAAAACGAGATAGCAAGTGAAAGGACATAAGAGAAAGACGTGGAGAGAATATTTAGAGGATCTTGTCACATGACACTCCAACACTACAATCAAGGAGTCTTGTGGTACTTTTAAAGACTATCTATTTTATTTATCACATGAGCTTTCATGGGAGAAAATTCATGGGATTTTCTCCCATGAAAACTCATGCGATAAATAAATTTGTTAGTCTTTAATAGTGCCACAAGACTCCTTGATTGTTTTGCTGAACTAGACTAGTACTTTTCACTATTTACAGTTTGTTAGGCATCACCATGATACAAAACATTAATAATACTTAAGCACTAAAGATAATATAGCAACATTAACTACGAATTTCTTGGCTCTTGTAGATTGAAAGTCAGACTGAACATGCCAAACTCATCTGTGGTGTTAATGGAGTTCCGCCAGGGATGAAACTGGCCCCAAAAGTTATTTTAAGACAATAAAATACTTTGGGGAAGGGAAAGCTTAATAAGGCCTAACTAACATTGATGACAAGCAAGCAGCTATTCCATTCATAGGATGCACTACCTACCTGCGTAATATTACTGTGCAAAGTAACATCTTCATCAAGCGATATAAGGATCCTGTTCATTTCAAAAAGGATTTAAAAAAAACCCTAAAAAGTCAAGACCACTGCTCCAATTACCTGCACACTATCTCATGAGAGCCACAAGCAATTACTCAAGTTTACACAGCGTTCTTCCATGCCTGGAGGATTCTGCCAAGACAACTGAAGTCAACACTTATTGCCATAGGATTTAGTAGTTAACCCACAACGCGCGCATTCACCACAACTGTATAACAGCAATACTACTGCCAAAAGTGCTCAAAGAACATCTTGTTACCATGGTCTATACACAGCAATCATATCATTCGGAAATACCTCTTTCTTTACTGTGTTTCAATTCTACTATACAAAGTCTCAGCGAAGCCAAAATGTTCATATGTTGCTGCCCCATTCCTGAGCATCTGCTACAACCATACATGCCTATATACATGTAGTAAACTTCAGGTATAAGATTCATTACACTGAAACCCTGTGCCTTGTCTTACAAACTATCGGTCCAGTCAAGCACTCACATAGAGCAGGCTAGTCAGACTACATATCTCAGATGTCACATTATCAAATGATGGAACTGCAGTAAAAGCTTTATATATAAACACCCTTCCCTAAATCAAATTAATGCACCGATTTTATTAGCAGAAATATTCCTGCGCTGTTAACTTTTTGTACTGGGTTTTAACCCAAAGCACTGTGAAAATTTAGTCAGTTACACCCACAAGCACGCTAAGGGAAATTCTGATAAAAATCAGAAGCCGTAAGAGTAGAACCAAGGGAAGAAAGAAAAGAAAAGGCCAATCTCTGTAGTTTGATATACAATTTTTTACCATAGGTTTGGTATGGCTGGGAGAGGAAACTCAGAGCCCATCTGAATTTCGAGGCTGAACTGCAACATTCACATTTTAAAAGATACACAATATAGGGAATAATTCTGAAATGCCAGGATGATCTGATAGGTCTTGCCACCATACAACATCTGATTCTCAATCCAAGGACACACACATACATTCCTGCATCTGCGAATAATGGAAAGAGGATGCAAACACCACACATCTTCCTTCTAGCTCGCAGAAGTTGCATGGCACAGCAATGAACTGTTAACCCAGAAAAGAGACTCAGGAAATAGTCATGAGAAAGAGAAGTCACTCGGAGACACACGCGGGCGAACAAAGATACCCCACAGGCTGAAAAAAAGAGAAAAACGTGGAAGCCAAATGCAGGGAAACCTACCATTATCTGCAAACAATCACTGTTCTGCTCCAGATTCAAATGCTTCCATGGCCAGGAGCCCTGGTTTGAGACGCAGATTTAGCTCAGTATCTGTCCAGGGAGCCACATGATTCACTGAGCACGATGCGTCCTCCTTTTTAAAGGAACAATTAACTCCCCCTGGGGGGGTGGTTTTAATTTCCTTTTCGTGCACTTGAGAAAAACCCTAGGCACGCAGCCCCCTTCATTCTCTCACCCCACTGCTAGCCCCGAGGAAACCAGCCCCACAGCGCTGGCACCACACATGGGAACTTTCCTCGGGGAAAGCCCTGGAGTTGCTGCTTCCCAGACTCCGGAGCAGCTCGGCAGCACTGGGGGGTGGGAAGGGTTAAAGAGCTGCATTTGCTAGTCATTAAGTTAGGACAAAGTGGGGGGCCCCCTCCTCCCCCGACCAGAGTCTTTGTGTGCAATGCAGCGGAGGGAGCGAGCCCCTGCCCCTGCCCCCACACCTACCTCGCCCCACGGCCGCCACAAAGGATGCGACCCTTCCACCGCCGCCCTGCGATCCAGGAGAAAGAGGGGCTGCTGCCTCCCCCACGCGCTCCCCTCCGGCTGGTGTGCGGCTCACCCGGGCAGCCCGGCCTGCATGCACGCGGGGCGGGGCGGGGCGGGCCGGCTGCTGAGTCACACGCAGCTCCTCCCCTCGGCTCCCCGCCCCGCTGGCTCGGTGGCTCTTGAATCTAGCCAGGCAGTCGCCTCCTTTGTTGTCATCTCTTTCTGTTACACACACACAGCCCCTGGGGAGGAGGAGGAGAAAGGGTCTGGGGGAGGATCCACTCTCTGCGGTATATCCAGTTCCAAAGAGGCAGTCAAATTCCAGAGGGGGAGCCGTGTTAGTCTAGTGTAGAAAGACAACAGAGTCCTGGGGCACTTTTAAAGACTAACAGATTTATTTATCGCATGAGCTTTCGGGGGAGAAAAATCCCACTTCAAAGCGTCTGACGAATTGGGACTTTCTCCCCCGAAAGCTCATGCGATAAATAAATCTGTTAGTCTTTAAAAGTGCCAAAGAGCTGGTGTTAGTCTAGTTCAGCAAAACAAACCAGGAGTTCTGTGGCAGTTTTAAAGACTAAGGGTGTGTCTACACTGGCAAGTTAGGTCGATTTATAGGCTTAAGTCGAGCTAACTTAATCCATGTCCACACTAGGCTTTCATTAGGTCGACTTAAGGGGCTTCCTTAAGTAGACCTAATGAACACTTTAGGTCGGCATAATAAGAATCACGGGGTGTTCGAACTAACCCTCCTTAGGTCGACCTAAGCCCAGTGTGGACGCATAAGCCCACTTTCTTAGGTCAACCTAAGGGCAGTGAGGTCAAATTTCTAAGTCCCGGTTAAGTGAAACCATTTTAAGTCGACTTAATAAGGTCGACTTCAAGTCGACTTAACAAAGTCAACCTAACTTTTTCTAGTGTAGACATAGCCTAAGAAATGTATTTATTGCATGAGCTTTCAACATTATAGGTATCATTATCTGATTTCCTAGATTTACCATACAAAAATAAAAGCCAGGAAGAAAAGTCCCCATTTTAAAACTATTAGCCACAAACAGTGAATATGAGTCAACTGTGTGCACTTGTTGCCAAAAAGGCCAATGGCAAATTAGGCTGCATCAGGAGGAGTATTGCCAGCAGATTGAGGGATGTGATAATTCCCCTCTATTCAACACTGGTCAGGCTGCATCTGGAATACTGTGTCCAGTCTGGGCTCCCCACTACAGAAAGGATGTGGACAAATTAGAAAGAGTCCAGCGGAGGGCAACGAAAATTATTAGGGGGCTGGGGCACATGACTTATGAGGAGAGACTGAAGGAACTAGGCTTATTTAGTCTGCAGAAGAAAAGACTGAGGGGGGATTTGATAGCAACCTTTAACTACTTGAAGGGGTGCTCCAAAGAGGAGGGAGCTAGGCTGTTCTTGATGGTAACAGAGGACAGAACAAGGAGTAATGGTTTCAAATTATAGCTGGGGAGGTCGAGGTTGGATATTAGGAAAAACTTTCTCACTAGGAGAGTGATGAAGCATTGGAATGGGTTACCTGGGGAGGTGGTAGAATCTCCATCTTTGTAGATTTTTAAGGCTGGGTTAAACAAAACCCTGGCTGGGCTGATTTAGTGGGAGTGGTCCTGCTTTTTAGCAGGGGATTGAGCTAGATGACCTCATGAGGTCCCTTCCATCCCTATTATTCTATGATTCTATAACAGACTGAAGTCAGCTGTTGCCTATCAAGATCTTCAGCAACCTGTGCACCTCTGGCCTTTACCAGCACTGTATAGTCAAAGGGCAACTAATGTCTGACTAAACAAACAAGGAATCCTGTGGCACTTTTAAAGACTAAAATTTATTTATCACATGAGCTTTCATGGGAAAAAATCCCACTTGGTCAGATGCTTTGAAGATGGGGAACTTAAATTGTCTGACAAAGTGGGATTTTCTCCCGCGAAAGCTCATGCAATAAATAAATTTGTTAGTCTTTAAAAGTGCTCCAGGACTCCTGGTTTGTTTCTCTGCTGTATGTTTCCAGAAGAGAGGGGTGGGTGGATGAGGGTGTGTTTGGGAGGAAGAGGAGAAGGAGTAGCGACTGGGAACCTGAGCCCAACAGGCAATATACCCTAAGAGAAAAGCACATATATAGCTGCCCCATTCTGCAGTGCCATGCCCTGTTGGGCCAGGGAGGCAGAAATGTCTGTTAGGCTACACGGGGGCCTCCTGTGTGGTTCAAGTACTGGACTAGAACCCAGGGGCTCATGTTGTGGCTCTGCCACAGACTCTCTGTGTGACCTTGGGCAAATCCCTTAGACCTGAGCTAGGCCTCAAAATTAGACCCACCTAGTGACATTGCTCAGAGCTGTGAAAAATTTCATGCCCTGAGCAACGTGGTTAGGTTGACCTACCCAACTCTCACTGTAGATGCAGCTAGAAAGAATTCTTCCATCAACCTAGCTAGCACTGCATGGAGAGGCGGATTAACCACAACAACAGAAAACCTCCCTTCCGTCCATGTAAAAACCTTCTCTCCTAGTGCTACCACAGTCTGCAGAAACACTGTCACTGTGCTGTGGCACAGTAGACACACCTTACTCTTTGTGTTTCCGTTCCTCCAGCTCCATCTGTAAAATGGGGATTTTCTTTCCTGCCATCCTTTGTCAATTTAGATGGTGCACAGGCTGTCTCTTAAGATGTATTCTATGGTGCCTACCACAACAGGGTCCAAGTCTCTAGGCAGTACTATAAAACAAATAAGGAATAAGGAATAAGAATAAGTACTATAAAACAAATAAGAAATAAGGTGTGGAAGGAGAATTGGAAAAGAGGAGGCTATGAGTGAAAGGGTTTCATGCCAAGAACATAATTCCCAGGCTTTCCACTTTTGCACACTGGCCAAGAGCTGTGATTAGGGCTCCTTCCTTAATGCTGTGATTATTTCTCTCTTAAAAGAGGATACAGTTAGCTCGCATTGTAGTGGATTGAATCCTATCAGAAACATGGCTTGCTTTAATTGTAGATATAGGGATTAAATCTTTTTGGTGACCTCATTCACCTGGGAAAGTGACTCATTTCTTTTCTTTGGCACAGGGATAGTCTCCCAGTATTTTTGTTTTCATGTCCTTTCCCCACCCATTTATTTCTTCTCTTTTCTTTATCCAGAAAACATAACTTCATCCCATACCCCATAAATATTCTGCCAACCACTAACCGTGAACTGAGGCCCTGACCCTGCTATTGTATCCATGTGGACAGACCACATGTGTTTTTCCAGCTGTAACGTGGAAGTCTAATGGATAAATATAGAGCACCTGAAACCTCAAAAGATAAGATGAAAACCTGTTTCAATACAAGTAGTACATGATGGAGAAGTGAAAGACAATTTGGAATAATGGTACTGATGCTTTGAGAATGAGCCTTCTTGGGTGAAGTGTTAATTAAAATACATGTTTTACATACTTCGCCCAATCGTTCTGTATATTTATTACAATGAAACTTTTCTTTAGCAAATGACTTGGATTGCAGTGAAGGATGGTTGCAAGAATCTTGGAGTCATACAAATGATGGACATTTCCTTTATGGCACTCGGTCATATCACCTCAGGCTCTCACTTCATGATGTAAGCAGGGTTGGGCAATAAGCGATACCTGAATATGAGAAACCTTCAAGAAAAAACAAACAAGGAGTCTTGTGGCACTTTTAAAGACTAACAAAGTTATTTATCACATGAGCTTTCTTGGGAGACATCCCACTTTGTCAGACAAACGTCTCCCATGATAGCTTGTGCGATAAATAAATCTGTTAGTCTTTAAAAGTGCCACAGGACTCTGTTTGGTTTTTCAGACTAATATGACCACCCCTTTGGAACTTAAAGAAAAAAAAAATCCAACAATTTATTGAATAAGAGGTTCAAAGAGCTTGAAGCAGGCTTTTTTTTTTTAAACTGAGTCCATGTCCTCCAATGCCCCAGCATGGTGATGGGAATCAGTGTCTGGAGGAACTCCACTGTGAAATTTCAGAACTACGAACTTTTAGTTTCAAAGGGGTAGCCTTGTTAGCCTAGTTCAGCAAAACAACCGAGGGTCCTTTTAAAAACGAACACATTTATTTATTGCATGAGCTCTCGTGGGAGAAAATCCCACTCCATCTGACACTTGAAGATAGGGAATTTACATTATGGGAGTAAAATAAATGTAGGGGATTGTAAGTCCTAGGATCAGGTCAGACTGTCACAGCAACTACTTTGCTGTGACAGTCTGACCTGATGCTAGGACTTACACTCCCAGTGTACACACACTAAACTGCCCCATTCCATCAACAAAATAAAAGCACCCCTACAAAAGGCATTGCACCTTTGTTGGCAGTGGTAGGGTGGCGTGTTGTCGGTGTACACCCTGTGTCCCTTTAAATCAGTGAAGGGGCTGCCATTCTTGTCTATTTCACTTTTTACCAGAGCTGTGAAATTGACATGGACAGCTGGGCTGGAGCTTGGCTCTGCAAGCTGGCTGCGGGTCCCCAAAGACACTGGCAAGCAATACGCTTGCTAGCATCCTGGGGCTGCAGCCACCTGGAGCTTGTCGGTGTCCCAGAGTGGCTGTGAGGCTGCAGCTGCCTGTGGCTTGCCAGCAGCTCAGAATGGCTGTGGAGCTACAGCCCCACTGGTAGCCACCCAAGCCCCGGCTTTCTCTCAACTCCCGTCTGGGAGCTGGGACTGGGCAAGCTGCTGGGGGCTGCAGCCAGCTCCCTCCTGGGAGTGAGGAAGTCCCTATAACCCAGCTAGGATCTTGGCGGGGTGCAGGTGTGAGCCTCAGTTCTCAGGTCAGCTCTCTCATCTCCCCCCCATAGTACCCCTTAGGTCCGTGGAGTGGGCCTGGTAAGGACACACTCCACCGACCCAAGGATACCAGTGTGAACATCAGCCATTGCTATAACTATCATTATAATTATAGTCAACACGTTTCATTATAAATATAATTATAGTCAACATAATTTTGTAGTGTAGACATACCCTGGGTACAGTGTACTTATATATTTTTCAGAAAGCCTTCGACAAGATCTCTCACCAACGGCTCTCAAGAAAAGAAAGCTGTCATAGGATAAGAGGGAAGTTCCTTTCCTGAATCAGTAACTAGTTAAAAGATAGGAAACAAAGGGTAGGAATAAATGATCATTTTTCAGAATGGAGAAGTAAATAGTGGAGTGCCCTAGAGTTGTGTACTGGGACCAGTAATGTTCAACATGTTCATAAATTATCTGGAAAAAAAGGATAAATTGTACGGTGGCAAAATTTGCAGATACAAAACTATTCAAGAAAGTTAAGCAGACTGCAAAGAGTTACAAAGAAATCTTATAAAACTGGGTAATTGGACAACAAAATGGCAAATGAAAGTCAATGTTGATGAATGCAAACTAATGCACATTGGAAAACAATCTCCACTATACACATAAAATGATGGGGTCTAAATTAGTTGCTAGCACTCAAGAAAAAGATCTTGGTGTCATTGCAGATAGTTCTCTACATCCATTCAATGTTCAGCAACTGTCCAAAAAAAAAAAATACCTAACAGATGTTGGGAATCGTTAGGAAAGAGGTAGAAAAGACAGAAAATATTGTCTGTTTATAAATACATAGTATGCCCACATCTTGAATACTGCGTGCAGATCTGGTTGTCCCAACTCAAAAAGATATATTTGAATTGGAAAAAGTACAGAAAAGCTCAGCAAGAATTATTAGGGGTATGGGAAAGCTTCCATATGAGGAGAGATTAGTAAGACTGCGACTTTTCAGCTTGGAAAAAAGACGACTATGGGGAGATATGATAGAGATCTATAAAATCATGACGGGTGTGGAGAAAGTAAACAAGGAAGTGTTATTTATATAAATAGTATATAATTGTGTAATTAAAGACACTTCTTATTCAGTTGCACAAGGGGAATAAATTAAGGCTGCACAGGCCACCCTAACTGGCATTTCTTAACTTTTGAGTGCTTGACTTGCAACCTTAATGTCTTTTTCATGTAATTTTTGTATATAATTATTAGAATTACAGTAGCACTTCGAGGCCTGAAGATCTCACTGTCTATATAGACAAGACAGACAAATGATAGGAGAGGCACAGGAAAGTGAAATACCTCACCCAACATTGCACATCAGCTCTTCTTGTTCTAATTCCTAGTCCAGTGTCTGTTGCACTAAATCACACTGTCTCTTCAAATAATGGATGTAGTGAACTCTAGACAGCACTTGCAAAACTGGGAGGGAAACACTTCTGCATAAAAGGCACTATACAACTGTAAAACCACATTTTTATCAACCGTAGCTTTTTGGAACCCAGCCATAAATGAGACGGCTGTACTTCAGAGCATCTCTCAGCCTGAAAGATACACTGGAAATATTTAGGCAACAGAGTCCTGTGGCACTTTTAAAGACTAATAGATTTATTTATCGCATGAGCTTTCGTGGGAGAAAATCCCACTTCGTCAGCCGCTTTGAAGATGGGAAACTTACAGAATGGGAGGAAATTAAATGCAGAGGAGTGTGTGACATAGGATCAGTTCAGGCTGTAACAGCAAATCAAAATAGGTGTTAGGATTCAAACACTGGGGAACAGCACATAGAGGACAGGTAATTTGACCTCACCTTCCTCTATGTGCTGTTCCCCAGTGTTTGAATCCTAACACCTATTTTGATTTGCTGTTACAGCCTGACCTGATCCTATGTCACATACTCCCCTGCATTTAATTTCCTCCCATTCTGTAAATTTCCCATCTTCAAAGCGTCTGACGAAGTGGGATTTTCTCCCACGAAAGCTCATGCGATAAATAAATCTGTTAGTCTTTAAAAGTGCCACAGGACTCTGTTGTCTTTCTACAATAGACTAACACGGCTACCCCTTTGGAATTTGGAAATATTTAATAAGATATACCTTCTTTTTTATGAATATTTGTGGCCAAACGTACACAGTCATTTCATTTTATAAATATAACACAATTACTTGGCATTTTTGTACCTTATGAAGCAAATAGTTCCTATTAAGTATCTTGATTTTTAATATATGCTTGTGTTTATGTTTTTTTTAAAAGAAATGTTAAAGAAAAATATTGCATTATTTACAATGTAAGCTCTTTGGGACAGGGACTGTCACTAAGTGTCTATGCGGTACTTAAAACAATAGGCAGTTGGTGTCCCTGGTTGCTACTGTAATAAGATACAGTATTTAAAAAATCATAATGCACTTTGTCACAACAATAATGTGGGGCAGATAACTCAACTCGTGTCAACCAGTGGCATTCCACTGAGTTCAAAAGAACAAAACAGATTTTCGCCAGATGAGGGATCTAATCCTGTGTGCTTGAATTTGGAATTTGTTTATTTTTAAAGAGGTTGTCTAGACTTTTAATAAACTAAAACAATATGACCATAGGTTTCTATGGACATGCTACTTAGCAGTGACACGAGTTATGTATCTGAACAAACATCTGATAGATAGATATAGATATATAAAATCTGTCCATATAGAGATGTATGTATAGTACATGACCAACAAAGTGGGAGTTTTCTGTTTTTTCTTTACATAAAGTCTGAGGCATAAAAAGGATTTCCTCAGAGTTTTCCTGTATATTACAAATGAAGATCAGTATGCCACCTTGGTTTCCTCTTTTTCTAAGCATTCAGTGAAAGGAAATGATTCTGGGTCAGATCACGAAGAGCACCAGAAAAACAGTACTGTACATGCAGTCATTCAGAAGCTTGATTATCTATTACATGGTATCTTTATGGAGGAGGAATATAGATACATCCCATATGTGAATAGTTGGATCCTGTGGGTGACCTTCAGCTGAAATATTCCATATTGTGATTAATGCTGCATAGCTGGATACAAACGATGTTTGTTCCACAGGCTGTGGGACAAAGGGGGATTCTATTTACTCTTCTGACAGCAGAATTTTATTTGATAGCTGTTTTAGCTACCGACATGTGGGGATCTATTACTCAAGGAGCTGTATAACAGCAGCACTCTGTAAGCTGGGTCTCAGAAAAAGGGGTTTCTATTCTCAGCTCTGCTACTAGCCTGGCGGGTGATGTTGGGCAAGTGCTTGAGTTTCCCTATCTGTCAAATCACAGAAATTTCGGATTGGAGAGGACCTCAAAAAGTAATTTAGTCGTTCCCTCATGAAGAGGCAGGACCCACTGTACCTAGATCATCCCTCTTTGTCTAGCCTGTTATTAAAAATCTCCAGTAACAGGGATTTCACAATTTCCCTTGGAAGCCTGGTCCATTTCATAACTATCTCTGTAGTTAGAAAGCTTTTCCTAATATTTAACCTAAATCTCTCCTGCTGCAGATGAAGCCCATTACTTCTTGTCCTATGTTCAGCGGACATGGAGAACAATTGATCACCCTCCTCTCTATGGATATGTTTACACTAGAAAAGTTAAGTCGACTTTGTTAAATTGACTTAATAAGGTCATCTTTAAGTCGACCTGACTTTTCTAGTGTAGACATAACCCCTTGTCAACCTTATTATGTCGACTTAACACTTTAAGTTGACATAATAAGGTAGACTTAGGTGCTAATCCCTATTCACACTGGCTTTAAATTGACTTAAGGAGTCGATTTAAGGCTTAAGTCAACCTAAAACCAGGTGTTATTAAGTCAACTTAAGCTTTCCTTAAGCTGACTTAAGGAAATGCTTAAGTCAACTTAATAAAAACCCAGTGTGGACATGGCTTTGTTTAGGTCAACTTAAGCCTCCGTAAGTTGACCTAAGTTACCAGTGTAGACGCACCCTATAACAGCCCTTTACATATTTGAAGGCCATTACCACATCCCTCCTCGGTCTTCTTTTCTCAAGATTTAAACAGGCCCAGATATTTTACCTTTCCTCATAGTCAGATTTTCTAAACCTTTTTATCATTTTGATTGCACTATTCTGGACTCTACAATTTGTCCACATCTTTCTTAAAGTGTGGCCCTCACAGCTGGACACAGTACTCCATGCCTCATGACTCAGAGCCAAGTAGAGTGCGACAATTATCTCTTGTGTCTTAAATATGACACTCCTGTTAATACACCCCAGAATATTAGGCCTTTTTGATGTCTTCACCACATCGTTGACTCCAATTTGTGATGCACTATAACCCACACATCTTTCCAGTACTACCACTGTCTCAACAATTACTCCCTGTTTTGTATTTGTACATTTGATTTTTCCTTCCTATCTTTAGTATTTGGCACTTATTTTTTATTTAATTTCATCTTGTTGATGTCGAACCAATTCTTCAATTCATAAAGGTCATTTTGAATGGTAATCCTGTCCTCCAATGTATTAGCAATGCCTCCCGCTTGGAGCCATCTGCAAATATTATAAGCATACTGTCCACTCCATTATCCAAGTTATTAATGAAAATATTGACTAGTACTGGTCCCAGGACCCCACTAGATGGAGGATAAAATGGGAATATTGCTAATAACCTCTTGTGTTAAACACTCTGAGATGTCATGTTGAGGAGTGCAGTATAAATGTTGGGTATTATTTTTATTCACAGGATTAGGTCATGTATGCCATCTATACAGTGATGTTTTTCTCTCCCTTCCTTCTGATCTTATATTTGTTACATATCTTGTTACTGTCCATTAACATAATCATTTTAATGTTTGCCTTCTCCGGTCATTCTTTAAAATTGGTATGAAGCACCATAAATTGTAGCACAGTGCATGACAAATAGAGGGAGACGCAATCTTATAAAGAAAGCCTGTGTTTCTGAGACTATATGTAGGCTTGGTATTGAAAGTATGTATGATCTCTTTATAGACACGAGGCATATGCCATCAGTGTACAGGATATGGTACTGTGGAACACTCATATAGTGAAATCAAGTTCTTCAACAGAACAAATATAATAGGTGGCATTACAACCAGAACAGTAATATATAAATTACAATGCCCTACAATATGAGTCCGTCATTTCCTAAATGTTTGCATAACACCTAGCACAATAGGGCCTCCATTTGACTGGCCTGTATGTGCTACCATAATATAAAATGTTAAATAATAAATATTAATATTTCACTGTAGTCTCTGAGAAGTTCCAATCTGTACATCTAGTTGTAACACATCTGTGCTGTAAAGCCGGCAGGGGTTTTGTGTCAGTTTTCCTGGTATTTTATTTATTAAAGATGTTATTTCATTAACTCTCTGCATGCTGGGTGCCTATACAGCAATTAAAATGGACATTTTCATATAATTTCTCACTCAAATAAATAATCAGCTGTTCATCCCATCATGGATGGAAAGATAAATAAACATCTCCCTCCACAATGCTCCTTAAACCACTTTGTTTTTAAAAATGTACCAACAGCTGTCAAACAATCTGCGTCCCCCTCCCCTGCCATTGTAACCATTCCACATCCATGCCTTCATGGGACTATCCACATGCCTAAAGTTTAGTGCTTTGATGGATTAGGGTTCTCTATAGCATCTTTCATCTAAGGCTCTCAAAGTGCTTTACAAACCTTGGTTAAACTTCAGCACTCACACAAAATAGGTATGTATCTATCTAACTTATTTCCAGTATGAGTATTACCATCCTCATAGTATCTGAAGAACCATTTTACAGATGGAGAAACTGAGGCTGAGGGCCTGATTTTTGAAGGGCTGAAAGCTCAACTCCACTTGACGTCTGTGGGAGCCGTACAGTTCAGAGCCTAAGTGGTTTACCAAGTCAAGGCAACAATTTGGACTGTGTAGAATCCAGATCTCTTGATTCCCAGTCCCATCGCCTAACTACAAGACACACACCCCACTCATTGTATGTTCACATATGATATTTGCAAATATTTCAGTGTGTTTTCATTTTTCTTTCCTTATAGTTCTCAGTGAAATATACTTGAGTATATGGAATCCACTGGCCGCACTGAACTCCATGGGAATTCCACTCATGAGCTATGTCACTTTATGTTTTCACTGTACCTAGCAAAATTTGGCCCTGACTTCTAAGCACCACCATAGTAGTAGAAGCGATGAACAATTCTACATTTTAAAAGTGTTTTTTAGATATATATTCCTGATTTCCCCCTAAAATGAGTCATCATCAGGCCCAGTTTGCCACGTTTCTCTCTCTCCCTTCCTCCATCATTTTAGTAACCAGTTGGAATTTATGGAATTCCTTATAAAGAAATCAGCAGACTGAGCTATATTGTGGCTATCCTTAGGTCCTTTGAGGCTTAACTATTGACTGACCATATCACAGCTGAGATTGCTGGTAAATTATATATCCTCTGCCTAAGAGCATCTGCCCCAAGGCTGTTCTTCCCTCATTATAAAACCTGATCCAATCCTGCATGTCTTGTGCAATTACTGAGATTACAATTCAAGAAGTAGCAGCCCCAGTGAGTGCAAGGGAGATAAGCTACTAAATATAGTAAACCCAAATTCTCAGGAGTATGGCTAAACACTTCCAACCCAGCCTCCATCAAGGCTGTCATATGCAGCTTCCAATTAAATAACGCATCACTAGTCCCATGAATGGTGATTGCCATGTCACCACAAAAGTGAGTAAAAAACTTGATGCCATTGTGCCTAGCAATAGCAACTGGCAACACACCAAGAAATACTCCTGCTTTTAGGAACCACGTGTGGCAAAGCAATATACTATTGGCAATCCAAGGGGAAAAAAAAAAACTAGATAGGCTGGTCTCTTTCATGACTTACTTTTTCTTTGCTCTGTCACCAGCAGGATAAAGCCTTGGAAGATGCCTGATATTCAGTCCGTATTACAAGTACTGCATATAATTCATTAAATGAATGTCAGAAGGGAACTGGAAAGAGAAAGAGCTTCTCTGACATCATAACACATCAGGTGACTTACAGGGAACATTCACACCCAAGAAGAGATTGAACTGAATCAATGCTGTGGAGAATTCATTGATCCAGTTTATAACTCCCTGAAAAAAAAAATCTAACCATATGACTGCACATTTTCATTTCTCTTGCCTTCCACACTCGTTAGCAGAGTCAGCACTATAAAAATTCCCTGATCCTTAATTTCCTTAATTTGTATGGCAGATTTTAAGTCTCATCTCTTTTTTTCAGACAGTCTTAAATGATAACTGTGTGGAGTTTTATCCTGTCTTTTACTCCAAATCAATCATGCATATTTCAGCACTAGTACATGGTGTATTTTTTATGCTTGATTAAACTTTTTTATTGGTATAGATAGAATGTAAAGACGACTTTGGGTTTTGTTTGATTGTTTGGGCGTGGGTGTGGTGTGGTGGTGGTGGTGGTGGTGTATTTTGGGGTTTTGCATTCTATACCAAAGACAGTTTTTCTGGCAATTAAATTAATGATGATCACAACTATACTTTTCCAAACCGTGGTTCTACTTGAGTTTAATACAATGTAAGATCGATATAAATTATAGCCACCATAAATTAAAATCCTGAATGTATATTTATTGCCATAGAGCTTGTTCCATAGGATTATTCCTCCTTTTCCCAATCTACACATGCATCTCCCATGGAAGTAGAGATTCAATTGCTTCCATGGCACCATCCCTTGTGTAGAGTATTCAGTAGGTCTAGAACTGGCACTGAGGAAGGGAACAGAGATGGGGCAGGCTGGGGACAGGAATTGGAGGGCTGAGATGTGTAGGGGACACCATATATACCATCATTCCAAGTTCCACGCCCTGCATAGATTCCCAGAAAAAGTAAACCCAGCCTAAGGCAGTATTTTCTACCCATAGAGCAAGCCCTGTAGGGGAAGCTCTGGCCAGGGATGCTATGGTAGCATGATTATGATGTAACCAATCCACTAGGGAGTGGAACAGTGCATTGTGGCAAAGAAATAGTGTAGAGGCACAGGATACCATGTGTTCTAATGGCTGTGGTATCCGTGGATCCAGCAAGTTCATCCCCACAGCCCGTTCTGCCCTGCATTAACTCCCAATGAGATAACATGGGAATGTAGCTCTTCACAAGGAAATCCTTCTGAAAATTTCCTCCTCCATTCACCCCTCCTACAGGTTTTCTCACAGGAGGGAATGGTCAGCCACTACTGATAGGAAATAAGCTTTTATAAATATATACTGCTATTTAGTACAAATCTCCTCATGGAAATCTTAATCCTACATAGAAGAGAAAACTCTCATTGACTTCAGTGATGCCGTAGCTGGAACCTAGGCCCTAACCCAAAGCCAAATCAAGTCAACTGGAGCCTTTCCATTGACTTCAGTGGGGTTTGGGTCAAACCCATAGTTCTTCACTGCCACATAAGATTATCCTGCGGATTTATAGAGCCTCTAAAAGGTAAAAATGTAACTAGTCAAAGCAAGGTTTACTCTCCTTTAAATGGTCTCTGTTTTAGATTTCTAATACTTCTTCAGACTAAAAGATACTAATTTCATCGGAAACTGGGCCTTTTTCATACAGATATCTTAAGGAATGATGAATGCTAGAGAATAGTGAAGAAGGCCAGCCCTGCCTGTGAGCAATTACAGAAATAAATAGCTTCAATAAAATGCGAGGTTGCACACACCACCACTATACTCATCATATATATTCAGTGTGCTCTGCATTTGTATTCTTTTATTATGTTGAATCAGTTGCAAAGCTTCCTCCTCTCACCAGGGAGCTCTGCCTCTCAACTGTAATAAATAAATTCATGTAATCACAGGGAGAAAAAGGAAGCAAAAAGTTTGCTGCTAGCTTTTCCTGGAAGGATAGCAGTGGAATAATTCACTCCTGGAGTGTGTTGTGGAAATAGTATATCGTTATAAAACACCAGAAAATCATCCCAGCCCTAATGCAATGTTACAGTTGAAATATTTAACACTTCAGTTATGCAGAATAATAGTTTTCCTAAAGCACTTCCATGTCTTTGATCCACAACTTGCAGAAGGAACACTTACTTCCTAAGACAAAATTCCCATTGACTCCCATGGGAGAACAATGAGGCTTAAGTGACTGGATGCATGCAGTCATGGAATGATTTTTTTGTTGGTATCTCTTATAAACTGCTCTGCCCTTACTTACAGAGATACAAAATTCTCCTTTCATTTACTAATCTCACTAAGGCCATGTCTACACTGAAAATTCTGCACCGATAACCAGGGATCGACGCAGGAGGATCTATTGAGCAGCCAGTATAGGCCCACTCAATCAATCCCAGAAGTGCTCTCCCGTCGACTCAGTAACTCCACCCCTCCAAGTCGAGTAAAACTGTGTGAATGGGAGAGCATTGCCAGTCAACACAGCCGAGTGAAGACAGTGCAGTCAGTCAAAGTAATTATGTTGATGGAAGATACACATTTTGTGGCACACAGATTGCATATCTCCTGTTGACTTAGCCCTGCAGTGTAGCCCAGGCCTTAGAGGCTGGTTGAAACATATTTTTTCCTGCCAAAAAAGTGTCAATGAAGTGCCAAACATTTTTTAGGGGTTTTTGGTGTTTTTTTTTTTAAATCGACAAAAATCCCTTAAAGAAAATGGACTTTTTTTAAAAAAATGTCCATTTGAGTAAAAAAGCCATTTTTCACTAGCTCTCTTGATTCTATCCCTCATGAGACAGCTCCAATGACTGCCATGTCTGTATTCCTGATGTTTGGGGCAAGAAGGGGATCTTTTCTTTCATAAAGTCTGAGCGGAGAGCAATTGCGTTTCCCTACATATTCCTCAGTGCAAGGGGGGCTATAATCACGTTTCAGTTGCAGGCGGGGATTTTGGGGAGGATGGGAAAGCAAGTCTGATAAAGATGAGTCAGTATACGTTGCTCATTTCTATTGACGTCATTGACCTGACCCATGGCATTCTGAGCAAAGTCATATGTTGTGTTAGCAATAAGGAAGGTGGAGCAAGTTTGGCAAAGGCTTGACTCATTGGCCACTGATTTCATTTCCCTGACTATGACATCAAGGAGGCATAGTGGGCACTGGAGGATTTATACTGTCATGTGGGGTCCTGCTTTTCCAGGAACCCCGCACAATTAATATAGACCAGATTCTCCTGTTGAAGTGCCATCCTCAGCTCCCCATCTATAGCCCTGTCTGTAGCCTGCTACGCAGCAGGTAGTGAATGCCCACTCTGACCTCCCCCATTCTGTGCTTTGGCTTAGCCTACTGGTCTGGCAATTACAGGTGGAAACAAAGATGGATTGCATCCTAAAAATACATAGGGACAGCCCTGAGCAGTGAGGGTAAGGCAGATGATGTTTGTAGATGGTTTTCAGTTGTTGTTTGAAAGTTCTGTCTCGGAAGGTAACTAGGCTATATACTAATAACACGTGTAGCATTGGATTAGAGACTCCCACTGAATGCTGAAGAGACCCGGCTCATGGATATGGCTGAGCCTTGCCCTGAAGCTCTGTTGGGATGCTGATAAAGGGACTGTAAGTGCGTGTGGTGATTTAGTAAGACAGAACATGGTGAGGCGGACGGGTAAGAAAGTGCCAAAGATTCCGTGTGCTTGAGAGACCTACCCCCACAGGCAAGCCCAAATCCTGACCTGCGCTGTATGAATGCACAAAACAGGGAGCTACATGAGTGTGTGTGTTTTGGCCTTGCAAAAACCTTATTGTTTTTGTCTTGCACTATTCAAACAGAGGATGGTGCAGATATGGCTCTGATTTATTTACTTTCCTGCATGGTAGGGGGGTGAGATAAATGGTTCTGGTTTCAAACCATCTCCAGTGTTAATCCCATTATTTAATCAATGCTTGGAGAGTCATCTTGTGATCATTCAGACTAAATACATAACCCAATTAAAACTACCCTGAGCCATTTGAGCTATGGTATGAGGTTAGATTCTGGTGCTCCTGATTTGTAAGTGAGTCACAACGTCAGTCAGTCCTTCTAATAGGAGGCTTGGGGGACTGGGCAGCTTAGTGATTGGAGCAATTGATTTCCAGCCCCTTGCTTGGTTAAAGTCCTCAAATCCTGATTTAAAGGACTTCAAGACTTTAAGGTACAATTTCATGAGGATTGTTTACAGTTCTCAAGCTGCATTGCGTTGGTCTCATACAGAAGTCATGTGATATTGTTTCTGATCTGTGATTGGATGAGCTATGTACCTAACACACTGAACTGAGGGCCATCCCTGAGGGGGGGGGCACAACCCATCAGCCTGTGCAGGGGCCCCTGCGCTGGGGGGCTAACTCCAGTTCAGCCCACCCACCCATCCCTCCCTTGGGCCAGCTGCTCCGTCCCCGGGGGCAGGGAGGGTTGGCCCAGACGTCAGGCTTCACATTCCACCCCACTGCCTTCAGCTTGCCACCAAAGGCAGCGGGGAGCAGGCATGCCCAAGCGCGGCCGTGGGGCCCATGTAACCACAGGGCTCAGGGCAATTGCCCCATTCGCCCACCTCTGTGGACAGCCCTGTGTGAACTGAATGCTTCATGGCCCCACTGGGATTGAATGGTACATAGATGTGTCCCATGTATGGTAGTGAATTTCACCTAGCCTGTGTAGCCACTATTAAGGGAGTCTGAGTTGCAGTCAGTGTAATTTACAGGATGAGTAGGCTGGAAGAATGACACCATCTTAGACTCATCTTTGAGTTTCATCCAGGCACTTTGGATCAGATCCTGCATGCCTTCCTCATACACAAGTAGCCCTAGTGATGCAAATATTGGCTCTTGTGCAAGCCAGACAGGTGTCGGCTTTGATGGATTAGCAATTTTTGTGAGTCAAATGATTGGCTTAACCAAACAGATTAACAAAACAAATACAGTAAAAAAAAAGAGAGCTGATAAAGTTATATATATTTACTGTACATGTAAAGGAAGGAACTGTTTGTGGCCCCCTATCCATTCAATAGCAGAGATCAGCGACAATAGGTTTGTTAATCTGCATGCTGCTCCCACACGTGTTTTATTCTCTCAGTTTGCCTTCCTACTCCTTCCTGCCTGGAAATGATGTCTCATTCCCTCTCACACGCATTAATTCCCCACCACCACCAGCACCAGCCGCTTCTCATTTCATTCCAGAGTGTCCTTTTACACTGACTGCACAGGCTGCCATTGGTCTCTGCTCTGTGACAAGGCCTTCAACAGCTCCAGCCAAGGTCTTGTATCAATTAGGGCTCTGTTCTGGCAAAGGCTGCTGGGCTCGAACACTTCAGAAAGACATGAGGGACTAACCTTTCTATGCAGTTGTAACACAGTGTGCCAGAATAAACATTTGCATTACAAGGAGGAGAAGGGGGAAGAGAAGTGCTGCATGCTTAGGCTTGGCAGAATTCAATTTTTATTTTTTATAATTTTGACAGATGCTCTTGATGTTTATTTTAAGCATTTGTTCCAGTTTTTATCAATTTAAATTCATAATTGCACAAAATTCTGGAGGCGGAGCAGCATCATGTCAGAATATACAAAGTAAATATCCTTAAATCAAACACTAGTAAATTTCAAGGAGCTTTTGCTTACCTTGCCTCTCTGTAAATTCCTATCATCATCAGTGGAAATATTTTTCATTTGCACAGTAAAAATGTGCAGCAACATTTACTGATAAAAATCTAACCTTGTCAAGCCTATACATGCTTGAATTTCAGTGTAGTCAGCGTCTACTAGTTCAGATCCAGGGGCATAGTCAGAGATCCAAACTCTACATTGACTTGCACCCTGTGAAACACAACTGACTCCAACCGGATTGTACAGTATGAATGGCAGAGCAGGATCCAGCCACCCATGAAGAGAAAAATCTGCATCCTAATTTTGATTGGTGCTTCAAACCGTGCTCCTTTTTTTTGCACCTGCAAATAATTGTGCATGTCTTTTTGAACTACAATTATAAGTGGGCGTAATTTATGCCACTTACATGGCTGTTGCAAAATTGCACCAATTGCTTTTAGGCAGCACTGTGGTGCAGCCGAAGGCAAATTCTATGGCAGTTTCCTTTTTGTTTAAATGGAGATGTTTACATTTGAAAGTTAACGATGCCCTCAGTACACTACTAAATTCCATGTCTTTAATGTTCTCCCACACTTCAGTATGTCCCATATTTAATACATCTCATACACCCATGAGGAAAAAAGTGAACTCCCCTGATCCTGGGGGTTCCCCAGTCCTTGCACTGTATTGCTGTGGTTCATTTCTAGTGGAGGGGCTCCAGATAGTCTTCACCCTTGCCTGGAAAGAACCAACATCTCCTGCTGTTCCCTTCAAGTCTCTCTAGGATGACTTCCTGTCCTCTCTACATTGAGAGCCAGGACCTCTTTCATATCCTGTTTCTCTCCTCCCAACAAGCTTCCTTTGGTCTGCAAAGAAACCAAATTGGGCCTGGACCCCTTTAGTGGTCCAGACAGCATGTGAAGCTTGGATTCTGGTGCACATTCTGGGTCAAGACACCATAGCAGTTTCCTCACCCACAAAAATGCAGACTATCCAAGAGTCTGTTCATAGACACTAATGCACACTCAGTGCACACTCAGTGCCACAAAATTCTGAACTCAGCATGTTTAGATCAAGGGAAAGATCTCTTGGGACAAGCTGGTTCCCCCTAAAGAATTACTCAACGAGGTCCCTGAATGTAGCAGTGTCCAGCACGAGACACCAACAGGGCACCTCCTGGTGGTGTTCTTGGGGAACTGAGCTCAAGTGGTCCCCCTTGCTGGCAGTCCATGCCCTGCTTCCTCACACTGGGACTCTGGCTCCAAGTCCCTGTTGGGGTCTTGGCCCTCAGGCCAAGCCCTTCAGTTCTCTCCTTTTGGGGTACAACTAGGTCCCCCAGCTCACTTTGAAACAGTGACTGGGCCTAGTCCTTTCACCAGCCCTCTGTGGTTTATTCCAGCTTGCTTACATACCAGCCCACAGTCTAGGGGCCAGCACCTGCTGCCCCTTCTAGCACACTACTCCCGGTCCCAGCCCAGGGACCCTAAATGCCTCCTGTGAGGCTCCACCTCCCACCAGTTGCTTCACTTCACTAGGTGCTGACTCCCTGGGTCACTTCCCTGCAGCCCCCAGTCACACACCACCTCCTCACTGCCCAGAGCTCAGCTGCTATTCCTCTGGCCTCCTCACCTCTGCTCCACCCACAGCTACCTGTGGCCTGTCACTCCAGAGTCCCAGTCACTGTCCCTCCACATGCTCCAGCCACCTCTGGCCTGTCCCTGCAGGTCTCCTCACCTATGCACCACCGCTCTGGAGCCTCTGCCCGCTTCAGTTCACAGTGGCCACATTGTGAGCTCTCCAGGGTGCTGGCTCCATCAGCAACCAGCCAGATGGAGATCCTTCCCCCTAAGCTGCCCAGGCCAGACTGCCCAGCTAGTGCTGCTGCTCCTTCTTTTATACTGGCAGCTTGGCCCTGATTGGCTCAACAGCCCTCCCCTCTGACTGGCTGCTGCAGCCAGGCCCCCTTTTAACTCTTCAGAGGCCAGTAAACCCCCTTTTAGCCGTAGTGGAACCACTGCACGACTACACTGATTAATCAGGATTTAGGAATGCATTTCAAACTGGAATGTGAACTGTCCCTTCCCTTGTTAGAAAAAGTACTGCCCTAACTCAAAGCAGTGTGACATCCTGCTTGATTAAGACACAATGAAGCAGAACCACAGGATTTGCTGGCAAGGGTCACATCCCGAAAGGAGCGAGCTTCCCCAAAGCCAATAACATGTATGAGTTGCTAATCAATCTCCAGAGTGTTTGCACAGATTGAAAACTGGCAAAGAAAATCCCACATAGCCTTTTCTAATGAGCCTATTCCCATAGCACATCACAGAATCATTCAAAGCCACATTTTCTCATTGAAAATACCATGCGCTTCCCTATAACTTGCTATGCCACCCTCTTGACTGGGATAGTTCTTGATTGTTTGTCTCCATCACCCTGTGTTTGGCCTGATCCTTTGGGTTGCTGACCCTCCTTGGGTCTGCCTGAAGTGTATTTGGACAGAGGGTGCATAGCACCTGGCAAGGACAGACTCCAAAATTCACCTCTGCTAATTAAATTGATTTTAAACATGAGCTGCATGGAGTAGGAGAGTGATGTTTGGATAGGTGCACTCCTTAAGACATAAGCCCTTGTCCCTCATACAGGCATATTCACATGTTCAGGGGTCATGCTTATAACACACTTGAATAGAGTGTCACTTCTCCTGCTAGTGGCTGGTACAGATAGAGCAGTGATTCCCAATGTTTTTGGTTCGAGGGCCACGGATGTTATTTTTACAACCCTGAAGGGCCACCAGCCCCCACGAACAACCCCCACTGACCCCACACAGCAACCAGACAGAAGGAGTTCAGTGAGGAGGCTGTCTCCTTGCTGAGCTCCCATTCCCCTGGCTGCAGGAGGGAAACCGCAAGCATCCTATAGCCCTGTGCATCCAACCTGGGTCCCTAGGCAATGGCTTCTTTCTGCAAACAAGGGGATTGAAGATCAGTGCTCCCCTCCCCCCTCCAGCAGGGACCCCAGCTCTGGACCAAATGGAACACTTTGCCATTCACCCCTCTGTAGCCAGAGTTAGGGAAGCACTCACCTCTCATCCCCTTGGCTGTAGCAAGGAGCCTGCACAGGTCTTTTAGCCCTGTGGAAACATGCTCTGCCTGGGTCTTTAGGCAGCGGCTCCCTTCTGCAGACAGCAGGAGAGGAGCCACAGGTCACTTTTAAAGCCTCCATGGGCCACTTTTGACCCCTGAGCCACAATTTGGGAACCACTGACATAGAGGGTTATAACCTGCTAATGTGCTCAGCAACTGGAGTTAAGCCTGGATGCTCTTTCTAAAAGATAGGGACTGGATCAATCTGAAGTTATAGAGTTCATGCTGAACCAACATGATGAAATTCTGTAGCCTGTGTTATACAAAAGGTGAGAGTAGAACTAAATAATTATAATGGCCCCTCTGAGCCTCAGGGTCTAGGAATCTCTGAGTTATTTCTTTAGCCTGCGTGGTGGAGGTTTGTGCTTTGGTGGTGAAGGTCAGAATCAACCCCTGATGATGTGCAGTGATTAAATGCTGTTACACATTGTCACATGGACAAACAGAAATGTCCTTATCCACATCGGCTTACCCATGAAATCAAGAGATGTGCTGATCCCTTGTTGCAGTGTGACACTGGAGGCCTCTTAGCACCATCTGCCCCTGCAGTCAGCTCCTTCTGCACCCAGAATGAAGGAGCAAGCAGCTTAGAAAGCAAGAGGAGGAGAATGTAACCTGGTTCTCGGTTACGAGAAGCATCCTCAAAGAGGCACATGGAAGAGCAGTAGCATTTGAAAGACTCTGGGACTAAGCAGCTAGAGAGGACTACCATAGCTGGATACAGCACATGGCACAAATGGGTGCCATGTAATACTGGGTTCCCAGTGATTTAAGCACCAATGCAGCAGATAGTTCTTGATGAGGAGTGGTCACCTTGGCTTGAGAGTGTCTGCACAATGGATTTTTATAACCCTGTGGAACATGAAGCCCAAAGTGGTAACAAACCAAAAGATCCCTCACTCCTGAGTTAGATGGCCCTGACTAACACTGCATCTCTTAAGCGTGGGGAGATAAGTTCTGCACTGTATTTGCTCAACATGGCTTATTGTATTTCATTCCCAGCCATGAACCTCAAACTTAGAACTGGTCTCACAAAGGGGTATTCAGCAAAAAAACAAGGGCTGCGTCTACACTGGTAAATTAAGTCGACTTAAGCTTGGCTTAAGTTGACTTAATTTGCCCTGCGTCTACACTACACTTTGCTTAAGTCGAGTTAAGGAAAATAAAGTCGACTTAATGAAAATTAAATCGACTTTATTAAACCTAGATTTAAGTAGATTTAAGGCTTAATTCGACTTTTTAAAGTCGAATTAAGCCAGTGTAGATGTGGGGTAACCCTAAGGTGACTTAGGGCTACCCCAGGACTACACCACTGCCCTCCCTGCCGGTGAGGGGCACAGGGGGAGCCTGGCATGCCCCCCAAAGGGCAGGGCAGAGCCCTGTGTGTGATGCTGTCTGGATTTAGGGAAGCATTTATGATATTATTTTCAATGGATATCTCATAAACGCTATAATCCATAGGAACTATGTCATGTTTGGTGTCAATAGAAAGGTAGTAATTTGCTGGGAATGATTATATAGTTTATGTCTAGGAATTCTATTTTGATTAGAAGTTAGGAATTTGATGTTATATCTATACTTTAACTTGTGTCATTCTGGAGGAATGCCTTAGACAGGAGGGTGTGAACAACCATTGTCTCCTTAATGTTAAGGAAACTCCCACCTACAATGGTCCAAAGGGAGAAACCTGATGAAACATTAAGGAGACAATGGTTGTTCACACCCTCCTGTCTAAGGCATTCCTCCAGAATGACACAAGTTAAAGTATAGATAGAACATCAAATTCCTAACTTCTAATCGAAATAGAATTCCTAGACATAAACTATATAATAATTCCCAGCAAATTACTGCCTTTCTATTGATACCAAACATGACATAGTTCCTATGGATTATAGCATTTATTAGATATCCATAGAAAATAATATCATAAATGCTTCCCTAAATCCAGACAGTGTCACACCCTGCCCACATGCCCTGCCAGGGTCCCTGTCCCCCTTTGCCCCATTGCACACAAGGGGTGCCCCACCCCTGCCACCATGGACCTGCCCAAGGTGCCCCTAGCCCCACAAAGTTGACCTAGAGCATCCAGTGTGGACGCTCTAGGTCGACTTTGTAAGTTCCCCTTTAAGTCGACTTTAATTTTAAGTGTAGACACACTAAGTCGACTTAGTTAAAGTCGACTTAAATTAACAAGTGTAGACATAGCCAAGGAGTCTGGTGGCACTTTTAAAGACTAACAAATTCATTTATTGCAGGAGCTTCCATGGGAGAAAACCCCACTTCGTCAGACACTTGAAAATGGGAGAGAAAAAAACTCTGTAGGAAGGAAAGATAAATGTAGTGAAGTAAATGTAATCACAGGATCAGGTCAGATTACTCCTGCAAATTGAACAGTTGCATTGATTAAAAAAGAGTGGAACTACAGATAAGGAGGCTGAGAGAGGTGACAATCACTGTTTATAATCAGGGGCAGAGTAGGGGATGCAGGGTTCCTGGGCCTCCCCGCATTGGTAAGACCCCTGATTCCTCCACCCCACCCCGCCTGGGACCCCAGCCTCCTCCACCAGCCTAAGGCCCTAGCCCTCTGCAGGCGGGCCAACACTGGGGGTAGGGCCTGGGGACAGAGGCTGGCGACGGCCTGGCTGGTTGGCCCCCGTGGGTGGCGGGGGTGACTAGTGCGCACAGTGCGGCTTCTGGTGAGGCCCAAAGGCCGTGCTGGAGGCCATACTGCACAGACCAGCCAGACCAGTCTCCGGGTGTGGACTGGCCAGCCCAAGGGTGGGGTGGAAGCACAGATCCTGGCCTCTGGGCTGGCCCCCCCACTGCTCTCCCTGCCAGTGCTGGCAGGGTGGAGGGCCCCAACATTGTGGTGGGCCCCTGGGCATAGGCCCCATTGGCCTGTGTGGTAATCTGACCCTGTTTATAATGAGAAAGCCAGGCCATATCTCTATTCAAACCCAAGTTGATGGTATCGAATTTGCATATGAATTCTAACTCTGAAATCTCTCTTTGAAGCCTTGACCTAGAATAAAGCCATTTAAGGTAGCCACAGATAAGTCCTTCATAGAGCGGTCAGGGAGATTGAAGTGATCTCCTATTGGTTTTTTAACGCTGCCATTTCTGATGTCAGATTTGTGTCCATTTTTTCTTTTGCGCAAAGACAATCCAGTTTGTCCTAATCCAGTTTGTCCAAAGTATAAGGCTGAGGGGCATTGTTGGCACACGATGGCATGTCACATTGGTGGATGAGCAGGTGAATGAGCCCCTGATGGAGTAGCTAGTTTGATTAGGTCCTATGATGGTATCATTAGTGTAGATATGGGGGCCGAGTTGCCATCTGGGTTTGTTGCTTCAAGTCGTCATCTTCATTGATTCATATTTTAGTGTAGTCCAATTGTTAGAGAGCGGACCTGGAGCCGAATTCCTGAATTCAGTACCTGACTCAATCACCCAGTTACTACGTGGTCGTGGCAACTACTTCTGCCCATTCTCTACCAATTTATATTCATCTATGACCCCTACTTCTCATCTCAAATATGAGTTTAGGCTCCCAATCCTCTACAAGCATTGTACCAGTGCAAGGTTCCATGAAAGCTGAACTCATTACAGGAAGGGGGCTTTGGGCAGGGACTATTGGGCAGGGACTGTGTCTTTACCTAAGTAACTCTACGAAGCACTTAGCAAACATTTGGGAACCAAAGATAATAGGAGCTGGTGTGGAAGAAGGTGTGAAGATGAGTGTGAGAAGGCTACAAAAATGGACATGTAAGAAGGAGGAGCACTCATACTCAGAGGTAGAGGTGGCGAGAGGCTTGGAGGACAGGAGAAGATGTCTAAACTTAGTGTATAATGATCTGGGTTTGATTGAATCAAAGACTAAACTGATGATAATCAGTGGGCCATGAGAATGTCAAGCGCTGAATAAAACAAAACCCCTTTTGAATAGAGACACCTCCCTTTTACCAGACGCTTGGTGGATCCTATATTCCACAATTCCTTATTAACTTTGAATTATCAGGCTCCAGTGCAAACAATGAATCCTGGTAATTCGTTCCTGTGGTTCCCTTACCATACAAACAAGACAGAAATTAAGTCATCTAACTCAATTCCAGAATGCCATCTCCAACTTCTTTCCCTCATTGTTCGCATTGCAATCTATTTCTGACATTGTTTAAAGCATTAATGGTAAATAATATAATTTTGTGCATCAGAAATAGAAATCAGACAGCAAATTTAATTAAACATGGACAGTAGGACACAAATTCATGAGCAAAGCAATCTGTTGGTCTGACAGGAAATACAAGAACTTTTGTTAAATTTGCCGAGGACTAACCTAATTTGATTGTGGTTTTTGCTAAAACAGTACAACAGTATCTGTGAAACTTGGAAGTGCCTTGAAATCAAAAACAAAATTACCAAAATAAGACTTCTCTTAGGGATGCAAACTGCAGCGTGTTTTGCATATTGTTTTCCAGTGTTCTTATGCTACTGGTATCATTAAACAGTAGCTTAAAAACATAGCTTTAAAAGCATTCAGGCAAAAAGGCAACTCAGGGGCAGACAGGCTTGAAGATGATTTCTGCAGCACTCTCCCTTTTCAGTTATAGTTGAATCCCAATGTCCTGGGATGAGGCTTTTTGACTAAAAATAATTAAAAGATTCTAGTGCTACTCAGGCCTCTGAACAGTGCAAAATAATAATGAGGCTGCAGCCAAAGTACTTCGTTTGAACAGAACTGGTCAGGACACCTCCCTGCCTATTTTAAGGTTTTATCCAGCCACTTATCTCTGAAGCATGGCCTACACTTGCCACTATTTTCGGGCAAAGGGAGATATGCAAAGCTAAATTAAATAACTTGAATATCTCCCTTCTTCTTTCTAATGCCCACTTACCTCTGTGTCTCCACTGCACTGAGTCGAAGGAAAATGCTGTCCCTTTGGTGAGACGCTGAATGCTGAGTCAGATTCTGGATCGACTGTGCGGATCTTCACTGACTGCTCAATCGATCCAGAAAGACCGAACTGGTGGCGGGGAATTTGTTGCCATCAGCGTAGACTTGGCCTGAGTATCTGAGCACCTGCCACATAAAACCAATAGCAAAGTCCCTAGTGGATTTCCTGGAGTCATTAGCACTTCTCACTTTTGAGAGTAAAAAGAAACCAACCTCAAAACTGGCTCAGATGATTTTTGGTTTTGTGTTGGTTGATTTGTTTTACTTGTTACATTTTAATTTTTTTTAAAAAATTATTATTCGTAATAGTACTGTGAGTTGTATATATTTTTGTGGTGAGTTTGGGTGCATAGGGTGTCAGTATTGTGAGTGCCATTCTTGCTGTGTTGCAAAGGCCTTTTTGAAGGTACAGATTTCATTGTGTCTCTTAAAGTTGGTCAGACCCTGGCTTCACCTAATCTGCTCTGGAAGTTCATTCCATAGCCAGATCCCTTCAGCCAAGACTGTTTTCTCCCCAGTTCTTATGCCGCATGTTGGGATTTGTGGTCTGCTAGGCCCCTGTTGGAGTTTCTACAGGAGAGCCCCAGCAGAGTAGGTATAATGTGGTCATCAAAGATGGCTGATACCACCCACTGGAAGGCATCCCAGTTAGTCAGCTCTGGACTGGGGGTTTTCAACAGGGGGAGGTCCAGTCCACAGTCTCCCCAGCCACTAGACTAACTACCAACCTTATCTTGGCCTGCATTGGAAGAATGTGTCTGTGGCCAAAGCAGAAACAAGAGGTGGCACTGGCTCACAAAACCCTGAAATTTTGAACAATGCCCACCGAAGTGCTCCAGCAAGGAGATAGCGGGTCTGAGCTCAGATGGTAGGGCCTGAAACCCAGTATTTGCTGCATGAAGTTCATGGGTTTTCTCCCTCAATGTTTGATTTTCAGCAACCATCTATACGATCTGTGCCTACATTGCTCAGTTTTCTGCCTGGAGGCAAGCTGCCTTGTTGTGCGACACTGACGTTCCTTGGGTAAGAGGAACTCCACTGGATCAATACTCGACAGGATCCACTTGGAGAAATAGTGATCCAAGCAAGCTGTAAGGAACAGCGTAGGGGTCTAGTGGTCAGCGCTTGGGTCAGAAGCCAGGATCCAAAACCAGACTCAGAGCCAGAGTTGGAGTCAAGGTCATGTCAACTCAACTCAGGAGTGACAGAGTGGAGCCAACTGAACCCACAATAGCTTATCAACCCTGTGATACCCAGAGAAGGGTTTGTATCCCCCTCAGCAGTTTATTTATAGAAATTATTACATGAAACTTAACCAGGAACATTATTTATTTAGAACATTTCCCCTGTGGGGTTTGCAACCCCAGCATTGCAGCATTGTCTTAGTGCATAAAATCTGAGAGGAGAAACTGATCATGAAGGGATTGGTTGAATCCCTGACCAAGCAAAAGCCAGTCACACAGCAATGAAAGATGAAATGTACATTTGATTTTTCTAAACTTTTCCTCTTAATAGGCTAAGTGCAGTTAGCAACACAGCTAAGGAGAGAATTTTTTAATGTAGGATTGTAGTTAGATAATGAACCAAATTCATCTACAGATTTCAACTGAGTTATGCCATTTGGCACAGTCAGTCTTTAGACACGAACCAAGCTGTGTGCATTTTGTTCATTGGTCTAGCCCTGACCCAAGAGGATACATTTGCTTGGCAACAACAATTAAGAACCCGATAAAACCACTACATATCATTAGCACAATTTTTCCTTACACAAAAGCTGCACTTTGTCCTCTTTCTTAAAGAAAAGAAAAGAAAAGAAAAGAAAAGAAAAGAAAAGAAAAGAGTCAAGGCTCTGTTCTGCTTCCTGTGGACTCAAAGACAAAACTCCCAATTATTTATCAGATTGAATAGCCTATTCCAGACAGCAACACCTATAGATTCTAACTACAGCTGGCCCTGGAAGTTGACATTTTCGTGTGTGATACTAGTGGAACTCACAGAAAGGGTGCATATATGAGAGGAGGGACATCCTTGTGGTCAAAGCATTGGCCATTGGCTTTGAACTCAAATGATCAAGGTTCCATTCACACTTCCTGGTGTTCCTAGGTGCTCTGTGACCTTGGACAAGTCACAGTCTCTCCCTGCCTCTATAACTTGAAGTCTTTAAAGCAAGATTTGAGGGTTTCAGTAACTCAGCCAGAGGTTATTAGCCTATTACAGGAGTGGGCAGGTGAGGGTTTGTGGCTTGCAATATGCCGGAGATCAGACCAGATGATCATGATGGTCAATTCTAGCCTTAACGTCTATGAATTCCTAACATATACATTTGGATCAATGCTACTTCCTTTCTTATTCCTCTGTTTAGATTGTTAGCTCTTCTTAATTTGTCTATAATTTACTTGTACAATGGACCCCTGATCTTGGTGGGGCTTCGAGGCATTAACGTAAAATAATAATAAAAAATAAATTTCATTACTATTATTTGCAGTAGTACTATTGTTATATTCTACTAGCAGAGATAACATGACTAGTCACAAAAACACTATATTTTTGCTTATTCTGTCTAAGATATTTTGACACATACTAATACAGTAAAAGAACACTGGTAAGATTTGTCTTCTGATACAAAATAACTCATTAAACAAATATCACTGTACCTGTATCTCTAATAATTTCAGGCTTTTATAGGATTACTTTCCCTACCTAGATGCTATACATTATGGGTCTGCATGCATACAGGCTGTAATAATTATTTGCTGTGCACTGAGCAGCAAGGGAGTTGTGCTCAGCATTGCACAAAATAAAGTCCTTTCAGGGAACCTGCTTTCTGCTTTTGGCGCCAGATGCTCAGCTGGTGTGAATCACCACTGAAATCAGTGTAGCTGGGCCAGTTTACAGTAAATGAAGATCTGCTCCAATAGCTCTATTATCTTTTCTAGCACTTTCCTCAATAAAATGCTCCTTGCTCGACGCTTTCTACAGGCCCAGTCTTGCAAAACCTTACAGGCATGGGAAGTCCCATTGACTTCAATGAGTGATTAAAGATTTACAGTCACGGGTTTTCCGTGGTTACTGCATTCGTCAACGGTTTCTTTATTAACTTATTTCCTTCAAGGGAACTAAGCTGGTGACAATGGAGGCTGACTGAAATGAATGTTCACCTCTGTTGGATAAAAAACTTCCTTCCGCCAACTTCAGATGGCTGGGCCTAGCTGGTAGCCTTTTAACAGTCATCCTAAGAGGCCAGGAAATAAGTACAGTAATCACATTCAGCAGAGACACTTTAGTCAATAGCACGACAGTACAGTACTTCCATTCATCAGGACTAAGTCCTAAGCCAGGCATTATATTTAGATTTTACCTGAATGATGGCAGTCCTAAAACATCTGCCTTTGGCTCCTTTTGAGTGACAGGGTAGGGAGAAAGGTCCACATCTGTTCCCTTCATTCATCTCTTATTTACAGCCACACGTAACAGGAAATGCATTGCTCCATGCACCACTCTCTAAGCCTCCTAAAAACGAGGCAAAGCATTCTTTACAGTTCCATTGAGCCTTTGAAACATGGATCGTTATTAAACCAAATTCAACTTGCTGTGTCAGTGGTTGAGTCTGACCTGAGAGTACATTCACATCAGATATATATAAAAAGAAAGTTATGTTCAATGGCAATCATTCCTTCACACGACTATTTCAATTACCCTGCACATCACAGGGAGACTTCTCTTCTTTCATGACTATGAACTCACTGTTCTTTTGCCCCAGATTCCAAATATCTATTGCAGCTACGAAGAGTTCCTTTTTACCTGCCATGGATTCTCCACTTCATAAATCTGCTATGGGATGTCCTCTCTATGGAAGAAGGATGTTTTAATCATTCATCTTATAAAGGTCCCTGAAACTTTTTTACCTGGTTATGTTAAGAATGACTTTCAGAAATGTGTTCTCCTTAGACTACCAATGACCTGAAGAAAGAGGGCTAGATCCTTTGCTGGTGTAAATCAGCCTTGCTCCCTCAACTTCAGCAGAGGGACATTCATTTACACCAGCTGAGCATCTGGTCTCGAGTTTACTCTTTTTTGGAACCAGATGCTCAGCTGATGTGAATCTGCACTGAAGTCAGTGTACCTGGGCCAATTTACACTAAGTGAGGATCTGCCACAATAATTCTATTCTTTTTTCCAGCATTTTCCTCAGTAATATCTTCCTTGCTAGATGCTGAGGCACAAAGCCAAAGGCTTGTGGGTTGTTTTCATGCACAGGGATTTATCTCTTTTTCTAAGGCTTTGGATATAAAAAAACATATTGTTCTTCCCTACCCATCTGCTCATGGAAAAGAATGCCTGTGAGGAAAGGAAAATAAACATTTGCCATTCAGAATCTCTTTTCCCAGCAACCTTTAGGCTACTGGCCTTTGTCTCTTATCCTGAAGCCCAGATAAGTCACCTTCCTGATTCCTCCAACTCATTTTCACTCTTTCTGAAATTCCAGAGTGTGCTGTCTTGTTCTGCAGCCCGATTAAGTCCAGCCTGCTTTAAGCATAAACATCAGCAAGCTTTTCATTAAGCAAAATGAAATAGCCTGTTCTGGCCTTACCAAATTCCAGACAACAGCCTTATTTAGCAAAATTAAGAGCAGGGAGAAGAATCCTTTAGGAGGATAGATCCTTAGTTGGTTAATCAGATTTGTTCCATCCATTTCAGTGGAGACATGTCCATTTACACTAGTTGAGGCTCTGCCCCAAGGGAACAAAGAGCTTTTCAGATGTAATTTAAAGAGATTTAAAGTGCCTGAAGCTAAGCTATGAGATGGCAGTTTAGTGGATTGTGCCTATAAGGTACCCAGTACCAAGAGGTGCCAAGGCAGATGCAGTATGTACAGATCGATCTCCAGGGACTCTGCAGTCTGTTTGGTGAAACTGCCTGGGTTACATCTCTGTGCCTGATCCCAAAAGGTGGCTGCTCCGGCCATGCTAGTACCCCTGTTTTTCAGGTAGGGAACTGAGGACAGAGACGTTAAGTTGCCCAGGATCACACAGAAATTCTGTGGCAGAACAGGGGTCTCTAGCTAATGCCCTAGCCACCAGACCATCTATTTACAGCCCCACCAAGTAACTTGCTTTTTAAAAACAAGAGATGCCGAATATAATCCAGCCTGCCCTGCCCCCACCATCACTAGCGACTGGGCATGAATAAGTTCACTTTGTTTTTCCCCATTCTGTAAGTTTCCCATCTTTGAAGCGTCCGACGAAGTGGGATTTTCTCCCATGAAAGCTCACGCGATAAATAAATCTGTTAGTCTTTAAAAGTGCCACAAGACTCTGTTTTTCTGCAATCGACTAACAAGGCTACCCCTTTGGAATTTGTTTTTCCTGACACTCCTAGACACCCAGGCCCAAATTCATGGCTGTACCTGGACCAAAGGGGTCTTCCTTAGCCTGGGGCTGCTGGGAGCCTGATCAGTGCCCCCACCTCACCCAGAAACACAGATCAGAGTAGCCCTGAGTTTGGTTCTAATTTGCATCCTAGCCACACTGATCCCAGTGGGTATTGTTCAACTGCAGAAGAGATGAGGATCCCAGCCAACTCCTGACATGGCTAATTAGAGAGGCCCCCTGTGATGGGGACTTCTCCAGTGGGATGTCTAACAGCTGTTTTATGACCACTGAATGGTGATTCTGCTGCTATAAATTGGTCACAATGTACCCCTGAATTCCCCACTGGGAACTCTTCTGGTTATCCCATTGATCTGGACTGCTGGGATTTTTTCACTGTGCTTTGCACCTGCAGGCCACCTTGATCCAATTTGCTCTTGCTTTGCAAATTGTAGATTCCTACTGTAGCTTCTTTACTGAGGTAAATACCCCAGCCCCTCATCCTGTTTATGCCAGCAAAACCTCAGCTATCGCTCCAGAGATAATTCCCCCCCTCCCCCCCCGAATAGAATTTGGATCCATTCCATTGCCTCTGTCTCTTTATCTAGGTTGGTATAATCTGGTATCCTCTCTGTAGAATGGTGTTTTGATTATCTCAGGGTGTAAGGGTGAGCTGGATGTGGTACTTCAAGTTCACAAGGGATCAGACAGTTCTCACAAGTTGGCAGTCTAACCAAATTTATAGGGAGGTCACAGGGACCTTAACTAGACCAGGATAAAATGAATATTGTTAAAATGCACATGTTAACACTTTCTAACTAACAGAAGTGGTCAATGTAGAGATGGCCCCATGACCTCTAATAATCCCTAAACTGATTCAAAGCCTATGGAGGAACCTAGATTTTAACTTAATCATGCTGAAGTATATGCTGCTTTATCTACACACCTTTTATTCTAGGCCTGGTCTACATTCTCCACAGAATTTGGTGGCAGTTGAAGGTAGATACCCAAGCTATGTAAAATAACTTGCGTATTTCCTTTTGACTTCCTAACGCCTACTCTCCACAGCATCTCCACTGTGCTGAGTCAAAGGGCATTGCTATCCCTGACTCAGCGCTATTCTTTTTCAGCGGGTGGACTTACCAGACCGACTTCCCAATCGATTGAGCGGATCTTCGCTGACCACTCAATCCATCTGGAAAGATCAAACCGATGGCGAATTTGCTGCTGTCAGTATAGACTTGTCCCTACTCTAAACAAGGCCTAGGATTTCTAGGACTCCTGGATGTGCTATTGTTAGCTTCAGGCAATCACCTCAGACACTGAGCAGACTCCTTTTTCTAACTACCCCAAGCACTAGCTCCCAGCTGCCTGCTTCCAACATCACCCTTCTGTTCTGCTCCATAGAACTCACTTGGGCTGGGCAGGGGGTTGGGGAAAAATAAGCAAGCACCCACCTACCCCAGCCATGTTTGAGTTTGCCAGACAAAATCCTATCACTGTCAGTTTGTGTTTGTAATTCGCCTCTGCGAGATATAAAACTTGATTCTTCCAGCTTTGGTACTCCAAAAGGATTTCTGGTTGCCTGAAGCTGAATCCATCCTGGAGATCCCTGTAGGGTAGCATAACACCACATTTCATATATTCTTAGATTCATGGGCTCCACGGCCAGACTGGACCATTGTAATCATTTAGTCTGACCTCCTGAGTAACACAGGCCAGAGAACTGCCCCAAAATAATTCCTACAGCATATCTTTTAGAAAAAAAAAAACAATTTTGATTTTAAAATTGCCAGAAATGGATAGTCCACCACAACTTTTAGTGAATTGTTCCAATGGTTAATTTTTCTCATTGTTAAAAATGTACACATTATTTCCAGTCTGAATTGTTCTAGCTTCAACTTCCAGTCACTGGATCATATTATACCTTTCCCTGCTAGATTGAATTTAACCCCAATGAGAGAAAAGTTGGTCAAATGGTTATGGCACTAGCCTGGGACTGGGTTTGATTAGAGTGGCATAAAAGTGTTTTGGAGCCCAGGACAAAATCTGAAACTGCCACCCTTCTACCACTACCCTGTCCAAAAACATTCACAGTAGAGGAATTCTTGAACCAAATCTGAACACCACAATGACCCCATGTCCCAGGTCACTACACCACTCACTCACATTTGGACCAGATGCCCTTCTGTTGCATTACTTTACAGAGAACACGTACCGCACACAATGGAGTCCTTAGCACTTGGATGTAGATAGTTTTCTACAGAAATGACTCAGATAGTCTGCACATTTATCTCTCTCAGCCCTCCTGTCTTACCCATTCCTATTGTTTCTGTTTTATTGGTCTCTGCATCTTATTAGTTTTCCAATATTTCTCTTAAACCTCCCATCATTTCCTGCTCTCTCCTCCTAATTTGGAGACATAACATGACAGAGTGTATTCCCCTCCTGCAAAGATGCCCTTTGTAAATAGTATGAGAAGCTGACTGGAAGGATGAGCTACTCTACTATTAATCTTTTTGGCACTAAAAAAACTACTGGGTGGGGCTTACATCACAGGAAGAGCTTTGGGTTTTAATCTCCTGTCTGAAAAGACAAATAGCAGATTTACTTGGTGGTGGGTGGTTGAGGAGTACTTTGCTTCATGACGGTTGGCAAAACAAATCTACCTCCAAAGATGCCACCACCTGTCTGACTTTCCCCTATGCAGGAAATTCAGTCTTCTTCCCCATCCCTCCCCTGAAGAAGACATCTGTTGTTTTGTTTCCAGTTCATGTTTCAGAAATAAAGCAAATGCAGAATAATATAAACAGTGACAACTTTGCACTTGGACAGCAGTATCTGAAACTCTAGAAGACAATGCCCTTTATGCTGAGATCACTACCACTCACTCTACTGTCTTCTGCCTACCTGCACACAGCTCATGATTATTATCTGTAGTACTGCAGCACTGGAAAGCTCCCACCAAGACAGGAGCTCCATTGAGCTAGGTGCTGTACACACACATCCTGAGAACCACTCACTGACTTGAAGAGCTTAAAGTCTAAATTGCCTTGGCAGAAAGGATCACAACCAGAGAGATGAAGGTACTTGTACAAGGTAACAGAAAGTGCAGTGATAGATCTGGGAACAGAACCCCTTTCTTCTAATACCCAGACCAGTGCCCTATCCAATAAACCATGTTTCTTCTCTCACTGATTAGCTACATATTTTAGTCCTATAGGGCATAGCTATCCTGCTTCTTCGGCACATGTTTAGAGGCTGATAAGCTTAAGACCAGAGAGGTAGGGCCAGATCCTCAGCAGTTAGCAGTTAAGGTAGTACTATTACAGTCAGACAAGGTATGTTGTTTTGCACCATCTGTGATCTTGGCTCATAATTAAAAGTTCTGCTGGAGAGCTTATTGTATATGGAGCATGAAAGGAAGAAAGGAATTACAGAACTGTGTGTGGGGCTGGAGGGAACCTTAGGTGGTCATCAAGTCCACCCCCGCACACACCATGCTGAAGAATTGCCAGAATGCACCAAACACAAAGGCCATTTAGTTCAATATCCCATCCCCAATTTTGGGCAGTACTGGATCTTTCAGAAGATGGTGCAAGACCCTCACTAGTAGCCAGTTGTGAAATACTCTCCCCACAAGGAAAGTTTCTTTCTATACCCATTTAGTTAGAAGCTGGCTTCTGCCCTGAAGTTTCTCTCTCCTTCCACAACTCTTGGTTATTTTTTTTAAATCTTCAACTGAGACTTTTCCAGGTATCTGTAGACCTTACTGGCTAATCTGGGAAGCTTGACACCTCCAAATGAAATTAGAGAGTCATAAGTGTGCTTCAGTTTATCTCCTTGATATTCTGCCTGACCAGACAGAGTAAAGTTAAACAATGACAGATATGAGGTTCATCCAGAAAGAATACTTAGGCTCTTTAAGGGAGCAGTGGGGGAGCTATTAACTGTGGGTGCGTCTACACTTATAAATTAAGTCGATTTAAGCTTGCTTAAGTTGACTTAATTTAATCTGCGTCTACATTACATTTTCCTTAAGTCAACTTAAGCTGCTGTTTAAGTCGACTTAAAGAAATTTAAAGTCGACTTTATAAAAAACCTCATTTAAAGTCGACTTTACTGGCTAATTCGACTTTATTAAGTCGATTTAGCCAGTGTGGATGCAGATTAGCCCTAAATCGATTTAAAGTCAACTTGAAGGGCTCCAGGGCTCCTCCACTGCCCTCCCTGCCAGGGTGGCTGGCACAGCCAGAACCTGGCATGCCCCCCCACATGGCCCACCCCACTCCTATGCCCTGCCAGTGTCCCTGTCCTGCTCAGCCCCCATTGTACCCAGGTACAATGGGGCAAATGCTGAGCCCCCTGGCACTTGACAAGGGGTGTCCCCCTGCCACCGTGGACCAGTCCCAGGTCCACCTAGCCCCTAGAAGTCGACTTAGGCATCCAGTGGCAAGATTTGGCAAGGTCCCCTTTAAGTCGACTTAATTTTTGAGTGTGGACATGCTAAGTCGACTTTGTTAAGTCGACTTAGCAAAGTTGACTTATTTGGCCAAGTGTAGACATAGCTGAGAGATTTGGTATTGGTGAATAGTGAGTACCTAGTAGAACTGGTTGCAGGGGACAAACTTGGTTCAAGTGACCATGAGCTAATTCAGTTCAAGCTAAAAGGAAGGATAAACAAAAATAAATCTGTGACTGGGGTCTTTGACTTCAAAAGGGCTAATTTTGAAAAATTAAGGGAATTAGTTGAGGAAGTAGGCTAGACTAAAGAACTCATGGATCTAAAGGTGGAGAAGGCTTGAAATTACTTGAAGTAAATGTTGTAGGAACTATCTCAAGTCTGCATACCAAGGAAGGGGGAAAATTTCATAGACAAGGGTTATAGACTAAGCTGGATGAGTAAGCATCTCAAACAGTTGATTAATAGAAAACAGAAAGCATGCAAGGAGTGGAAGATGGGAGAGATCAGCAAGGAAAGCTACCTCTTGGAGGTCAGAACATGTAGCGACAAAGTGAAAAATGCCAATAGCCAAGTAGAGCTGGACCTTGCAAAGGGAGTTAAAACCAATAGTAAAAGGTTCTATAGCCTTATAAATAGGAAGAACACAAAGAAAGAAGAAATGGGTCTGCTAATCACTGAGGATGGGGTGGTGGTTAAAGACAATCTGGCATGCCTGAATATCTATACAAATACTTTGCCTCTGTTTTTAATTAGGCTAATGATGAGTTTGGGAATAGTGGTAGGGTGACTAATGGGATTGAGGATGTGGAGGTGGAAATTACCACATCCAAGGTAGAAGCCAAACTTGATCAGCTTAATGGACTAAATCAGGGGAGCTGGATAATCTCCATTCCAGAATATTAAAGGAATTAACACATGAAATTGTGAGCTCATTAGTAAGGATTTTTAAAGAACCTGTAAACTCGTGGGCTGTACGGTACGACTGGAGAATTGTCAACGTAATTCCTATATTTAAGAAAGGGAAAAAACTACAGGCCTGTTAGTCTGACATCAGTGGTATGCAAGGTCTTAGAAAAAAAATTGAAAGAGAAGTAGATAAACTACATTGAGGTTAATGGTAATAGGGATAAAATACAACATGGCTTTACAAAAAGTGGATTATGTCAGACCAACCTGACCTCCTTTTCTGAGAAGATAACAGATGTTTTAGATAAGGGGAATGCAGTGGATCTAATTTATCTAGACTTCAGTAAGGCATTTGATATGATTCAACATGGGAAATTATTAGTTAAATTGGAAAAGATGGGGATTAATATGAAAATTGAAAGGTGGACAAAGAACTGGTTAAAGGCAAGACTACACAGGGTCATACTGAAAGGTGAACTGTCAGGCTGGAGGAAGGTTACCAGTCACGTTCCTCAGGGATCAGTCCTGGGACCAATCTTATTTAACCTTTTTATTATTGACCTTAGTGCAAAAAGAGTGAATGTGCTAATAAAGTTTGTGGATAACAAAAATTTGGGAGGTATTGCCAATACAGACCAGTATTGGGATATCATACAGGAAGATCTAGATGTTCTTGTAAACTGGAGTAATAGAAATAGAATGAAATGTAATAGTGGAAAATGCAAGATCATGCATTTAGGGACTAATAACGAGAGCTTTTCCTGTAAGGTAGGGGTGCATCTGTTAGAAGAGACAGAGGAGGAGAGGGACCTGGGGATATTGGTTGCTCAGAGGATGACTATGAGCCGCCAATGTGATGTGGCGGTGAAAAAAAGCTAATGTGGTTCTTGGATGCATCATGCAAGGTATTTCCAGTAGAGATAGGGAGCTATTAGTACCATTATCCAAGGTGCTGGTGAGACCACATCTGGAATATTTAGTGCAGTGCTGGTTCCCCACTTTTAAGAAAAAATGAATTAAAACTGCAACAAGTGCAGAAAAGGTCTACTAGGATAATCCGTGGAATGGAAAATCTGCCTTATGAGAGGAGACTCAAGGAGCTTGACATGTTTAGTCTAACCAAAAGAAGGTTATGGGGAGATATGATTGTTCTGTATAAATACATTAGAGGGATGAGTACCAGGAATTATTTAAGTTCAGTGCCAATGTGGTCACAGGAACAAATGGCTAGAAATTGGCCATCAGGAAGTTTAGACTTGAAATTTAGACTCAGGTTTCTATCCATCGGAGGAGTGAAGTTCTGGAATAGCCTTCCAAGGGGAGCAGTGGGGCAAAAAACCTAGCTGGTTTCAAAACTGAGCTTGATAAATTCATGGAGGGGATGGTATAATGGGACAGCCTAGTTTGGTAATTGACTGATCTGTGGCTCCTGGTGGTAGATATTCCAATGGGAAGATCAATGGAGAGGTTTCTGAATTATTACAGAGAATTCTTTCTTGGCTGTCTGACTGATGCGTCTTGCCCACATGCTCAGGGTTTAACTGATCACCATATTGGTTCGGAAGGAATTTCCCCCAGGGCAGATTGGCAAAGGCTCTGGGGGGAGAGGGGTCACCTTCCTCTGTAGCCTAGGGTATGACTCAATTGCTGGTGCATTCTCTGTACCTTAAAGTCTTTAAACCATGATTTCAGGACTTTAATAACTCAATCATAGTTTAGAAGTTTATTGCAGGAGTGGATGGGTGAGGTTTTATGGCCTGCATTGTGCAGGAGGTCAGACTAGATGATCATATTGCTCCCTTCTGACCTTAGAGCCTATGAGTAAATACCCACCAGCCTTGTTCCAGCTAAAATAATGAGTTTATTTTTCCCAGACCTCAGCTGAGGCTTAAAAGCACACTAAACTGTTAAAGACCCCATATAGGGAGGAGGGATAGTGAGCAGGAACCAGCAGCTAAAGGTGAATCTCTGATACAGAAAATGTTGCAAGGTCAGGCAGTCCATCTCTCCAAGCCCAGGAGCAGAGCACCTGGGCTGAGTGAAACTTATTCACACTTTGCAAGAAAACAATGAGATTTCAGTAAGATTAATAAGGGTAGACATACAAGGGATGCAGAGGATCAAGACCTCTACAAGTGAGCATTAAAGCTGAGTCAAAGATGGTTTTCCTTTCCTGTGAATATTTTTGATATATGGAAAAAATTTCCTGTTCTGCACTGCGACTAACCAATGCTTATCACTGTATCTCGCTCTCTGACTAGAAAGTCCATCTGGGACCTGAGAAACCTTTTGTGACAAAGGTTTTGTCAAAACTGGTATATTTCCACAAAAAGTTTAGGTTTGGGCAAATCAGCATTTTCCAAAGAAATAATGTTTTGTCAAAAGATTCTCAATAATTTCTAGTGAGCATCGCAGGTAGTGAATATAGCCATCTTCCAGAAGAGGTTTTCTGTATAATCTGTATCTTTAGCAAAGATTGGAATCTATCTGACATGCATGCTAATATCTATTGTGTCTGCATTTGCTTTTGTGAGCAACTTTGTATATTTAAACAAAGTTTAAATGTATCAGAGGTTTTGCTGATACAGCCTCCTGGATACTACTATTTCCATTTATTGGGCCACATTCTTTGTTGGCGTAACGCCACTGAAGTCAATGGTGTTACGTCAGTAGAAAATTTGTGCCTAAATAGGAAGAATGAGATTGCAATCGTTTTGCAAAATGGGAAAAAGAGGTGGGGAAAGGTTCATGGGCTATAATTAGATATTCCGATGGATAAAATAATAACCAGGCTGTCCTCTTAGCCAAATGTCAAAATGATGGTGCTCCCTTTACGGGGATGAGAAAAGTGCTGGTGTCGGACATTCTGACCTGCTGGTTTTCATATGGCTCTTCCCTTCAGTTTTCACATCAGCACTATAAGCAAAAGGGACAAGATGCCATTGTCAAGGTTGTCCCTGTGCTATTTTTAGTCTGACCAGAAATAGGGAAGTAACAAATTTTTTTAAAGTCCAGTTCGGCAATTCCCTGAGGCACCAATAAGATTCCTTGGTGCTAAGCCTTCAAAATGAAGGGAAACGCTAAATCTCTGGCACTTTGCCCAACACCCACTATGCAGTTTACTTCTGGTCAAGCTAATATCCTGCTTGCCACTTTCTCCAAAACAGCAAACAACCACAATGTAAAAAGACTCCAGTGAGGAGGAGCTGTTAGGTTGTGTGCACTTCTATACAGTCCCGTTGCTAGGGAAACCATTTCCTCTGTCTGTTCATGTTGAGAAGAGCTATTCTAAGAGCTGTAGCTCTTGGGATGGGCAGACACTGGGATAGGACTCCTGCAGGCAAAAGAAAAGAAACTTCTCTCAGAGCCTCAAAATAAAAATGTTATGGAGCAATTGTAGTTCAGATAAGTTAACATGTGCTATTTTAATAGTACCTGGTACCCAGGGAGTGTGTGGTAGATGTTTTTAGTAAAAAGTGTTGTTTTTTTTTTTTAAAAAAAAATCCTCTTATTTTCATCACAAACAAATGGACTGTATTTTGGAGGAATTTTCTGCATTGTTGCTTGTACTCGCTTAAGCAAAGGACAGCAGCTGGCTAAAATTCAGTATAAACAAAAAGTAAAACCCATTTTGCTAATGGGGATATAAACCTTGTAAAACTGAGTTCCCTTTTTAAAAAAAGCCACGTGACCCCAGCTGGCTCTTTTTATACTGGCAATAAATATTTATCTGCAGACTGTGTTGTCTACACAGGGCTTATACCAGAGCTATTGATGTTGTTCCATGCTCCAGGTGCTCCGTATGGAGCCGATTTAAGAATACAGGGAAAAAGACAGAGAGAGAGGCTGTAACATTGACAAGTCAAGGGGAACAGGATCAGTGGGAGAAGAAACAACCCTAAAGGGCTGAGTCTGTCTTAACTATTCAAGACAAATGAGCTTCTTACAGCCAGAGTACAGCATATGAAACCAATGAGTTTCCCCCAGCCACTACCTCACGGATAGCAGCAAGCAACACACCACCTCTCTTCACCTATTTATGGTCCCACTATTTGTTCTACCAGAGTCCAGCACCATTCCCCCTTTTCTTCTCACTACAGTTTGCTGGGGACCTGGCAGTTTCTGCAATGCAGCCCCCAGTTGCATGAGCCCTTTAATTCTGGCCCAGATTCACAGCTTCATTCCGGCCCTTTAGGCTGCTTGTGTGGCATGAAGGCTCAGAAAGCAGCCAGATCTCCCTGCTGGGAATTCCTCTGACACAAAAGGGCTCCCCAGCTGGCTAGGAGTGTAACTGCCCTACATAGCCCCCATCTCACAGCTCCCAGGCTATGTTTACACTTGTTAATTTTAAGTCGAGTTAGAGGGGACCCTACAAAATCGACCTAGAGCATCCACACTGGACACCTAGGTTGACTTCTAGGGGCTAGGAGGACCTGGGACAGGTCCACGGTGGCAGGGGGGCACCCCTTGCCAAGTGCCAGAGGGCTCAGCCTTTGGGGGGACAGGGACCCTGGCAAGGCATCGGGCAGGGTGGGCAGGGCTCTGCCCCGCCCTTTGGGGGGGCATGCCAGGCTGTGGCTGTGCCAGCCACCCTGGCAGGGAGGGCAGTGGGGGAGCCCTGGAGCCCCCTAAGTTGACTTAAAGTCAACTTAGGGCTACTCCACATCCACACTGGCTAAGTCAACTTTCTAAAGTCGACTTAGCCAGCAAAGTCAACTTAAAACTTAAGCAGCTGCTTAAGTCGACTTAAGGAAAGTGTAGTGTAGACGCAGGGTAAATTAAGTCGACTTAAGACTTAATTTACAAGTGTAGACGCACCTCCAGTGTTGGGGTATGCTGGGAGTGGAGGAGCATGTTGAGGATGGGAAGATCTCATGCTCCAGCTATTCTGACCTATTGCTCCACGGGGAGCTCCATGCAGCAGCTATACATTAGAGCAACTCTTGGAGCTGGTCTTGCTTATGCTATAGGCCTCCCCAGCCTCCAGGCCACCCCAGAATTTGGGAAGGGAAAGGGTGACATAAAGTCACCTCTACATCCCATCACCTTGCCGGTTGCATCTCTTGAACTGGGCCTCCTGCACCAGGCTAATTACGCTCAAGAGTGCCTTTCCTCAAGCAGTTTGATTTCCTCACAGCTGGTTATGGCAGAAGCTTCTCAGCAACATAAGCTAAAGAGGGGCTGAAGAAACCACAATATATTTGAATGGCTTGAAGTGGCTAAAACTGAGGTAAAAGTTTTCAGTCTTGAAATGGCTAGTACCGATTTACCAGAACGACAGCTTGGGTGGGGTGGAGATTAGATTCAGTTCCAGGACACATTCCCAAGGTGACTGTATTTTTCATTCTTCCTAAAAGCATTTTCAAAAAATAGATACAATCTAAAAAATAGGTCTTGGTGTTTTTGTTTTATAAGACTTATAATTGTTTTGTTTTGTTTTATAAGACTTCAGACATCCTTCAGACATCAGACCAGACATCAGTCATATGGTCAGAATAACCCTGCTTTACCTTTCTCTGAAAAGCTCAAGGCAAGTTATCACAACCGTCTAATAAAGTCTCTCACCTTCCCTATAACAACAAACAAGGAGTCCTGTGGCACTTTTCAAGACTAACAAATTTATTTATTGCTTCAGTTTTCATGGGAGAAAATCCCACTTCGTCAGGTGCCAAAGTGGGATTTCACCCATGAAAACTCATGTGATAAATAAATTTGTTAGTCTTTAAAAGTGCTACAGGACTCCTTGTTTGTTTTTCTGAACTAGACTAACACGGCGACCCCACTGGAACCTTTCCCATAAGATAAGTAGGTATCCCATTTTACAGTTTCTTCCCCAAGGTCATACGGTGCATCAGTGTCAGAGACAGGAATAGACCTAAGGTTTCCTACTTCAGTGCCCTAACCAACAGATGACTTGTCTATAAGGGAAGAAAAAAATTGATTGGTTCTATGGACAGGCTATCAAGGGGCCTCTTTCATCTTGACTCATTTGGTTAGTACCTGGGTGGGGCCAGCATCAAAATCCAGCCCTGATTGCACACATAAACTGCTGGGCATGCATACATTTTAATTACAGTTACAGCAAACTGCAGTAGGAAGGGAGAGAGAGATAGAGAGAGAACATGCTAGTTTCTCATTTGTTCTGTCTTAGCAAGAAAACTGACCATTTGACACAATACTGGCTGTTCTTATGTAACCTACTGGTGAGTGTGCATTAGAGTCCCTCAGCTGTGCTGATCCTCACAGGGCATGAGTTGTTCCAGCACGTATCTCTAGAGCAATGGTTCTCAACCACAGTGTCGGGACACATTACTGTGTTGCTACACAGCGGCAAGTGTGTCATGGAGAGACGGGGAGATGACTGGATTCAGCCTGGAGGGGATGGGCTAGTCTGTCCTGTAGAGTCACAGTACACTGCCAAGTGTGTCACAACCCCCAAAAGGTTGAGAACCAGGGCTCTAAAGGTTTGTGTCTTTGGCTCAAGCAGTAGCAGCTCATGATTTTAGAGCTGGATGTGCCTGGTTCAATCTGCAATACATTGGCCAAGATGGGAGCTGTTACACTTACACAGGTAGGGTTCCTCTGAAGTCAGTGGGAGTTGAGCCTCCATGAGAAGTGCAGGAATAATATTGAATTAGAAAAAAAGAAGGGGCATGAAAAATGAATTTTCAAAACAGCTTTTAGAAATATCTGTCACCACTTCATTCCTTCTGTTACTTAACAGAGCCGGCAGTCTTGCAGTAAGAGAGGCCATTTTACAGATACTTCCCCACCAGGCGCTCAGTTCTGATATCAAGTACAGCACAGGGAATTACCTGCCCATTTAAACCAGTGGTAGCTAAATTAAACTGTATGACCAGAGATATACTGGAGGTCAGATTAGATGATCTAATGATTCTTTCTGGCTTTGAACTAATGATAGAATTTATAAACAAATTGAAAGTCCCCAGCTTCAACGTTCTTGGTAGGATCCCTCATTGTACATTCCCTATATATGTATAAATATAGAAACATGCTCCCTGCATATGTTTATATTGTTGGGAATATATGTAATAATAAAATATGTAGGGAACACACAATGAGGGAGCCTACCACAATGTATCTTAAAGTTGCTATTAGATAAATTCTATCGTTAGTCAATTTAACACTGGAATTTATTTACAGATTCATAGATTTCATAGCCAAAAAGGTTCATTGGATCATCTAGTCTGACCTCCTGTATATCACTGTAACACTGGCTTTAGAATTTAACTTATATGTAAAATATGTAGGGAATACACAATGGATCCAGTTCAATGCATGTTAAAAGTACACACACACATACACACATTTACATCTACACCAACACTGCTGATATAGATTTCAAAAACAAAAGTTTTAATATTTCCAGTGAAGGGCCTTTATTAGAAACCTATCTGCCCTATGGTGTTGCCTCGCTCCTTGGCTAGAACTATAAGAAAGAGTTTTTGATTACACAGGAAGATGAATAGTTTCTCCATTCATTCCTTCTAAAAGCACATGCCCCTGGTATCCAAGGTTCACTATAGGTTTGAAGGAGGAGAATGTTTACCACACATCACTGGGACATATCCATGTCCAATACATTTCAAAATGAATTAATCCAAAATACATTTTATTGCATATACTGGGTAAGCGTCCTATATATCTTGATGCTGTTAAAAAGATGCCAAGGCCCTTGTTAAGATTGAGTAATGAACCCCAGAGAGGTCAGATGGTATAATATGGAACCTTTGCTATCCATGGCAGCTGAACGCCAATAAATTGGTCTGTTAGTCATGTGGCATATCTAGTCATCCACTGGAGTTAAGAAAATCTTTAATCCATATGATAAACATGACTCAAATTTAACAAATAGGATATCAGGTTGTCATAATGAAAACCTTTGGTGAATGGGATGTTTTTGACTAACCAGGACAAACCCCTGAAAATTTTGAGCCAAATTTTGCTCTCATATCAGAGTAAATATGGATTAATTCCAATGCAGTTAGTTGGTGTACAACTGACAGATGAATTAGGCTTGTTCTCAGATTTTTAGTCTTGCTACCTTAGGTATATTTGTCACATGTGCTGATCTGAAAAATCAGCACTTCTTAGGGGATTGTCTAAAGCAGCTTTAGAAAAGCCAGGTTGTGATTTGTATAGTACATGGCAGTGAAGAAACAAACTTCACGTGCCTTTTAATATATTCTACCTGATAATGGCTTGTTGTCCAAGACTGGAAAATCTAGCTCCTTCGGTGACTCCGCTGCTTCTTGCTGTCCCTGTGAAGTTACATTCCCCAAGAGAAAGCAGAAAAAAGAGAAAAATGCAAATAAACTATTAATTAGAGAGCGGCATGGAATAAATAAATAAATAAATAAATAATAGAGGCATTTCTAAAGCTTCTTTCATCAAAGGTTATCAAAATACATTAATATTAAAATCAAACCTCATAACAACCTTGTTGGAAAGTAAGCATGTTATTATCCTCATATGGCATAAGAGGAAATTGAATAACATATAGTTTATGTGTCTTGCCAAAGGTCAGACAGTAAGCCAGTGGCCAAGCTAAGAACGAAACCCAGAATTCCTGGCTGTCTTTCCCATGACCTAACCACTTGATGTGCTCTGTTTGTATATCTATCCATGTCTAGAAAACAAAAATACCCATACAACTAAAATTAGTCAAGCTTTCTTTATTAAAACTAAAGTAACTCTGTTAACCTAAAATGACAGCAACATCAAATATAAAATGCCATATTTTTCTCTGCAAGTAAAGTAATATGCCCTTGAACTCTTTCTTTTGCACCTGGGTGGTTTCAGCATTAGAAAATAAAATCAATTTGGACAAAATCTTTTGAGACCCAAATCTAAAAATAGTCATCTTCCAAAATTTAGTTGAGAAAAAGACATCTAACATATTCTTTTAATATGGGCTTTGAGTGGATTCATAGAAGGAGTAATTTAGATAAACTAGATGGTACTTAACTACAGATGAGGTGATGGAATCAGTACAAAAAATAGCTACATTCAACAGGATAGAAGTTGTATTATTAAAACTCTTTGTGGTAGAAAGGAAGGGTAGTCCAATGAGTAGCATTAGCCAAGTGGGCTAAGAGCCCAGATGTGGATTCAAGTCCATGCTCAATCATAGACTTCCTTTGTAACACTGGGGAATTCACTCAGTTTCTCTGTGCCTCAGTCCCTGTAAAAAAAACTAATAGCATTTCCCTACTGAACATGGTTGTTGTGAGGAGGAATACATTAATGACTATGAGGTGCTCAGAAACTGCAGTAATGGGGGCCATATAAATACCTAAGACAGAGAATGGTGTGGTACTTACGTCTAACAACTGAAGACTAGACTAGATGTAATGAAATTAGCAAGGTAAAATTTAAGCAGGTGAGCAACAACAGCAAAAAAAAAATAAAAAATCCGCTCAGCAAAGTCTACTAATGGTTGGGCTAGTCTCCTGTGTGGAAGTTCCGTCATCTGAGTCATTTAAAATGTATGAAAAACTTGAACGTTTTCATTTAAAAGAGTAACAAGATGGGCAAGGTAATATCTTCTATTGGACTAACTTCTGTTGGTGAGACAGACAAGCTTTCAAGCTAACTAAGGGTGCATCTACACTTACAAATTAATTTAATCTGCGTCTACACTACATTTTCCTTAAATCGACTTAAGCAGCAGCTTAAGTCGATTTAAGGAAAATTAAAGTCGACTTTATAAAACCTACTTTAAAGTCAACTTTACTGGCTAAATCGACTTTATTAAGTCAACTTAGCCAGTGTAGATGCAGATTAGTCCTAAGTCAACTTTAAGTCGATTTAGGGGGCTCCAGGACTCCCCCACTGCCCTCTCTCCCTGCTGAGCCCCCTGGCACTTGGCAAGGGGTGCCCCCCCCCGCCACCGTGGACCAGTCCCAGGTCCACATAGCCCCTAGAAGTCGACTTAGGTGTCCAGTGTGGACTCTCTAAGTTGATTTGGCAGGAACCCCGTTAAGTCGACTTAATTTTTGAGTGTAGACATGCTAAATCAACTTAACAAAGTCAACTTTAAGTCTACTTTGTTAAGTCGACTTAGCAAAGTCGACTTAAATTAGCAAGTGTAGACATAGCCATAGTGCTCTACTTCAAGCCTACCTGTGTAAGCAAATCAAGAAAAGTTGGATCAGTACAAGATATTACCTCACCCACCTTGTCTCGATAATATCATGGCTCCAGCCTGGCTACAACACTGCATTTTTTTAAAAAGGACATTTTTGATAAACCTGAACCTAGAGTTTGCAATGGAACCAGTTGAGCTTGTGGTTTTGTAATGAAAGTTTGCAAGAACAAATGTTATTCTAAAGGGTACAACCACTCTGTAAACACATCCAGCCGCCACACCTCTGCATTACTCATATTTTCCCTTATCAAAGAGAAGGCAGTGAGGTTCCTGTATTAGTGCAACACATGGTACTGATAGCTGGATTCAAGCAAATGCTGGCAACCGATGTTTTAAGCAGGCACATAAGCATGTGTGGTTTCCTGTAATCTGGTGTCATGAGCAAGATTATCAGCAAGCAGCATCAAGAAGACGGTTGATAAATTGGAGAAAGTTCTGAGAAGAGTCAGAAGAAAGATTAAAGGATTAGAAAATAAATTTTATATTGATAGATTCAAGGAGCTCATATCTATTTAGTGTAACAAAGAGAAGGTTAACAGGTGACTTAATGACAATCTCTAAATACCTACATGGGGAAGAAATATTGGATAAATGACTTTTCAGTGTAGCAGACAAAAGTGTAACATGATCCAATGGCTCTAAGATGAAGCTAGATAAATTCAGACTGGACATAATAGTGAGCATAGTTTACCACTGAACAATTTGCCAAGGATTATGGTCGATTCTCCATCACAGACAATTTTTAGATCAAAGTTAGATTTTTTTTTTTAAGATATACTTTAGTTCAAAAAGAATTATTTTGGGGAAATTCCCTGGCTTGTATTATTCAGGAGGTCAGACTAGATGGTCACAATGGTCCCTTCTGGCCTTGGAATATGTAAAAAGACTCCCACAGTGCACTCATACATCTATGTCAAAGTATTCTGCTAACCACAGGATGGTCCAGTGGTTACAGACACCTAGCCTAGGGAAACCTGGCTTCAGTTCCCTGCTCTACCATATGTGACCTTGATTAAGTCAATTAGTCTCTCTGGATATGTCTACACTTGCAAGTTAGGTCGACTTAAAGATGCTTAAGTCGACCTACAGAACGCCGCATCCACACCAGGCTTTCATTAAGTCGACTTAAGGGCTTCCTTAAGTCGACTTAATAACTTCCCCTCTTTAGGTCGACTTAACACCTAAGTTGACCTTGTAAAGTTGACCTAAAACTGGTGTGGATGGAGGGGCCTGGGGAGGTGTGGAGGAGGTTGGGGGGCTGAAGGGGTGTGGAGTGAAGATGGGGGAGCTGGAGGTGGAGGGGTTAGGAGGGCTGGAGTAGGATGTTAAAGGTCACCTAGCTGTCTGTACTGTTTGGTAGGGCTGAATCTTGGTCCATTTGAAGTCAGTGGCAAAAATCCCATTGATTTGAATGTTGCTAAAGTAAGCTCAGAGTGATGTCTTTTGGTCAACCCTTTTTTCCCTTTCTTACTAACTGTAGCCCAAAATATTATTAAAAGTACTTACCGACTATATCAATAGATGTCAAAGTACTTTACAAAAGTACCATTTTACAGATAAAGAAAGTGAGGCAGAGATAGCTGAGGTGACTTTCCCAAGGTCTTCCAGCATCCACAGAACTCCAGTCTCCTAAGTTACAGGCCAGTGCTCTAGTCTCTAGGCAACGCTGCCTCACTTTGTTATAAGAGCCCAAATAAATGGAATCATACTTTGCTTGACCATGTTTTTTATTAATAAAAAACAATTTTAAATAACAACTTTTGTTAATTTTTCATTGTTCTGTATTTTTCAATAATTTCTGTCACGTGAGTTGCACAAAAATTTTATTCAGCAAAAGTTTTGCACACAGGTTGAAAATTTTGCACACACGCTGCCAAACCCTAGAGGGAACATTGCTTAGCGCCTGCGCATGTGGACGCAGGTAGTTGACTTAAGGTCTTAGTGTAGATGCTGTAAGTTGACTTAAAAGTTCGACTTTAAGTCGACCTTGTTAAGTCGACTTAACAGAGTCGACTTAGCCTTTCTAGTGTAGACCTATCCTCTGTGCCTTGGTTCCCCCACTATAAAATGTGGATAATTGTAATTTCCTACATCAGAGGGGCATAGTGAGGATACATACATTAGAGATTGTGAGGTGCTTAGACTCTGGTAATGGGAGCAAGTATCTAGAGTACTTTTGGTAGAAAAATATGCATTTTTCTAAATTGAAAGAGCTGGAGCATATATTTATTGCTGTAAAGGTTAAAGAGGGTCGTTACATGAAGGGTTAGCAGCCACTGCAGATCCACTCGCCAATTTAATGGAACTCAGATTATATGAGCACTGCTTAAGTGTTTCTTCTGGGTCACAGAACTCAAATAGGCTTCCTTAGTGTTACCAAGAAGTCAGACTCAAGAGGATTTGCCTAGTTCTCAAAGTTACAAAGCCAAAACTCAGACAGCATTGAGCACCAAAGTAGGGACAGGGAGGTTAGTACAGGCTCAGCAGCTCTAGGAAAACGTGCATCTGAACAGTAATGTCAGAAGCAAGCTGGCTGAGGGTTTGCACTTCACTCTGTGAAAGTGGTTTGCTGGCTATGCTTGACAGCTCCCAACAGCAGCTCAGTGTTAATGGGAGTTGAAACCCTGTCTTCCTTTGACTACTTTGAGATCCAAGCTTTAAACTTTATCATACTTCAGGGGCATAAGACAGACCTGATTTTATGGCCAGGCCTGAGAGTCATCCGATGCCCCCAGACCACTGCCTCCTTCTGGTCATGTGACCGGAAGCAGGGAAGTTCAGATGCTGCAGATGTACCAGTTGCTAGGTAGCTTTACTTGCTACCTAGCAACCAGGGCATCAGGCAGCTTTTGCCCTGTTGCTTCCTGAATGCCTGACTTCTGGTCACATAGCTGGAAGCAGGACATTCAGGCACGCAGCCCTGACTCCTGAGATGCACCGGTTGTGGTAGCAAGTAGAACGGCTGCAGTTGGGTGGGTCTGCTTTCAAAGAGGGTGGGCCAGTGACCACCCAAGCCCACCCATAGCTACACCTCTGCTTTTGTGACCCATTACCTCTGTTTTAGGGTATCTTGCACCTCTTCCAACTCATTCCCCACACAACAAGGAAATAATCCATTCTTGGAATGCAAAGCTTTCCTGAATGATTGGAAGCCAGATCATATTTAATTTTGGGGTTAGAGTTTAAAGAACAAAAAAAGGAAAAAGTATGAATGACTAATTCACCATAAAAAACTGAGGAAGATGAGATGTATTAAAGAAACGTTCTGCAGGTAGCAAATACCTATCAACTAACAAGCATAAAGAGGAGCAGGCGGGGTAGTTACAGGAAAAACCTGTAACAATATAACTACTCTATAACAGGTACATGGTTGGTTCTGTATTGTTTGGAGAGAAACGCAAAGCAATTACTTTGGGCCTCGATTTACATTTCCACACATTTTAAGGCCTCTGTATAATGCCATAGTGGTGATAAGTGGTTGTAGTGTATCTAAGAATAAGGCCCTGTATTTATTTCATAAGCACAATGTAGGAAGAGACACACAATGGAGAAGGGGAGTGAAGTAGGGGAAGATGGCATTGGGTGGGGGGGGGGGGGGAAATTAAAAAGAGAGGTGATGGATGTAGCTGAGGACAAAGGCAGGAAATGTGTAGAGGACAGAGACCCATTGGGGAGATGTATATGTTTGAAATGACTAGAGTTGTGCGAAACTGAATAGTTCTGGGTTGTGGGCACATTTACTTGAGCTTTTCTTTGTCAGAGTTCATACCCTCTGTACCTGACCCTTAGTTTTGAAAGACAAATGAACCTCTGCAGTGTAACTTGACTTAGCTCCATTTACTTCAATAGGACAATGCCAACCTACATTAGCTGAGGATCTGGCCCAAAGTAAATGATGTGATAGCAGCCCCATTAGCTGCAAATGCAATCTCACAGCTAACCCATGTACTTCAAATTACACAACCCTCCTCTCAATCCACCTCCAGCTGCTTCACTCCTATCTACCATTATTCACCTTCATTAAAGTCCCAAACCAGTTATTTGGCTTCCATCCAAATCTGAGAATGTGGGTGTATCACTTGCCTAATGATAACATGATTAGTTGTGATTTTAATTAGAACTAGTTGCAAAAAAATTGTTCAGCTCCCACCCCATCTTTACTCCCAGGCAGGAAAATTGGGGGGAGGGGCTGATGAAAATTCACAAAACAAAATATTTCACCAAGAAAACAAAATAGTTCCATTTGGAAATTGCTACAGTACTGAAAAATCCATTATGCAACTAACTCCATTTATAACCCTTCTGGGAGCCAACAGCTTGATTCACTATGACTTTCTTACATTCAGTTCACTGGGAATTACAGAATCCCAGAGTAGTGATCTGCCATGTAGCTCAGATATTTGGTATATTCCATGGTTACTCCATATGTCATTCATCTTCTGGGATTGTTACGCCATTTGGAATTATGTGTGAATTGAGACAGGAGAACAGCGTGGTTAAGATGGATCTGAGAGAAGTTCTTTAATATTTTTCTCCTGAGAAAGTGGAGAAGCCAAGAATTTCAACCTCCACTTTTTCCTCTATTTCCTTGTATGTATATGCAAACAAGTTGCAACACAGAAGCAAGGCAGGCTAAGAAAAGAAGCTGTATGTTAGCATAATCTCTTGCCAGTTGCAAAATGTCCCTAAAAGGACAGGTCTGGTCCTGTGAGTCTTCAGAAATAGGTGATAGTGCTCAAACTCTCAGGAGAAATTTAATATGTAACACCTCTCAGGTTTGAGTCTTGAGTCATTAATATTATTAGGGACAGAGTTTTGAGGTTGAAACTTTTTTAGACATCATTTATATCTCCATATGGAGATGTACAGTATTCACTTGTTCTGTTACATTCTACTGTCTTTGAAGGAAATGGCTCTCTTTAGATCACATAGCAGCTGGTGCATTTGACTCTAAATGAGTGTTTCTGTGGAAGGCAGAATATATGCAGTTGATAAAAGTAACTGGCACTCTTCAGAAGCAGATGCAGTGAATCTTTCAGAGCTTGTCAGTGACAGCATAACAGCTAATCCTTCCCAAATGTAAAGAGGAAATATTTTAACCATTGGCATGCCACATCCCTCCCACACACACTGACCATGTGATTTTGTGCTTGTGTCTGTCACAAGACTTAATCAGATGAGTAAACAAAAGTGGTTAAGGAAATTAAAAAGGCCCAGAATCATGAGTCCTCATCTCTTAGATGTGGACTGACATGGGACTATGTGGTTAATGATGTGTCAGAGAAATAAAATAAAGTCTTGACTGAAAGGGCAATGAGATATAATTATGTTATTTACAGTACATTGGGCAAATATAATTTCATCTGTATTTTAACACTTCTGGAATAAAAAAGAAGGTCTTCTTATGTGTCTTATGGGACAGGTAGGAACTACGCAGATTCACATGAGCTAAATGTCTGGCCCATAATCTTTAGAAATGCAACTCTTTGGCCCCCAATAGCAAATATGATTCAAAAGCAAAAGACATGATAATATTGTGCCTATATATATTGCCAAGAAGGCTAATGACATATTGGGCTGCATTAGTAGGAGCACTGCTAGCCGATTGAGGGAAGAGATTATTTCCCTCTATTCAGCACTGGTGAAGCTTCATCTGGAGTACTGTGTCCAGTTTTGGGCCCCTCACGACACAAAGGATGTGGACAAATTGAAGCGAGTACACTGGAGGACAGCAAAAATTATTAGGTGGCTGAAACACATGACTTATGAGGATAGGCTGATGGAACTAGGCTTATTGGGTATATCTACACTAGCAATTTAGGTCAATTTAAGGATGCTTTAGTCGACCTAAATTACTCCATGTCCACACCGGCCTTTCATTGAGTCGACTTAAGGGCTTTGATTTACAGATACTACACTAGACTCTGAAGTCGACGGAGAGCCCTGGCTCCCAGCCCCCGGGGATTCCCGGGAATAAGGGACCCGTGGCTCCCTGGCTGAAGGGAGCCACAGCTGCCTTCTCCCTGGGACCCGTGCAGGTCCCAGGGAGAGGGCAGCCGGCCTTCTTGCTGGGATCCCCGCGGGTCCCAGGGAGAGGGCAGCTGCGGCTGCCCTCTTGCCTGGACCCTGAGGCTTCCCGGCAGCTTCCTTGTCCCCAGCCCTAGGTCGACTTAGGGAACTAAGTTGACCTGGGGCATCCACACCAGTTTTAGGTCGACTTAACAAATTGACTTAGCCATTAAGTCGACCTAAATGGCGGTAGTTATTAAGTCGACTTAAGGAAGCCCTTAAGTCAACATAATGAAAGCCTGGTGTGGACATGGGGTTCTTTAGGTCAACTTAAGCATCCTTAAGTCGACCTAACTTTCAAGTGTAGACATATCCTATGATTCTCTGGGTGTCCCGGTTTTGTTATTTGGGAATAATGACTCTTCATTAACACAATCTTTATATATACCACCTACTGTGTTGTTTCTATTTGATGTGTTATATATTTCATATATAGTTCAGAATAGTCAAAGGTCTGGCAATGGGCTATGGAGTCTCTCTCTTGGCCCAGGTCAGTAGCACCTTACCATGAGATTTGCTTAGCAGTCTATCTGAAATGTACTGGTGGTCTCAGTCCATTTCCTAATGTCACAGCTGCAGTTCATTTAATGTCTGAGCAGAGACACTGAGCAACGAAGAACAAATTCCTCTAGCACGTCCAGGAGTGCTCCCTGCAAGATGGAGGAGAGGAACATACTGGGGAAACTTGTGTGGCTGATTCCCATAACTGTGGGCAAAGCACCTCATCCAAAACCCACTGAAATCAGTGGGAGACTTTCCAATGACTTCAGTGGACTCTGAATCAGGCCCAGACAGCAGACTTCATTCCAAGGTTGCCAGCATCTTACCTAAGCCCTTTGAAATTGAAATGTCAGATATGCTGCGAAAGACACAAGCACACAAAAAGATACAAGCAGAACGGTCTTTCACATATCAGAGTGTTTTTATTGGATCCTCCTAGTGCATGGATCTTTAAGGAGCAGAGATAAAAAATTGCCTCCCAGCTACACTGGTTCAAACCCACAAAAGTCTATCGGATTATACCTGCGTAATAAGAGGTTTGTCTAAAAATTGTAAGCACAGATACTTAAAGATATGCTCCTAAATTACATATTTAAGTCCCTAAATAAATGTGGACAGTATGCTGTACATGCACGAAAGCCTCTGCTCAGGATTTCTGAAAAAGCAAGCAAACTTTTAGGTGAACACCTAAATATGGTTTAAGTGGTTCATTTTGAGGAACCTGGATTAGAAAGTGTTGCCTTCTGATTTGGGGAAACCTTTCAGCCTGCTGTATATCTGTTGCTTGTGAATGGTGTTTATCCAGCACACCCCAATAGCAGGGTAGAGGTCATACATTCTGGTTGTCATCAAACAGAGATTGCAGAATTAATAGGACAGAAAGCTCAGAGGAGCTCAAATGTAGTGTTTGCTCCCAGGGGTTGGAGGAAAGGGGGTTGGGCCTGGAAAGGTGTTGTAAAAAATCTCTGTTTCCATCCAGTAAATCAGTATGTGCTTTCCATTAAAAAAAAGTTTTCTAGCTCCCAGAGGTAACCTGTGGAAAGATGTGGCAGTTGTTAATATGCGTGCATGTGTTTGTAACTACTGGGATAACGTCCCTCAAACAGAACTCCTTTGACTGATTCAGTACCAGAATTTTACACTGGGGACCAGCTCACTGCAGTGTCATCTGGTACTCATTTCTTGGCTCCACAGGGTGGAGGAGAGACAATGAGCACGCAAAACCCGAGTAGAGAACTGAAGCTGTTATCAGAATGGTGCATGCAGGGAGCCTTCCAAGAATAAGCAGCAAATTGTGTAGTAAGAGAATGGTGCAAACAACTCAGGGGCAGAGGTGGCCTTTGTCTATTGGGGGCCCTAGGCGAAGGCCATTGTGGGCCCCCCTACAGGCCTGTGGGGCCCCCTATAGGCCCACAGGGGCCCCTGCTGCCAACCCCAGTTCCCCACCGCCGGCCCCAGCCCTGCCCCCCTCCACAGTCCCAGCTCACCGCCACCAGCCAGCCCCAGCTCCCCACCACCAGCCCTGGATCCAGGGGCCAGCTCCTCCTCCTGCTGCCAACTGAGTCAGACACAGCTTTTGGGGCAGGTGAGGGGGCCCCTTATATCTTGGGGTCCTAGGTGTGCGCCTGCTTCGCCTACCCCAAAAGCTGCCTCTGCTCAGGGGTAAAAGAAAAAAAAGAGGAGTGTGGAGATAGCAGAGTCGGGGGGAGGAGGGGAGAGAAGGGATGGGGAAGAGCTACATTGTATCAGGTTTTCCTTCTGAATGTTAGAATTTATGAAATAATAATGGGGGAGATCGACTCAGTCGAGGATTGTCTGGGTTTTGCAAAACTTCAACTGCACACTGATTGTGCAAAGAAATCACAGGTAGAGCAAAATCAGAGAATATGTTGCCACATGGAACCTTCTGCCTCCCCTCCTCTGTTACGCAAAGGTTCTTGTCCTGCATCTGTCACTGTGGTGTTTGAGTAGTAGCCAAGAAAACTTATCGCTGCTTCATAGTTTTAGACGGGCAGAGACAGAACATCCTTCACACACACTCTTCTCGACTCCCTGCAGTGGTAACTAGTGCACAGTTTAATGCGGGGGAGAGGGGTGTGCACTGGATCAGTGGATGTGGGTCTATCTGTGCACATGTAAGCTTTAATATATACAGACATTGAGCTGAATCCACCCCCCGTGGCTGCACAAATGATAAGCACAAGCAAGGGGGAAAAGAGAAATTAAAGAATTACAGCAAATAATAGGTTTGGGGAAGTTTTAACTTTGATTCACTTTCCTTGATTAAAGCTCCCAGCAGGAAGTGGCTGGTTAACCAATCAGCAGGCAGCATGTTCCTTTGATTATTCACCAGGGGAAGATGATACTAGCTGATGATTTGTTAATGAATTCTACTAAAGCAAAAGGATGGGGAAAGCCTGTATAACAGACTTGTTGGCAAGCTCTTATATTGAAAGCAGTTTTCCCTTTTTAATTACAATGCTGACAGTTTTTCTCTAAAGAAGAAAAGCGCCCTGGACTCGCATGTATTTCACTGTAATTTAGTAGGTGTCACGGCTACAGAATCTGTATAGCCAATAGAAATCGCCTCCCCCGTCAAACTTCCTTAGAAGACAGCAATTAATCTGCTTGGTTGACTCTGCTCCCTTTGGTGGCTACAGCGGAGTTAATGTCGCTGCAGACAGAACAGATCTGCGATAGCTAAGATATACAGAGAGAGAGCTAAATGCTCAGGATGATGTTCAAGGCATGGTGAATTGTGGAAGCAGCACATGACAGATTTTTTTGCACTTAATTCAATGAAAAAGTTTGATGTATTGCTCCATAAATTAGGGTCCTGCCAGCAGGTGAGAGTATAGCGACTTCAAGAACTTGCATGGAAAACCCAGAGAGATTCGATCCCCCTCAGGCTGTGTGTCCGTCCACTGGTTCCCCAGGTCTCTTCTCCCACTGTTATTCCTCCACTCTCCCTGCAGCTGGCACATCTACCCTTTCCTCTTTCAAACCTCACCTGCTCTCCACAGCGTTTCAGTTCAATAATACTTTGGCGGGACAAGCCCCCAAAAGACAGATTCCATCAGGTCTTTGTCAAAGGTGAGTACAATCTGGCCAGGTCAGAGCTTTGTTCTTTTTTTTTTGGTGGGGGGGGGGGGGGCGCGAGGGAAGGTGTCGCCTCTCACTCTCGTGCCAGGTTCTTTGCTGTTATGTTTTGGATTTGGATCAAACAGTCATTCCTCTGACTCTATCAGCTGGTTCTGTCACCTATAGCTCCTGGCTAAGAGTCTGAAAGGGGAGCATGCCTTCCATACCACCTCCACATTGTGCCTCCTAACCCTATAGAACCTTTCCCCCAGTGGCCACACAGGATCCCATTCTGCAGGTTGAGAGGAAGCAGGAAGGAAGCCGTTAACTAGGTACACACTGCTGGACTCTCCCCGTCAAATCCCCTGGAACAGTTTACTGCTCAGCAACATGGGAACCCATGAAAGGAATTCTGAGCACAACTGGTGACTGGAGAGCCCTTGACAATATATAAATATGTTCATATACATTCATTTAGTGTGCATCTTCCCAGTTCATATTCTGAAAACAAACAGTTCTCCACTTTGTTCTGCAAGTATCCTCATATCCAGTGGAATCCATCTTTGGAAATTGCCGTGCTGTCCATGCATATTGCCAGCAGAACACTAGGAGGTAATAACGAGAATTATGTGGCACCTTAAAAACAAATACATATCATAAGCTTTCGTGGGCTCCAACCCACTTAGTCAGATGCATCTGATGAAGTAGGTTGGAGCCCACGAAAGCTTATGAAATTTGTTCGTCTTTAAGGTGACACAGGAATCTCGTTGTTTTTGCTGTACACAGACTAACACGGCTACCTCTCTGGAAATTGTCACTAGGAGGTAATATTCTTTATTGAGTTAATATGATCTAGGAAGCTTGTACAAATGCAGTTTTAAACCCTTTGTAATTCAGTCCCTTCAAACTTTCCCCAGACCAAGGAAAGGCACAATAATGAGCTAAAGACAATGACCCTGGCCAAATTTTCAGTTTCTGTCATCACCTTCCTCTGTGATGCTACAGCTGTTCAAAGACGGGTCCCACCATTTTTATCTTAGCAGAAAAACTGCATTAATTTCACTCCCTGTGTGCTTGACAATCACTCCACCATTTCCAGTTACCCTTCTAGGGAAAGCTTTTCCCCTATTGGAGAGCAAACAGATGCAATCTAAGACGAACACAATGAAGCATGGAGGAAGTGGTGGTATCAAAAATGACCTTTGATAATGGAAACATGTAGGCAACTTGAACAATGGGTACCCACACACATGCTGTCTATACTATCTTTTACTGCTTATCAGAGTAACAACGTCCATGTGTTCTGACGAGCTTTGTCAGTCAGGAAGCACAGCTGCTTTTCCTCTCACCACAGCCAAGCTGCAGAGGAACTCACACCCACTCACTCTTCAGGAGTTCTGCTCCCAGAGCCTCATAAATCCTACTGAGGATCAGACGGTCCTTTATCAAAAATGCCCTGGGAGTAGCAGCCGACTTGAAAATATCTATACCCCAGCCAAATATGCAGAAACGTACAGAGGTGTTGGCATTTTCCTCCAGTGAAGAAACCAGCCTCTGGTTCCTCCAGCTCATAGGAGTTCCCCCAAAAGAGCCTTGAAGGCTATTCCATCACAGACACCTCTGCCCAGATTATCTACCTCACTCATCTTCCAGTTGCAGCCACAGGAAGATGCCATCAGAGAGCTGGTTATGGATCCTTGAGTCACACTGTCAATATGCACCACGCTGAGTCTCAGCACAGCAAAGAGCAACCTGTGAGCTATTTTAGCTATGCCAGCTGGCTACAACCCTAATAGCTTAGTATAACAGAGCAGCCATGCGCCGGACATGACCCCTAGCCTAGAACTGAGTAGATGGGGCAGTACAGATGCCATATATGCTGGTTCTACATAAGCTACCTGTTCCCCCACACTGGTGGAATCTTGGCTGGTCAGATCTGGCCTCTTTGCACTATTCAGGAAGTGCAAAGGCACTGGAGCCCAACAGATAATATAGCCTTGGCCTGCGGTATAGACTATACGGTTTGTCTTAAGTAGGGTTTCATGGTATAATGGTAAATACACCAATAGTTGGCTAGTGTAGTGTGCTATACATCATTGGTAGCACCTGGTATAGACAGACTACCAGTAATTTCCCCAAGTGCAGGCATACCTTCAGAAGGAGATGTCACTAAATGCCATGGGCTGTGCACCAGATGCTGACTGTATCATCTTAGGGTACAAGAACTGAGATTGCAGAGTGATAAAGTGTAGAAATGGGTGACCACTGAACCAGCAGATCCAATTCCCCAAAAAATCCAGATAAGAATTCTGTGACAGAACTCATTAAGATAAACTCGTGTGTGCAAACCTGATTTGGTTGGAATTGGGAGTGTTGAAATGTACCTCCCTAACTCTGTTCCCAGCAGGCAGGGTCTAGCACTAATAACTAAGCATTTAAATCAATACCCCAGCATTTTGTTGATCAAATACTTTCTTCCTATTTGAAAAAGATGAGGATCATTCTTAAAGGATGGAGAACAATGGTTTAAATGAATCACCAGGCCCGACGGGCCAGCATTCAGCATTCTAAGACTTCAAGCATCTGACAAAGTGGGGTTTTAAATAATGCACTTGGATTGACTGCACCAGTGCAAATTGACTCCATCCAGGAACAGAGACATTGTGGATATGTCTACACTAGAAGAAGTTAAGTCAACTTTGTTAAGTCGACTTAATAAGGTCGATTTTAAGTTAACAAAGTCACAACACTTTAAGTCGACTTAGTCCACTTCGTTAAGTCGACTTAACTGGCCTGAAATCCACTTAATAAAATCGACTTAAAGGTTACTCTCCATCCACACCATCCTTAAGTCAACTTAAGGAGTTGACTTAAAGGCTTAAGTCGACCTAATGGGTGGCTGTTATTAAGTCGACTTAAGCTTTCATTAAGTCGACTTAAGGAATTTCTTAAGTCAACTTACTGAAAGTCCAGCATGGACATGGAGTAATTTAGGTCGACTTAAGGGTCCTTAAAGTCAACTTAAATTGCTAGTGTAGACATACCCTGTGTGATATACAGAAGACACATGGCATCCTTCACAAGTTCTCTGGAACATGGAGTGATTCTGTATTGGACTGCTGAGCATATTTATTCTTTTTTTTGGAAATTAATCTATTTTGGATGTAAACCGTTCTTGATACAGAAATTTCCCTCCCTCCAAAACAAAACTTTTTCTTCACTTCTGTGAGAGTTATACCAAATATCTATCCTTTGGACTCTGATCAAAAGCTAAGACTGACATTGACTCTTGAAAGGGAGTTTGAGAAAACCCAACCACTTCTACGTATAGGAAGCCTGAGGAAAAAAATGTTTCTTAAAATAGATGGCACTTTGAGCACTAGCTTTGAAATATGATTATAGAAGCTGTAAACAACAAAAAAAGACTGTTATTCCAGTTAAGTAGCTCTGTGTATCTAGAAGATAACTGAATAGGAAGGCCAAAACATTCATATTTGAATATCTAAAGGTTGGCTTCAAAATGTAGAGATAAGCTCCTAAATACAAATGGCCCAATTTTCGAAAATGCTGAGCCATAGGCTGCTACCAACAGTATGAAAATGGCAACCAGTGGTATATCGCCTTTTCCACAAAATCAACTGAACCCGGCACAAAAGTGTAACAATGCCTACTAGAAATCAGTGTCTTAATGAAGAACTGTTGTTTAAAACTGAGTTCAGGCAAGACCTAAATGATGCTGGTCAGAAGGGAGAAACACTTTCAAGAATTGTCTGGTTTGCTCATCTCCCATCAAAGGTACCTGCATCCCCTTCCAAATGGGGCAAAACCTCAGAGTCTTGCTTGATTCTTTGCCGCTCCTAGAAAACCATGTAGTGTCAGTGGGAAAAAATCCATCCCCACCTTGGTAAGAAACTTTACCCTTTACTCCCAGACATGCATCTGGCCATATTATATCCATACATTTGACCCCTCCAGACTGGCAGGAATGCAGATACTCCAGCTCATGGGCAATCTGGCCTTTCACCTGCTCAGTGGGATGGGCTGCCATGAACACTTCATCTCTTGGTCCGACTCCACCAACAGCTCCCAGTAGGCTTCTATTGCAAAGCTTTTGCCTTGATCTACAAGGCCATGAAAAGGCCAGAACACAGTCACATCAATGGCTATGTCTACACTACAAAATGTTAGGTCAACTTTGTTAAGTCGACTTCAAGTTGACTTTATTAAGTTGACTTAACAAAGTGGTGTCCATGGACATGGACTAAGTCCACTTTGTTAAGTCGACCTAACTGCCCTTAGGTTGACTTAACAAAGTGGACTTAAGCGTCCACACTGGGCTTAGGTCGACCTAAAGAAGGGTTAGGTCAAGCTAAGGATGCTTAATGGGTGGTTCTTATTAAGTTGACTTAAGCTTTCATTAAGTCGACTTAAGGAATTTCTTAAGTCGACTTAATGAAAACCTGGTGTGGATGCGGCTTTGTTTAAGTTGACTTAAGCCTCCTTAAGTCGACTTAATTTGCCAGTGTAGACAGAGCCAATTATTGCATTTCCATCAGCTACATAGCCAATCCCTGGCCAACACTCACTGGAGTCGATAGAAAGATTCCCATCTATATCAATGGATTTGGTGTTAGACCCTACGATGGCCACATTCCTCTTTGAAATTGCAGTTCACAAAGCTCAAAACTAGTCCTTTGGTGGCCACAGAAAAATTGGTTTTGATCAACAGGTTTCAGTTCTAGAATAAGCTGTGAGATTGAAGGTTATATATTGTTGCCTATGTCCATAGTCTCTAGGCATCGTCCACATCAGTGTTTCTCAACTGGCGCTCTGCAGAAAACTGGTGCTCCGAAGACATAGCCCATCTCTACACTGGTGCGAGATTTTAATTCGAGCTTTAGAGGCCAAATTATTAAAAGCGGAGGAGAGTGTCCACACGACACTCCATCCTCCGGCTTCTTGTGTCCACATTATTCCTGAGGGCTGTCACCACCTGCAGCCCTGCAGCCAGCTGGGTAGCCCCCCACCGGGGCTGCGCCAGCCCCACAGCCCCGCTGCTGGCCAGGCAGTCCCGCTGCAGGCTGGGCAGACCCATGCTGGGGCTGCCACTGGCCCCAGCAGACCCACTGTGGACTCAGCAGCCCCCCACCTTGGCTGCCCCGCTGCTGGCTTGGCAAACCCAGTGGGGTTAGGGTGAATTACTAAATCCGCCCTTAACCCCACACCTCCTGGAGAGGTGGATGTACAAGGTAGACTTGTAACACCACTTAATTCGACCTTTCAGCCGCGTGAGTGTGTACGCAGGCTGTAGAAGGTCGAAGTAAGCAGTGTTACATCGGCTTACCCTCTCAGTGTAGACCAGCTGTTCCGTGACTGACCCTGACCCCTCACCATGGGGTGGCGGAGGGCTAACTGGGAAAGGGGGAAGGAGCAACGTGACACATAGATGAGTGCCTGAGAGATTTAAAATGCCCCAGTCACAGCAACACTTCCCGGTGCCCTTCGGCATCTGCCACTGCCTTACTCCTTTGCTGTGCCTCGGGCATTTTAAATTTCCTGCAGCGGTTACCGCCAGCATCGAAATCGCTTGGACATAGCTTCCACAGTAAGACTTTCTTTTTGACGAACCTTATTCCAAGAACAGATTAATTTTGTTCAAACACACAGGCCCAAAATTCCCATTTAAACTTGAGTAATATTTTCAATTTTAAGTTAGGTGCATAATCATTATGTAACTCTTTTTTAGAAATAAATGCAGGTTATATTAATAAATTTGTATTTAATTAGGTGTCCTAAATTGTTTTCACAAGAATGTGTAGTGTGCTGAAATTATAAACATTACAGCCGGAATATACTGGGTTCTTCAAGAAAGTTTTCATCAGGTGTTCCGTGTAAAGCAAATAATATCTGTAGGTGTTTCCCTGTCCACTAAAGGTTGAGAAACACTGGTCAACATAAAATCAGTAGCAATAGCAATGTCTCTAGTGGACTTCTTGGAATCGCTGGCATTTCTCCCTCTTCAGGATGAAAACTCTACTTGGGCTACAGTTTTTGTTTGATCTCCCCCACAACCCCCCATTTTTTGTGAGTAGGTTTTTAGTGATAAAGAAGATTGTCAGTCTTACAAGTATCATTCTTGTTACAGAAAGTCTTTTCCAAAGAGGAAGATTTTTGCAATGTGTTCTAAAGGTGGTCAGATTCCAGATCTGCATATTCTTTTCTAAAAGTTTGTTTTATAGTTGGATCCTCTCAGCCAAGAATGCTTCATTCCCTGGCTTCATTTTCCCATAGAAGTCCAACTGTCATGGTGGTTCAGAGATTAGCAGCCTTCAGACTAGTTTGAAGTGTGCAATTGCAGTGCTTTCCTCTGACAAAGTTTTCCATATATAACAAAATTAATGGGACATCTAAGGGGCATCCAAAGCATAGGCTCTTCTATCAGGTAGGGGAAAAAAGCAGAAGACTCATGAAGACCGCTAGGGCCATTTCCCTGCAGACCTAATTTACTCAGAAAGCACCCTGATGTAGGGAAATGGGCATTGTAGACATAAGATAGAGAATGAAAGAGAAGGATATACTCTTCCAGTTAGGGAACAGAAAAAATACTATGTAACCTACATGTCTAATCAAAACTAACCAACACAACTTCAATTTCAAATATTCATCCAATACTTGCAATGACCAAAATATTCAGGAACCATAAGCTGTTTGCATGCTATTCATGAACAGAAAAAAGGTGGAATTCATCTAAGTTATTTGTCATTATTCAGCCTACGATGACCCTGATAAATTTATAATTTTCTGATACATTCAGATATATTTTCCCCCTAAACTCTTAAAATAAAGGAGGCATTGCCATATAAATAGCTTTTGTAATTCCTGCCTAAAAAAGGATCTTTCTTTTCTCCTCACAGAAATAGAATTCCATTTTCCCATGATTTATTTGAGCAGAAACAACTTTCTGGTTGAAATAGCAGCCTCACTTTGGCTATTTATAAACCTTTTGGTTATATTGACATGCACTAACAAATTTAATTCAACCTCAGGAAGAGAGGCCTCTCAAATACTTAATACTGATGTCTAGGTTTAGGATCACATCCCATTCTTAGATCTTTTATAAAAGGAAATTAACATTTTCCCTTCCAAGTTGCAAAAGTAGCCATTTAAGTCTGATAGTTCTATACTTTTTTTCTAGTGTGAAGAGGAGAATATAGATTCCAACTAACACCACCCTCAGAACCACCAGATCACCTTTAACTCTGTGGAGCAAGTCTTGCAGTCCTTACTCAAGCAAAACAATCAATGTGGACACCGGCACAAATGGTTATAAACTGTCCATCAAGAAATTTAGGCTTGAAATTAGATGCAGGTTTCTAACCCTTACAGGTGTAAAGTTCTGGAATAACCTTCCAAGGGGAGTTGTGGGGGCAAAAATCATAACTGCTTTCAAATCTGAGCTTGATAAATTTATGGAGAGGATGGTATGATTAGCCTATTTTGGAAATTGACTGATATTTGGCTACGTGTGGTGGATTTACAAGTAGCCTCAGAGGGGCGAGTACGTGGGGTGGGCTCTGAGTTATTACAGAGAATTGTTTCTTGGGTAACTGGCTGAGACTTGCCCACATGCTCAGGGTTTAACTGATCGCCATATTTGGGGTTGGGAAGAAATTTTCCCCCAGGGCTGATTGGCCTGGGCTCTGGGGGGTTTTCGCCTTCCTCTGTAGCACAGGGCATGGTTCACCAACCGGTGAATTCTCTGTATCTTAAAGTCCTTAAATCATGATTTAAGGAGGTAAATAACTCAGTCATAGGTTGGTGGCCTATTGCTGGAGTGGGTGGGTGAGGTCTTGAAGCCTGCATTTTGCAGGAGGTCAGACTAGATGATCGTACTGGTCCATTCTGACCTTCAAGTCTATGAGTCTATAAGTTAAACTCTAGTCCCTTTCAAAAAATGAGTTACAAACGGTCTCAATAGTACCACACAGGCAAACCCTAAGTGAGATCAGGGCCCAACGTGATATGTACTGTGCAAACACTTTGTAAGATAGCTGGGAATTCTCTCTTAGGTATCATCATCATAGTATCTGAGCACCTCACAATACTCCTCTGAGGTAGGGAAGCACTATTATTCCCATTTTACCGATGGGGAACTGAGGCACAGATCAAGTAAGGGCTGAATGATCAAAAGGAGTCAAACTGTTAACTTCTATTTAGTCCTAACTTTTCTTGATTTCAATGACAGGCTATGTAGGGCACGATCTTTTATTGAACCAACTTCTGTTGGTGGAAGGGACAAATTTTTGTGCTTCATAGAGTTCTTCCTCAAGTCTGGAGAAGAACGCAAGTGTTCAGACTACATACAAGGTGGGACAGATTGCTAAGTGTAAAAGGTTCACACAGGCCGTAGCAGATCACTTTAAAATGAAGTGGGCAATGAAAGGTTAGCAGGCAGTGGGGAGTGTTACATATTTTTGTACTGAGCCATTAAATCACTGTCTCTGTTTAAGTCCACGATTTTTAGTGTCCAGCAGAATTGTGAATTTAAGTTCCCAGGCTTGTCTTTTGAAGGTGCTATGCAGATTTCCTTTGAGAATGAAGACCGAGAGGTCAGATATTGAGTGATCGCTTTGGTCACCCACAGGAGATAGGATGCTTTTATCTTGTATCATTTTTCTGTGCGAGTTCCTTCAAGAGTATAGTGATTGTTTGATTTCACTCACATTGTTCTTATTGGTGTAATGCACTGGGTGTTGCATCATGTGTTGTGATAGGCATGTATGGGACCCCGGCTCTTAAAAGGTGTTGTGGAGGGTAATGACCATTGTAGCAGTGGAAATATGTTTGCGGGTTTTAGATCTCTTGTTCTGGCAGGGTCTGGTGTCACTTCAACTTGGCATGTCCTGGTCTACTGGGAGCTCTCTTGTTTTGATGAGCTTGGAGAAATTGGGGGTTGTTTGACAGCTAAAAAGAGGTTCTGGGAAGATCTTTTTCAGGATGTGGTCCCCATCAAGTATGGGCTGTAACTGTTTGATGATACCCCACATGAACTCTGGTGTGGGGTATAGGTAGTAACGATGGTTATGTGGTCAATGGGTTTTTCCTTTTCGGTATTGAAGCAGGTTATCCCAGGATATCTGGGTGGCACATTCCTTGATGTGATCTACTTCTCTGGTGGAGGGTCCAGAAGGTGAAAATATAATTCATGTACCTACCTTGTCTCTTTAATATCCCAGAACCAACACAGCTACAACACCACAGCAACCATTGATTTCAATGCCAGTGAGAAGCCTAAATCCTTTTAAGCATTCCATCCTAAGGGCCTACGGTCGCACACAAAGACTCTGCAAGAGCAGGGACTTGACTGCTGTTCTCCCAGGCTATGTCTACACTAGGAAAAAGTTAGGTCGACTTTGTTAAGCCGACTTAATAAGGTTGACTTTAGGTCGACTTAAAATCGACCTTATTAAAGTCGACTTAACAAAGTGGACTAAGTTGATTTACCTTTAAGTCGACTTAGTCCACTTTGTTAAGTGAACCTAACCACCCTTACATCGACTTAATAAAGTCAACGTAAGGGTTACTCCACATCCACACTGTCCTTAAGTCGACTTAAGGAGTCTATTTAAGGGTTAAGTCAGCCTAATGAGTGGTAGTTATAAAGTTAACTTAAGCTTTCATTACGTCAACTTAAGGAATTTCTTAAGTCGACTTAATGAAAGCCTAATGTGGACGTGGCTTAATTTAAGTCGACTTAAGCCTCCTTACGTTGACTTAAATTGCCAGTGTAGACGTAGCTCCAGGGCCTACACTAGTGCTCTAACCACTAGACTATCCTTCCTCTCTTCCTGCCCTAAAGAGTTTACAATTTAGGTAGTTGCAAACACTGCACCTGCTACGTGTCCTCTTGCGATGGTTACAATTTCTATGATGATAACAATCACATTCTCCTTTCAGGTTTTTCTCTTCCATGTGTGAAAGATCCACATGAACTATTGGCTAACGGCTGAGCCATCTCCCACTAATGTCAGCAAGTCACCAGCCATTGACTTCAGTGGCAGCTGATTCAGATGACCGGGTTTCCTGTAACAATTTTTGTGAAGAAGTCAGGGCTGTCAGAAGTGGTGGGGAGGGCAGAGGAGGGATAGACTGAGAAGCTAATAAATCAAGGCAAGGGCAATAGATCGGGAGAGATTCCTGGAGATCTCTACATCTGTTCTGCACCCGCGGCACCACATGGAATTTGCTTTGTAGCCTCTTTGCACCAGTGTAAAACAGCTACTGCATTGTGAGGCATTTCCCTCAAATGTGTGATCAGAGAGGCAGGTGGAAAAAGCACCGTCAGAGCCGAGAAAGAGCTGGATACTAAGGAGAAGGGAGTGCTCCACAGTGTTAAGTGGGGCAAATAGGTTAAGAATAATGAGAATGGAGTACAGGCCTTGATATTTGGCCAGGAAAATGTCTCTGGAGACTCTGGAGAGAGAAATTTCAGCACAGAAGAGTGGGCTGACGCCAGAATGGAATGGATCCAGCCATGAGCTGGCAGTGAGGAAGTCTATGAAGGGCTGGGCAGGAGTTTCAAGGCAAAGGGAAGAGAAGTGTTAGGACAGTCACTGGAGAGGCAGGTAGAGACTTGAGTTAAGTACCTCTGTTCTGATGATGGCAGAGACACGAGTACATTTGTATATAGAGAGAAAGGAGGAGGCTCAATGTGACATGGACTGTCTCTCTCAGTAAAACTTTTCAGAGCTTCATACAACCCGACTTCCCTACAAATCCTCAGCTCACCCTGTTTCAAAGGTCAGAAGCAGAACACAGTGCTGTACGGCCATGATACGCTGTATTCTCCCCACACCCTAACATATGCAGTTCAGACACTTGCAGCATGTAGCACTTAATGTGTTTGTTTGCCAAGCAGAATTCTTTCTTGGTTTTTTTCTTGTTAGTGGGTCTGCCATAGGTCATCACTAGGGTCTGAACAGGGAACTTTCATTGCCAGACAGAGGCTGCTACCAGTTGCTATCACCTGCTACCATTAGGTGGTAGCAACGATAGACCATTAACCCTACCTGTGTAGACCAACAAGCAGACAGAATCATGGCACCTTTTACTGGTTTGTTAAAGGGCATATTTCTTTAAATGGATAAATTTCCCTATTCCCTAACCCCTGGTTTTTGTAAGCAGCTGCACCTTGGCATATGGGGCTTCTCACAGGCTAAGTGGAAAATGTTTTGTTGGAACTTTGTTGGTAACATATGCACAGCACATGCTTGAGATCACCCTAAACAATTCCTCTCCCTCCTTGGTGTTTATACCCTTCAAATACTTGTAGCAATGAGGTAATCTCTAATGTAAGGGCCAGCTCATAAGAGCTGTTCCTTAGCTTCCTTAATTTATGTGCCAGAATTTATATTACTAATGGAACAGGATTTGTTAGCGACTTGGAACTGATCAGGTCAGAAAAGCTAACAGACAACTAGCGCTTTGCAGATTTCAGGAATTAACTAGTTTCCACAAGCCCTAATTAGAGATCATTAGAAAATTAAAGTTAGCCTACTGAGCAAACAAAAAAAAAATATCAATTAGACTAAAAAAACCCAGGTTCTTAGTGGATCTCTGCACATCTAACAGGACTTCCCATATGTGGGGATTACAAAAGTTAACAAAGTCATGAAAACAGATTTTCCAGTGCTGAAATGTCAAGTCATCTTAGGGCAAAGGGAAAATAAAATTAAATCACACTTTACAGCAACATGAACAGATGACAGAGAACTAAGGCCAAGCTGTGTGATCTTGCTGAGAGTTTGAAAACCAGCATTTGTAAAGCAGAAGCTGCTTGGTTTTATACTTATGTGAAAATACAGGACAGACAGAGGGACAGAGCCATGGCCATATTTGCCTAATCCGAGACTCCTGCCTCGAAATACAGATTTTTAGCTGGAGTTTACACTACAGACTTTAGGCGACACAAGTTACATTGGTGCAAAATCAGTGCAGTTAGTATATCACTTGTGTGTGTGCGTGAACGTGCACTTGGCTGTTTACATCAGCACTACACATAGTCATCATATGCATATGTCTATGCATAGTGCTGCTTGCTACTGTCTGACTCAATGCCTTTTATATTACTAATGGAACAGGATTTTTGGAAATTTTGGCAATGCACAGTGAGACAGAAATGAGTCACATGTGGGTGACGGAGCAAGAGGTCAAGCTCCCATCATGCAATTCTCTCCATCTCATAATTTCTACACCTTTTCAAAAATTCTATAAGCCTTCATGGCCCTTTCCAGTGTCCTCTCTCTCTGGTACATCTACACAGGAGGCTCTGTTAAGTCGACTTAACCAAGGTCGATTTTAAGTTGACAAAGTTGACCTTGTTAAGTCAACTTAGAGACTCCACAGCCCTGCGTCCACACTGGCAGGTGCTAGCTAGGTTGACGGAGTAGTGGCCAGGAACTCTGCAAGGGGGGCCGGAGGCCAATTAGGTCGACTTAAGGGTACTCCCCGTCCACACTGGCTTAAGTCGACTTAACAAGGTAGACAAGCCAGTGTGGACTTAAGCCTGGCAGAAGAGTGAATCCCAGCCCCTAGGTCAGCCCATCCTGCCCCCCCAGCATTGGCCCTGGGCCCTGTCCCTCCCTTGGGACAGCCCTGACTGGATGTTACAATGGGCAATCATTTTTAAGTCAGAAAATTCACAGTGAGGGCCATTGTCATACAAGTGCATAGGGTAATTAGTCATCTCCTGCTCCACAGAACTGTGCAGGACATAGTGTATGGATTGCAGAAATGAGCTTCCCAAGCTGCAGTGGGGTGATAGATGGCATGCATATCCCTATTTGGCATGCACAGCCTTATTTAGCACCAGCCCTCCTTGTTGTAAAGTAATAAACAAATTTATTTTTTGCTTTTTTAAAAAAATAATGTGCAGTTAAAAATATATGAAATTCGAATTGCTAAAATAACTTAACAGGCCAGAATGTTAGTTAGAATGATAGAAAATATTCCTGTTCATTTCTCATACACATCTACCAACCATTGCTCTAGAGGTCAGCGTATGTGAAGCTGTGGTTGTCCTTTCTGTTCTCCACTATGGAGTAGTAGGGGTAGGAATGTGGGCCTAATGCTGTGGGGTCGGGGAGAGCAGGGAGGTGATAAAACTGAGTTCTTCAGTGATAGCAAAAGGAGGCAAGCCTGTAATTTTGATGCCTGTAGGTCCAAAAGAGTTTTCAGCGTTTTGCTTCCTGAGAAACTTCACTACATCCCAGTGCATTTCCCACTTCTTTGTTCTTCTGGGACTCCTGCGCTTCTCTCCTGTCTGCTTTTTCTTTCTTTATGCTGTCTACCAGATTCATCCTGCAGACCCTCTGGTCACGATGCAGTGCAGCACTGATTTGCAGACTCTCACTAAATACACCTTCCCTCGTCCTCTTTCTCCTTCTCATCAGGGTCGAGCACTCCACGTGTAGGGAGGTGGAACCCTGCAAGGGTCCAGGAGCAGCAGCTATAGCTATGCTAGAGAGATGTATCATTTTAATTATGGTCACAGCAGAAAGTGAAGGCTAAGTTTCAGAACTCCCTTCCCTCTTCTCATGAAAGTCTTAAATAAGATATACTTGTTGACACTTCAGCTTTGGCACAGAGAGCACAGGTGCTGTAGGAGTCCCAGGGCATCTGGGTCTTTATCGTCTTAGTTTGTTCACTACGGTGGTACCTGGCAAAGACACCACAGAGCGGTGTGGGAGAGTGTCCTACAGCAGAGGGGAAAACATAGGGCTGTCATTCCTAGAAACCTTCTAAGAGGTTTGCAGAGTATTTCCATGAAAGTTTCATTGAAGTCTCTTGAAAGTGTACAAGGACTTCGGTCTGATATGTGGCTCTGCCTCCACAGCCTCGTCTCCCCAAAGGCCCAGGAAATCCAGTCCATCCTGTCTTCTGCAGGCAGGAACACATCTCATGCATGGAGCCGGCCTAGTTGCCCACAACAAGGGAGAGATGCTAGGTATGCTCATCAAATGGGGCAATCAGGACGAGGCATTTCAAAAATACATGAAGGTTTTGACCAGGGGTCAGGGGTTTTCCAGTCTATGACCCCTGGGCAGTGGAGTTCTGTGACCAGAGCTGTGACTATAAGGCATTGTGGGACTGATGCTGGAGGACTGTTAGGGTTAACACAGGCCCTGTGGTATCTACACATGCATTGTGTTGACCTCAGTAGGTTGACCATGGTTCAACACCATTCAGGGAGTGGGTGTTACTGAGTCACCATAACAGGGTGCTTATGTCAGCCAAAGACACACTTGAGTGCAGACACATGCATAAGAACATAAGAACATAAGAAAGGCCGTACTGGGTCAGACCAGAGGTCCATCTAGCCCAGTATCTGTCTACCGACAGTGGCCAGTGCCAGGTGCCCGAGGGAGTGAACCCAACAGGCAATGATCAAGTGATCACTCTCCTGCCATCCGTCTCCATCCTCTGATAAGCAGAGGCTAGGGACACTATTCTTAACCCCTTTCTGGCTAATAGCCATTTATGGACTTAGCCCCCATGAACTTATCCAGTTCCCTTTTAAATATTGTTATAGTCCCAGCCTTCACAACCTCCTCAGGTAAGGAGTTCCACAAGTTGACTGTGCGTTGTGTGAAGAAGAACTTCCTTTTATTTGTTTTGAACCTGCTACCTATCAGTTTCATTTGGTGACCCCTGGTTCTTGTATTATGGGAGTATTTAAACAACTTTTCCTTGTCCACATCAGTCATAATTTTATATACTTCTATCATGTCCCCCCTCAGTCTCCTCTTTTCCAAGCTGAAGAGGCCCAGCCTTTTCAATCGTTCCTCATACGAGGCACTCTCCAAACCCCTAATCATTTTAGTTGCCCTTTTCTGAACCTTTTCTAGTGCTAGAATATCTTTTTTGAGATGAGGAGACCACATCTGTACACAGTATTCGAGATGTGGGTGTACCATGGATTTACATAAGGGCAATAATACATTTGCAGTCTTATTTTCTATCCCCTTTTTAATGATCCCTAACATCCTGCACAGCTAGGTTAACACAAGGTAACTTACATCAGCCTAACTTTGCAGTGTTGATCAGACTTAAGGACTGCGAGAGACCCACAGCAAGGAGACTAAGGGCCAGATTCATCCTCGCATAGACAGATACAAAATAGGGGTGATGTCTACCACCACTGCTCAGGGACTGCAGGGCTGGTGCAGCCCCATAGCCCATGGTGTTGGAACCATTTCTATAATGAGGGTGCTGAAAGGTATTGAACCAAAATGCAAATCCTGTATATGGTGAAAAAAACATTTCAAACCAGGGTGTGATGACAAACCCTTAAGTTCCCTAGTTCTTGCCCAGAGCACAGCTAGCACTCCTCACACACAACTTGTGCCCCATTGGAAAGACACTGATAGGCACAGAATCATTGGTGTTTGGAACTACCCACACCCACTCTTGCCTCTGTTTGCCACCTCCTTTCCTGATTTACCCTCCCCTGCCTAGCCTCTACAGTTGCCCTTCCCAGTGCAGAGAACAGAGAAGAGTAGCACAGAGCTGGGGGAGCCTGCTCAGCAGTTGATGTATAGGCCACGTGTCCAGGATTATTCACTGGGGATGAATTATGTCGGGCCTACGGCTCCCTTACACATTGATGAATCAGCCCCTCAGTTCACACTTGTGCTATAAAATGGAGATTGCCTCCTCTGAGCAGCAACAAGGTCAGGTAGAGAGGGACAGTGGAAATTTGGAACAAAGAAACCCAATTTGTGCTAAAATATATGACTCCTGATTGCATTTATCATTTTAATGGTACCAGAAAGTATAAAAGACAACCGAAGAAGAATGACCTCATCCTGCCGGCACCCATGGAGACTGCAATCACAAGAGGATCAACAACCCAGCTGCTTCAGAAAGAAAACAGGGAGGGACATTAAGGCTCATTTAGCAGAGAGTGAATCACCATAACCTACCCATGCAAAAAGATTCACGGGATGAACAGAACATAATGAATTTTGGTTCTTTATACAGATCCTGTCATGTAGAGGTGGTTGACATATTGGGGGGTTGGAGAAGTGACAGAAGTAGTCATTTTCATTCTCCAGGTTTTTGGAAAAAACTTTTTTGTGAAAGTCTGTGCTGAAAAATTTTTGGTGTTATGGCTCATGACAACAATTTGTAACATGCTAACAGTGTTTTATATCCCTTAATTGCCCACTTCATTTCAAGTGGTTTCCTGAAGCCTGTGTGAACTCAGTATGTTTAATCTGTTCCACCTGGTATTTAGTTTGGACTCTTGGGTTACCTTCTGCAAACTTGGGGAAGAGCACCACGAAGCTTAAAAGCTTATCAGAAGTTGGTCCAATACAAGATATTACCTGACCAGGGTCATCCCTGGCGGGGGGTGGTGCTCAGGGCCAATCGGCCTGTGCAGTGGCCCCACCCTCCTCCACCCCACACTGAATATGCAAAGATCAGGGCAAGCTGCAAATATGAGAGCCAAACTCTCAAAACCTGATGGGTAACGCTAAAGTCAAACTTCCCAACAGTCAGAAACCGGACTTCTGATTCCCCACACCAGTTATCAAGAAGTATCAACAGAATACAAACAGCCCCCTTTACTGCATTTGAGCCCCTGGTTCCCAAATAGTCACTAGGTTTAGTAAAGAGATAAGTTGCTTAAAACTCCAAGCTTTTTACTCAAAAAGGTTTCTCCTGACCCCAGAGGGTCAGCCACTTTACACAGAATGATGTGGCTTTCGATCGTACCCAGAGTACCACACTGCCAGCCAATCCTTTAGTAACTAAAACTAAAGGTTTATTATAAAAAAGAAAGAAAATATGAGAGATATTAAAGGGAATCACATACATACAAATCATAAAGAGTCCATGTAAAGCAAGTCCTTGGAAGAATTTGGAGTTTGCAGACATGTCCAGTTCCTCTGGTATGCACCCAGCACCTGGGGGGCCTCAGTCCTTTGTTCAATTGCAGATGAATAGAGCCAGAGGTACGTATTAGCTGAAGACTGAAGACAAAATGGAGTTGGGTGCAGCTGTTTTAATCACTTCTGGCCTTTCCCATGATGTGTGGAATTTTTACAAATCAAAATACAGTTGAGTCACATGGTCAAGCCTTACTGGCTCAGCTGGTTTCTCCCTGGGCCCACTATACCTGTTAGCTTCCTTAATGGGCCAATAAAGAGACAATGGCTATAAACATCCTGTCTGTGGAGTTTCCCAGAACTACATAAATTGGAATTCAGATATAACAAACATATTCATAATTTCTAAAACAGATATACCTACACAGAGACAATATAATCATTCCTAGCATATTAAAACCTTTCTCTTGGTACCAAGCATGTCATATCTCATATGGATTATTACAATTATGAAATATTCATATGAAATAAAATCATAAATGGTCCCTTAATCCAGACAGCATCACAGAGGGAGCCAGGTTTGTCATTTGAAGGGGGCATACAGGTGTCCTTTGAGGAAGAGGACTGAGAAATCAGATATGGAGATCCATTTAAGAGAGTCCTGATGTCTAACTCTAACTTTGTAACACAGAAGATGCACTGCTCACACTCACCAAGGATTTTTACCTCAGAGATTACTCAGGGTCTTCCAAGGTCAGTGTTTTATTCTGCATCTTTATCTGTCAGGTTCTAAGCTCCTCAAGATTGGGACTGCACCCATTGCAGGAGATGAAGGATGACCTTCATTAAGACACAGGTCTGCAATTTAGAAGTTATGGGCTCAGAGCCCAGCTCCGCCAGAGATTTGGAGTTGCAGCTAGCAAGAGATGTGAAGGATAACAGAAAGGGGTTCTATTAGTATGTCAGCAACAAGAAAAGGATCAGGTGTGATGTAGGTCCCTTACTGAATGGGGCAGGCATCCTCATGGTGGATGATGCGGAAAAGGCTGAAGTACTCAATGCTTTTTTTACTTCAGTCTTCACAGGGAGGGCCAGCTCCCAGGCTACTACACGGGGTAATGCGGAATGGAGAGAAGAGCAGTCCTCGGTGATGGAAAGTCAGGTTAGGGACTACTTAAAGAAGTTGGATGTGCACAAGTCCATGGGGCCATTTGAACTGCATCCAAGGGTGCTGAGGGAGTTGGCGGAAGTGATTGCAGAGCTGCTAGCCATTATCTTTGAGAACTCGTGGCGAACGGGGGAGGTCCCGGAGGATTGGAAAAAGGCAAATATAGTACCTCTCTTCAAGAAAGGGAAAAAAGGAGGATCCGGGGAGCTACAGACCAGTCAGCCTCACCTCAATGCCTGGGAAAATCATGGAGTAGGTCCACAAAGAATCCATCCTGAAACACTTGGAGGAAAATAGAGTGATCAGCAACAGTCAACATGGATTCACCAAGGGCAAATCGTGCCTGACCAACCTGATTTCCTTCTATGATGAGATGACTGGATTTGGGGATGCGGGAAGAGCCGTTGATGTGGTATACCTCGACTTTAGCAAGGCTTTTGATACGGTTTCCCACAGCATTCTCGTCGGCAAGTTAAGGAAGTATGGGTTGGATGAGTGGACCGTAAGGTGGATAGAAAAATCGGCTAGATCAGCCGGCTCAGCAGGTGGGAATCAATGGCTTGATCTCTAGTTGGCAACCGGTAACAAGTGGAGTGCCCCAGGGGTCGGTCCTGGGGCCGGTTCTGTTCAACATCTTCATTAATGATCTTGATGATGGGATAGACTGCGTGCTTAGTAAGTTAGTGGATGACACTAAGCTGGGGGGAATGGTAGATACTCTGGAGGGCAGGGACAGGATTCAGGGAGACTTGGACAAATTGGAACACTGGGCTGAAAGAAACCTCATGAGGTTCAACAAAGACAAGTGCAAAGTCCTGCACTTAGGACGGAAAAATCCCATGCACTGCTACTGGCTGCGGACCGATCGGCTAAGTAGCAGTGCTGTAGAAAAGGACCTCAGGGTTATGGTGGACAGGAAGCTGAATATGAGCCAACAGTGTGCTCTTGTTGCCAAAAAGGCCAATGGCATATTAGGCTACATCAGTAGGAGTATTGCCAGCAGATCGAGGGATCTATTCAACACTGGTCAGGCCGCATCTGGAATATTGTGTCCAGTTTTGGGCTCCCCACTACAGAAAGGATGTGGACAAACTAGAAAGAGTCCAGCGGAGGGCAACAAAAATGATTGGGGGCTGGAGCACATGACTTATGAGGAGAGACTGAAGGAACTAGGCTTATTTAATCTACAAAAGAGAAGACTGGGGGGAGATTTGATAGCAACCTTCAGCTACTTGAAGGGGTGCTCCAGAGAGGAGGGAGCTAGGCTGTACTCATTGGTAACAGAGGACAGAACAAGGAGCAATGGTTTCAAATTACAGCTGGGGAGGTCAAGGTTGGATATTAGGAAAAACTTTCTCCCTAGGAGGGTGGTGAGGCATTGGAATGGGCTACCTCGGGAGGTGATAGAATCTCCATCTTTGGAGATTTAAGGCTCGGTTGGACAAAACCCTGGCTGGGATGATTTAGTGGGAGTGGTCCTGCTTTTTAGCAGGGGGTTGGACTAGATGACCTCGTGAGGTCCCTTCCATCCCTATGATTCTATGATTTCTTAGGTGACTTTTTAAAGTTGCAGGATATCACAAACCCAACATTCTTTGTTGTAAGAGAAAGTCTTCTCTTTTGGTATTGGAGTCCCCTGCTGCTGCTACTGGAGCTTCCCAACAACTGCAGTTGGCTCCCACGTCCAAGAAATAACACCCCTTCTAGCAGTCTAGTATACTGATATAAGATGACCATTTCACTTTAAACTAAGGTCTCTCAACCTTTCAGCCCATTATGCGCCACCTGGTCTCCTCATTTTCTCTCAAGGATTTTGCTCCTCCCCCTCCAGATATAGAATGTAGACCATTACACTTCTCTTGGTTAATTATAACCCATGGGAAACTTGATGGTTTCACTCCTCAGGTGTTCATGTTATCCTTTTATTTTGATTCATGTGGGCCTATAGCTACCTTTCCCACAGGCTTCACTGCATGTTTCAAGTTCAGTCAAACCCCAGAACTTCAGTTTCTGGGAAGTGTCTGGGATATTATATCCACAAAACAGAGAGCAGGGTTTGTCTTGACTTATTAGAATACCGCTGATAGGCAAAATCATGAATTTACAACAGCATATAGAGCGATGGTCCTCTAACTGAGGGGAGCATGCCCTGAAGGGACATGAAAGAACATTTGGGGAGCATGGCAGGGGCTGGGCCAGCCCCCAGGTGGGGCAAGGAGAGAGCACCACCCAGCCCCACTCTGCCCCAAGGTTGGCCGCAGCCTTGCCCCCTAGTTCCCAACCACAGACTCCAGACCTGGCCCTGCTCCCTGGCCCCTTGGCCCAGAGCTTCAGCTTTGGCTCTTGAGGAGGCACAGACCAGAAAAGTTTGGGGACAACTGATATAGAGGATCCTCAGCTGTTGTTTCCCTGTTGGACTTAGCAATTTCTTTTGGGATCACGTGAACCCAAAATCGAAGGGGACACATTTTTGGAGAGTTAAAGGGAAAAGAACCCCAAGGCAAAATCCCACAAGTCACTTCTGTTTCAGAGTTTCCCTATTCATATTCTTGCACTGTTCACAAATCAGTTGAACCAAAAATATTTGTTCATTGCATGGGGAAAGTCATAAATCTGGCCTGCACAAGTCACTATCAAACTTGCAGGATCAAACAGTATTCTAAGGTCACCACTTTGGTTTTTGTCTTCACTTCTATAATTGCAAGTGTCTTAATACTGAAAAAAAATGGAATTGAATGAACACCACTTTGGAAAATATGTGTTAGTGTCAGAGACTAAACTCAGATTTATGTGCCAATTTTATCAGTCCAAAAATATAACTAGTCATGGAACTTTAAAATGAAAATGGTCAGATACAGGGAACTGCATCTCTATAAGGTAAGCCTTTATCTTACAAGATTGATGTTCACTGGTCCCTTAAGTAGTCATTTAAACCGGTTTTGCCATACTCTAAGCACAAAATGTGATCTGCCTTAAATTTGTTATCATTTGATGGTGAAAGGCCTCTAGGTTTTAACAAAGACCTGGTCTCTCCTTAATATGAATGTGCAATTACTATCAAACCAAACTGGAGACATACATCAAGGGAGGACAGACCCGTAAATATTTAACAGTGACATACATAGGAGGCATCAATGATGCAAGGTATCAGCTTTAGAACATTATTTTTCTGTCTTGTGAGATAATATTGCCAATTTTTAGAGCAGCGCCTCAGAAGAACTGGGTTTTATTCCTCATTCTGCCATTGATTTGCTGGGCTACATTGGGTAAGTCATGTGATATCTCTGTGCTCCATTTTATTTTCACCATAAAATAGGAACATAGGGCCAAAGACGGTTTTATAAAAAACAATTACAGTCCTTATTCCCATAGATGCTTTTGAAAAATCCTACTTTCAAATTTATAAACTTTAAAGCCTAGAATTAGGGCTCAGAATAAGTCCCGGAGGTCACAGAAACCGTGATTTCCAGTGACCTCCAGCGACTTACCTGACCTCCCATGACTTTCGACTTCTATGTATGCTGGGCCACCCAGCATACATAGAATTTGAACTCTTCTAGCACTAGGACCCAGGAGGCCATGTCCATCTGCAGGGTCAGCAGTCAGGAGAGTCCCCCAGGTGAGTGTCACTGTTTGCTATAGGGGGTGCCTGAGGCCAACTGGACAGTGTGAATGCTACATTTTGGAATACTTTGTTAAAAATTATACATTTTTGTGGCCAAAATGAGACCACAATTTTATTCGTTTTTACCATGACTGTTCTGTGATTTTTGCCTAATTTTCCATGATAAACTCGTAACCCTACCTATAATCAAATCAATGAGAGTTAGGTGCTTAAATATCTTTGAGGATCTGCACCTAAGTGCCCTGATTTTATGACCTAACTAACCACAGATGCCCGATCTCCAGTGGGAGCAGCGGGTGCTGAAAAAAATCAGGCCACACAAGTGTGAAAATGTGGGTCAGTCCACCCCACCGGTACAGATCACTTTAAGAATATCCAATTAAAGAGGCTATAAAAAGCCCGTGTTATCATGTGTCTCAGTATGCTTGGTTCATGCATTATTAAAGAACGTTAGTACTTTCTCAATAACTTCCTTTCGTCCTTCCATTTTTTAGGATGATCTTCTTATCGAATGCAAAAACTACAGAACCTCAGCAGCAACTTCATTGTTAATTGAAATGAAAGTTCACTTCATTAGCAGTAACCTGGCCAATTTAATGACGATAGTTAAATAGAGCCCAATCCTACACCACTGAAGTCAGAGTGAGGTCTGCCACTTGTATCAGTGAGCATAGGACCAAACCTATACACAACTTAAACAGGGGGTTGGAGGGTGTTCAAGAACTGTGTTACCATTGAAGTGCAAGAGAGTTCTGCAATTGCTTTTAGCATGTTGTTGCAATTGGGACAAGGGCAGGCAGACCTAGTGGTCAGAGCAGGAGTCAGGTCAAGTCAGCTACAAGTGGGAGGGCAGGGGTCAGAGTCTGAGGCTATGCCTACACGATCAGATTACAGCGCAGCTTCTGAACTGCGTTGTAAGAAGCACGTGGATTTTATTGCGCTTTACCTTGTACACACGTCGCTCCTTGAGACGTCACAGGATTCCTCGCTGCAATGTGCACTAGCACTCTGAATTCTGGGCACGTATCCCAGCGTTCCAATTTCCCTGTGTACTTGCTTGCAATCATGTGATGAAGGAAAGGAGCACAAAGCACCATGGGTAAACCGGATGTTTCCCATGCTGCATTGCGTTTCCCTAGCATCTTCCTTGTTGCCAATAGCAACTCGTGCCTGTTTTCAATACTGTTTGCACGGAGCGCGCCATTGGATAGAAACAAAATCTGCGTTAGAATGGATCCTGCTCTGGTCTCCACTCTCGCCCTCCACATGCTGAATACATCTCGGATGGTTGCTCATTATGTTTTGAGCTCCCTGCCAGAGGAAGTGAAAGTAACTAAAGTGAAAGTAACTAAATGTTTGTAAATCCCGGGAATCACCTGTAGGTGGGGACTGTTTCGTCACTGTCATAGAGATGGTGAAGGGAAGTACAGACAGGACGACTTGGGAATGCTGGGACAGTTCCGGACTCCAACCAATGAGCAGAGACAGTACTGACGAGCAGAAACGCGCAGCAGATGATCCGGAACAGCTGTTACCACTCTCGGCGGAGTGGTGGTTGGAATGCGGAGCAAGAAAGCGCTTAGTGCGCAGGAAAACCATTTCACGTCTGTACAGTTCGCTTATTAACGCGCGGTAATGATTTTTAATGCGGATTACGGTGCTTGTGTAGGCAAGCCCTGAGATAGGCCAGAGGGCAGACCACAGTTCAGGGGGCTGGCGGAGTCAGGTGACCAGGTGATCAGCGTCATGCACCAAGTGACAGACCGCAATCAAAGAGCAAAGCCAAGGACAAACCTGGGTCAGAAGCTGTCACATGCAGCATCTGGAGCAGAGAGAGGCAGATTGTCTTCGCTGTTGCTCAGATAACTTCCCTTTGGGGCTTCCTGGTTTAAGGTACAGGCCAATCAGTAGGCTGCAAGAGGCTGCTGCTGGGCGGTACATCCTTCTAAGCCCAGCATCACAGGGACCTCCCATAGGAGCCTAAACTAAGCCTCCACTGGCTCTGTGGTGGCATCAGCAGACCAGAACCCCTGTGGTCCCGGGTTCCAGCTGTGCAGGTTCTGACACAGGTGGTGAGTTAAGCTAGGTGCAGATGTTTTAGTTCAAAGAACAGTTTTGGAATGAGGAAAAGAGTTCCATTCTGCTCCACACAGTGGCAGCTATTGCTGCCAGCTTCCCCAATGAAAGCTTGGGGAAATTCTTCACTTATTTACCCCAGCATTCTAGCACAGGGGCCCCACTAGTGCCATGTGTATTTGAGAACATTGGCCTGCATCCACCTACCTCTCATCATAGCTGGGTTTGTTACAGAAGTTAAAATGAATGATTGCGAGCGACTGGCCCAAATCCCATTCCTGGCCATCAATATGATAAACATGGGTCTAAGTTACAGCAGCCTTGAACAGCCACTTGTGGGCTGCTCTCGACAATCCAGGATAGCCTCAGCACAGTGCAGGCAGACAACGCCTTGACCCTTCTTCCAGTCCCTCCTCCCCAGGCAGGCAATATAGGGATGCTGTGGGATGGGGCAACTCTTTTACACAATACACGATGACAGACCATACCCCTATACTCACCCCTGGCCCACTGTTGTACCAAGTCTGCCTTGTGAGGCATCATTGGAAAACTCTGAAGTTGCCAGTCGTTATCGTCCTGGTGAAATGCAATGTTGCTGTCTATAGGTGAAGTTCAGAGGCGACGATGGGGAGGGTGGGCACGTGGGATCACATGACCCTCCAGATTTCGGTGAATGTTGAGCTGCCTTTGCAGAGTTTGCTCTTCTCATGCTGTGCTTCCCCCACTGGCATATTTCTATTTTGCTTGGCCCCTCTCCTTGGCAGCCTAGCCTGGGTGGGGAGCAGAGGGGACAGGACAGGGCAGCTTTTCCCACTGTGTGATTGGGGCTGCTCTGGGTCACTACCTCTATGCAGCGCGGGGGCTGTTTGCAAGAGTCCAGCAGGGGAGGCAGCAGCAGCCCATGTGCAGGTAGCCCTTATGGAGCTGGGAGAATGCAGCAACCCCAGCCCAGGTGCAGGGCAGGATGGGTGAAGAAGGGTTACTGAGGAAGGCTCCAGGAGCAGGTTCCCTCTGCTCAGCCCAAGTCAGAGGCATTGCCCCTCCACTGAGGTGTCCATTAGGGTGCAGAAGCTCTGGGGAAAAGCTTTGTTGGTGAGTCATCCTCCCTTCCCCCAGGGCCGGGATTGGCCCAAAGGCATGTTATAGCAGGGCAATTGTCCTGCTTTGGTTTAGAAGGGCTAAAAGCCCAGCAAAAGGAGGCAGCCAATAGCAGCAGGCAGGTGCAGGGCTAATCAGAGCCCAGCAGCCAGTATGAAGGCTAGGCTACAGTTCTCCTCTGATGGGAGAGGAAGAAGGAAAAGCAGCTCAAGGCTGGGGTAGGAGATAGGACCCCTGGACAGCTCATTGCACTGCCAGAGTTCAGCAAGAGTGCAGCCTGGAGACAGAGGGAACAGGTACCTGGGGAGGTGGGTATGGCCCAGGGGACCTGCTGATGCACAACCCTATCAAGAGTGAAGGAGTTGTGGTGGTGTTCATGTGGAGTGTGTAGAGTTCCTGGGCCAAGGCCTGGAGAAGTGGGTGGGCCCACATCTCATCCACCCTCACCCAGGCTGGCAGTAGGTGGAGAGGCTGTGGGTGAGTGGCTAATGGACAGTGGCTGCCACTGATACAAGTGGGTGGACCAGAACTGGACTCTACCCCAGAAAGGTGGACTGAAGAGAATTGGCCGGAGTGTTGAGGTCCTGTAAGGACTAGAGAGAGAGAGAGAGAGAGAGAGATTTGTGAAGGAGACTGAGCACAGACCACCAGATGGGGCAGCTGCTTGAGCAATTCCCCATACCAACATCAGGGGCACCCATGCAGTGGATCACGTGCTGCCAAGGGTCTAGACATTTCCTCCCCTCACCTATGGTCCCAGCCCCCAGGACCCAGTGGGATTGGCTACCCTGGCCCTGAGAAGTGGGGCTAGAAGTTTTTCTACACTCAGAAGTGAGTCACATGACCTTCCCCCAACCTTTAAATTGTGCCCCCCACTATCAACAGTCATGTGTTGCCAGTGAAGTTAAGATTCCACTGTATGATGTTACTAAAACACGTTCCAAATCAGGGAAGTGGCTGAACCAGTTCCTCACAGACAGAAAGGAAGCTGATACTTCATCCAAGTGTAAACAAGGTCAATGGCCCATTATCTGCTAAGTGGCCATTTGACAGGAAGTGGGGCAGAGGTGAAAAACCTACATCTTTGCAAAGAAACAGCAAGGAGTTCCCATCCACGCAATCTGCCAGTCACCTTGTTCCAAGCTAGAGAAGCTTCTCAAAGGGAAAATAGGACTATAAAAAGAAGGGACAGATACCCCCAAGTAGGCCCTTCTCCTCACCCTGGCTCTCTGGCTATTGGTTCACTGCACCAGAAGGAACAAAGGAAGCAGTCTGTAAACACAAGAAGGGGACATAGCCAAAGAAGTTTGGCTAATAAGGCTGTTGAAAGCATGTGGTGAGAAGCCCCCCACAGCTCTTCCAGTCTAGGGAAGGAAGTAATAGAAGAAGAGCTCTGGGTAGTTCAAAAGCTCACACCTTCCACCAACAGCAGTTGGTCCAATGAAAGATATTACCTCACCTCCTTTTTCTCTCTCTTTTCCTGGGAACAACACTGCAAAGAACAGTAATTTCTGTTGCAGAGGTTATCACACACATTTACAGCACTACAGAAATAATAAGACAGCAGGTTAAATCTGTATTAGCCAATTCTGCCATGGGAAAACTCTGCACAATATGGATCTTAACCACTCTTAACTAACTTGTGAACACAACAGCCTAGTTAATCACAGCTATAAAACAAAAAGATGTGAAGAAGATAGGAGGGATTGTGTAAAAAGAGCACTGAACACATGCCTGAGAACCACTGAATCCCATATCATTATTTGTATCACAGTGGTGCCCACTAGCCCAAATGTGTTAGGCACCGTACAGACACATAAGACAGATGGTCCCTGTCCTGAAGAGCTTTCAATAATCAAGAGATAAAGGGTACAAGGGAAAACAGAAATAGAGAGGTGAACTGACCTTCCCAAAATCATTCCATAAACCTGTGGTAGGATTAGAAACTGGTCTCCTGGCCCTTTAGGCCAGTGTCCTATATACTAGAACACACTGCCTTCCCAGGTCTAACCCAGGATATGCCACTTCTTTACCATGTAGTCTTGGGCCAGTCACTTCAACTGTGTCTTTTCCCATTTGTAAAAAAGAGGGATGGGTGGAGATAGAATACTGCTTAGGCTTCACAACATCCTTGTCCTAGAGTAGTGTTTCTCCATTGGCTGATAAGTGCTAATATATGGCATTTTAACCACAACACATTCCCATATTTTAAAACGTTATGTTTGCTGAGCAAATACTGATACATTGTTTTAGAGTGCTAACAGTTGAATCCCCACCTTGGTCAGATTCTAACAATTGGTTTTACAGAGGACAAACACAGAGGCATTTCCAAGTCAAAGATATACAGGTACATTGGCCACATTCCAGCCAAATGTATCAAATTTTCCAGGTACAAAAAGCCTTCAACAAAATAGAGTGCAGAAATGAACTTTCTTCCCAGTGGTTTACAAATCCCAACAGGAATGTGTTTGTTAGCTTA
>ML685799.1:10144850-10169506 GCA_007922175.1 Pelusios castaneus
ATTAAGTCGAGTTAAGCAAGCTTAAGTCGACTTAATTTACCAGTGTAGACGCAGCCTCTGTGCTTTGAAAGGGATGTGGCTTAGAGTCTACAATGGTTGTCTTTAAAAAGACAGCTCTTTCTGGACCAGAAGATATTGCTCTTGAAGCAAGACTCAATGGGTGATATTCTTTGTCCTACGTAGAGGTCAGACTAGATGGCAAAAATGATCCTTCTGATCTTAAAACCAGTTAACCTCATCATAAGGATTCACTTAGACAACCCTCTTCTTGGTCACTACACTATAATCCTGAAGAACAGAAGCATTAAGTTTCAATCTTGTGTTCCTCTGAAACTCACCAGGAATGGAGCTCTTTTGCAACTACAACTCTGCAGACCTTAGAAACTTAGAGTCAATCCTATGGAGCTCCACAGAATGGAGGCTTCCAATTTACAACCTACTATGCACACAATCTCAGTTAGGTGGATGATCCTTAACATTCCAGATAATGGTCCAGTTCCAAAGAAGCAAATATCTCATTAAAGATTCAAGTGCTATGTTATGCATTCCTAACTGGAGGATCAGACTTCCTAGAATAACTGAATTTGCAGGAAGGATTTGAATGAAGAAATGTCAACGCAGATACAAGAGTGTAGCAAGATCTCCAAATACAGGAGTGGCATTCGATTGAGGCTTGAAGACAGCATTGAGTGGAGGATAGACACTGGGTGGTTAGGAAGAGGTATAGACATGATAGAAGGGGGAAGCAGTGTAAATATGGGATGAGATGCAGGCAAGGGTAGTTAGGTAGCAGTACAGAAAGCCTTGGGTATGAAGAGGAAGAACAACCTGCAGCTGATGCAGAGAAAGAACTCAGGGGAAGTGACTTGGTCTGTGTGGTGGAAGAGAAACTTGTTTGTCAGCAGGTTTTTGAAAACAAGCAGTGAAGGGCTTAGAGGCTGGGGAGGAGGTTACAATAATAAGCATCCCTCAGTAGTGAAGGGCTGACAGTGCATTTTTCTGCTTTCTATATGCACGTAAAGCAGATTCCATATATGACCTTGCACAACCGAAGCTCACAGCAAACACAAGCTATCATTACTGTCAAGTCAGCAGGTCAGATTCTTTTCCCTCAGCAACCCAGAGACCTGCATCTGAGTGTTCAATGAAGTCCCAGTCATGTTCCCCTTGTAATCCGGGGCAAAACTACAATGGCTCTTGATCAGGCACTAAAAATGTAGACAACTTTCCAATACAGTTCACATTCGGAGTCAAAGGCATCTGCCATATGAAGCTCTGATGCATCCTTGAAGTTCTTCTGGATTCTTTATGGACTTTTTTCATCTCTGGTTCATCAGCTGGTTGCACCCTGTTCTGTCAGGCAGATCTGGCTACAGTGAGCCATGCTATTATTGCCTGGAGACTCCTCCTGGAAGACTAACATGGCTTTAGAACCCAGGCCTGTAGAGCTACCGGGCATCTGACAGCTCCAGGTTGCCTCCCATCAGCAGCTGTCACCAGCTTCTGCTTCACTCCCTGGACCCACTGTGGACACAGACCATGGGAAGTTTCACCTTAAGGGTTTGACAGACATCAGCACCCTGACTCCCTGCCCTATATAAACCCAAAGGACATTCCAGAAAGCATCCAAGCAAATTGTAAAGATGCCAACAAGAGAAGTCAAGCCCAGGGGTCAGAGGAGGGGCAAACCTGAGGCTGGGAGTAGCAGAGGGGTTCATAGAGACATGCAGGCCAGGGTCCATATCAAGTTTCAAAGTCTGAGTCAGGAGACAAACTCCAAATCAAGCCAAGATCAAGCCAGGAATTCAAAAGCAAGGAGCAGGAGCAGGAACAGTCCTGGTAGCCACAGGAGATCCACACTATTGCCCTAGACATTTCCTGGAATGCCCGTGGGTTTATTTAGGGCAAGGAACCAATCAGAGTGCTGCCTGTCAAGCACTTGAAGTGAAACCTTCCATGATCTGTTTCCACAGCAGGTCTTGGGAAGTGGAACGCAAGGTGGTTGCAGCTGCTGCTGGGTGGCAACCTGAAGGCCATATGGTGAAATGATGACTATGATGTGTCCACTAGGCAAGTCTGAGGAGTGGATTAAACCAGTTTCTCAAAGACAAACTGACACCTCCAACCAATGCTATCAAAGTTGCTTGATAGTCACCTACCAAGTGGTCATTCTTTGGCAATGAACGGGGAGCAGGAACAGATCAATCTGCATTTTAGCAATCAACAGTATGGAACCTCTTTCACCATGAGACTCCTTTCACACAGCTGGAATGAACTTTATCTAGGGGTAACCCTCAGTGAAATGCATTTCAGAGGTGACTAAACTATAAAAGTAAGGGGCAAAACCACCCCAAGCTAGCGCTCTCTCTCTCTCTCTCTCTCTCTCTCTCTCTCTCTCTCAACTAAGACGACAAAGGAACTGTGGAACATTGGGCATTTACAGGAGCACTGGATCTTGAACATCTGAACTGCCTATGAAGGGCTGGACAGTGCAGAACACATGTTTTGGAGGAAATTTTAGGACTGGGTGTGTGCTAAAGTCACTCTAAAGGTAATAACCAAAGCTGCTGGAAGCCAGAGTGTGGCAGGTATGTTGCTAATAGGCTCCTGGGGTCAGAGTTGCTGGACCAGGGCTGTGGCTATATAGAGACACTGAGAGTGTGATTTGAAGGCTGTTTGTGAGTGGCCAAGGTTGGGAGCTACAGCTAGAAAGCATTGTGAGGCACCTAAGGTTGCAGAGCACATGGTGACACAACCCCTCACCCCAGAAAGTGACACAACATACACTCATTCATCTAGTCCGGTGGAACAGGTCACTGAATAAGTGAGGCTTTGGGGAGACAGGGGCCTTCATGGCAGCAGGTCTGCCACTGTAGAACGCTCACCCAGAAAAGATGCAAACCCCCCAAAACAGCACCAGCGTCAGGATTAAATGCAAGATCCATCTTCACAATAGTAGTCCTCCCCCTAACAACTCCTATCAACTGAAGATGAGGAAGATATGGTAAAAAAAAAAAAAAACACTACAACTAAGCAAGACCCAGGAGAGGATGGAGTGTAACTGAAGAAGATGCCTGAAGATACCTGTACCTATAGTTACTTTTCTCAGCACTTAAAATAAAGCACAGCAGTGAGAATGGGAGAAGGGGGAAGAAGGGTGTTAGCATGAACAGAAGGGGCAAATGGGAGCAAATAGAGATGAGAAGTTGTCAGGGGTAAGAGGTGCAAGGCCTTAAAGGTGAAGAATCAGTTCTGGTGATCAGACTGTATGGTCCCCTCTGGCCTTAGAATTTATGAAAATGAGGAGCTTGATCCTGGAAGAGAAGAAAGAAGCAAGATGGAATTTGAAAAGAGATTGAATTCCACCCCTCTGTTCAAAGGTTTCATCTACTGGAAGGTACAATACAGTACTCCGACCAACTCAGCCTCCCTTTCCCATCCCCCAGTTATTACAGCATTGCATTTACAGCTAGCCTAGAGAGAGCACTCAGAAATGTACTGTAGGGAACAGTCTCATACTGCCTGTGAGGTGGACTGGATGACCTTATGGGCTGTTTCCTGATCTAGTCTCTCTGATTCTGTAATTCTATGATTCATCTGCAGCACTCAGTATTTCCATTATTCATACCAATTTGCAGGACTTTATATCATGGCCATTTGAAATCTCATTGAGCTGAAATCTGGCACATGGTTTCACTCTGCATTTTTTTTTTTTTTAGTTTCCAAAACTGGTGGAAATCGGTTTTCTCTCCGTGGAGCCCACGAGATTTACATTAAGTGATAATGGGATACAGCACTTGATTTACATAGCAGCATCCCAGTCATCTCCTCCGCAGATTGAGAAAAAGAAGGAGCATGCTCAAAGTGACACTAACATTGTGATGAACTTGTCATTAAAACTGTCTGAGTTTTTGTTATACCCTGTAATTTAAAGAAAGTGAGGGCTTCAAGAAAGCTCTTACAATTTGTTGGAAAGGCTCTCTCATCACTGCCTCATGGGAAAGCTGTCAGAAAATATTAGCTTCAAGCCATGTAATCCTGTTTTCAAAAACCTCACCGTCAGTGGGAGTTGAGAAATATGTTTGTGTATCAAAAACTGGCTCCTGTTCAAAACAGAGGGAACTGTGTAATTTGGACCCAGGAACTGGGATCATATTTGGGGCACTCAGGTGTATTTTCCAAGAAGACTTGACTTGAAAAATGCAAGCGAAGGAAGAATGGAGGTTGGGCAAGGAATCCTGTAAGTAGAAGAGGAAGGCTGTCTTCAAGCTACCCAATGATTTATAAATCTAGAGCAAGATCTTTAGCTGGTATAAACTGGTGTTGCCCCATTTATATCACTGAACCAAGTCTTACTGACCAGGGCTTGCTACTCTGTAGAATAAATGTTATTTCATTTCTGTGCCACTCACAATAACAAGAATTTGGATGCAGGTAAATGAGTTTGGGATTGGGAGGGCTGAAAAGGTCTAAGCAATGCACTGCAGTTGCTGTTGCTTTCATACATATGTGGGAGTATGAAAGAAAGATGGAACCGGAATGAGAAAATCTGGTTTCATTTAGGTCCTGTTTATACTCAGAGGCAGGAACTTTCAGCCCACACACAACCTTCCCAGGCAGCTGCCAGCTCAAACATAAAGATAAGAAGGGAGAGGTGAATGGGAGAAATATTTCAATAGCCTTTTTGAGAGGAGGATCTTGTTGCTAAGACATTGAATAGGAGTCCAAAGTATGTTCCGTTTCTGGACTGTCACAGGCTTTCTCTGTGACCTGGGACGAGTCACCAAAGCCAACATTTTCCAGCATGTGTGCCAAGGGGGAAGCATCTAAATCCCTATTTAGGTACCTAAATAAATAGTATAATTTTCCAAGGGGCTGAGCACCCACAAATCCTGTGGAAGGGAGATGTCGGTACGATGCATCTCTGAAAATCAGGCCACCTATTCGGGTGCTTAATTTTAGATACTCAAGTTTGCAAATAAACAAGGAGTCTTGTGGCATTTTTTGCCACAAATTTACATTATAAATAACAAATTTATTTATCACATGAGCTTTCATGGGCACAGACCCACTTCGTCAGATGCTGACGATATTCTTATGCGATAAATAAATGTGTTAGTTTTTAAAAGTGCCACAGGACTCCTTGTTTATTTTGATGAAATAGACTAACATGGATACCCACCCTCCCAAAGTTTCAAAATGTTGGCCTTAATCTCTGGGCCAGATTCTGCTCTCCATTACCCTGGAGTAAATCCATTTAACAGGAGTTAGTCCAGATATATACTGGTACAACAGAGAGCAGATTTTGGCCCTTGGTATCTTAGTTTTCTCTTCTACAATATGGGTGTAATATCAGTTTCACTGAGTTGTTTCACCAGAACTAGCTAATAACCGACAAAAATGATCTGTGGCTATATTCATGGAAGATAGCTTTAATTCAATTCATTGCTGTTCATGAGCTCATACTATTCATTATTTGCTAATATTCAGCTGACTGCCGGGTAGGCATCAAAATGTTTATAAATCCTAAATGATTTGTGAACATATAGCCACAGTGAATTATTCATCCCTCAGCATTCATTCTTTTCCTTTTCAGAAGTGTCAGTCATCCACACAGCCGGCAGAATCAGTAATCTGACACGCCATGAATATTGAAGAGTTGTAGAAAGAAGTTCTTGAACAAATCATGGGCTGAAAATTATGCTGTCATATACTTGGCAAATGCCTATGAGTGATCAGTACATTCATAGAAAATGAAAGAGATTCTCAGAGGATTTGCAAATCAGTTTTTTAAAAAAAATTAATTTTCAGTCTTAATGAATATACTATTTGACCAGCTCTTGTTATAAAGCTTGATTCATGAATGTTTATCAAAAACTTGATAGTCTCAAATGAAAGGTTATACAACATAAAAAGCCATTACTAGAATATAATTAAATTACTTCTAATTCAGGTTATGCCATCCTGAATAAAATTCTATTTCTTTTCCCGTAATATCCTATGTCTTAACATTAATTGCGAATTGTCATCTTTTTTTTTTTTTAAGGAATAAAAGCTTAATATCAGCCTCCCTTTTTTATTTATTTATTTTTTTTTTAACTCTAAGGCACATAAAAATCATAATGTTAGTTAGTGGCACCCAGTGCTTTTTTTGTTAAAAAAAAAAAAGGTGTCAGTATTTATATCTTGATAGTAAATTTGAAAAAAGCCTCTCCCATCCCTCTTCTTTCTGCACCACCCCTCTTCTCCCAGAGGTGCACTCCTTTCCCCTGCTGACCCCACCCACCCCCCAGCTGGGCAGTGGAGCTGGCAAAAAAAGTGCTGGTACTCCATACCCCGTGAACTGTCACCAAAAAAGCACTGGTGGTTCCCAACCTTTTCAGTAACACAGCACACTTCAATGAGACAAACAATTCTATGGCACACCCACTTTTTCAACTGAATTGATTGCTCATAAACAGCACATTTACTTATATTTGCTAGGGTTATGGTCTTACTAGAGAGGTTTGCAACATAGTACATACAACAAATTAAAGAGGGATCAAATGCATCAATGTTTCAAATAAACCAGAAGAAAATGCACATCATCTCAATTTTGCCCTTTGGCCACCTGCCTTTAGAATGTTCACGTTTTAGAATCGAAAGGCCAAGACCTCACTTTTAATTTGATGATTAATTTTCATTTCACAAGTTTTTTAAGTTGTAATTTTGGTTGGATAGAATATTGTTTAAGATGAAACAATGTTTGTTTTACGTTGATTTTCATTACCTTTGTACAAAGTTTCACGGCACACTTGGACAGTTGGTGTGCTGCACTAGTTGAAAACCACTGTTGTAAATAATGCCATTAATTGTTCATTCCTAACTCCTCAGGTGACAGTTAAAAATTCCGCATTCCATGAATAAATTACCACCAATAGGACCAATCTTTTTTTTCATGCAAAGCACCCGTCGGTAGAAATGTGTGGTCCCATGATCTGTTCACCTAATTCCCAACGATATGGAGAGCTTTGTGCTGATAGTATGAAGAGACTAGACCTTGGAGTGTTTTACAGGGATGTGTTAGAGATCAAAATTCTGGATTCAGGAAACACATAAGTTTCTATTTGTTTCACTAGCATAAAAAGGGTGTAACTGAGAATGGAGGAGGTAGGCCCTTGTTCTGTGGTTATAATCTTGTCTATTCTGTTCTCCATTAGCTAGGGAGCCAGGCTTAAAGTTTGTCTAATCCCCTTCACAATGGGGGAGCTCTAGGAGCCGTTCTCAAAAATGGCATAAGTGAGACTTAAGTGGTACATAAACATTGTGCTGGCTCTTCTGTACAGAGGTTAATTCGATCCAGTGCAGGATGGATCCTGGAATGATTTATGCTGCATTTGCTTCAATTTGACTATTAGCACAAGAAAGACCCAGTCACATAGGTCCAGATCCTAAGAAGCAATCTTTCAATGGAGCTCAGACCTGAGGTTGGGAAGTGGATGAGGGTGCAAAGTGCCTTTAAGCAAATTTTGTGGCTTACTGCTCCAGGGGCCAGCTCCAAATTGTGTCAGATGTCAATGGGCCATTCTTTAATGAGCACATTGGTTTCTCTGTTGATGCAACAAATACTAGAGGATACTCCACTCCACTCCTTTCCCCAAGATAAATTTAGCAGTGCTGAGAACCCTACCCTGTAATCTTCACAGGATTGTGCCCTTAGGCATTGGTTCTGCAAAGACACATTTGCAGAGGGGTAGCCATGTCAGTCTAATTCAGCAAAACGAACAAGGAGTCCTCTGGCACTTTTAAAGACTAACAAATTCCCCTTGACTTCAGTGCACTCCCTTTTCACATACTTAGCATACTAAGCATGTGCCTAAATCTCTGAAGGATTGGGGCTTTAGATTTAAGATTGGAGGGACAGGGCCCCTGGGGCTGGACTTATTGCAGCTAATCCCTCCCATGCATTTCCACAGTTGTAAATGAAGAGAATTCTGATTAGAGAGTATTTTACATCCTCTTTGCACAGGTGTATATAGTTACCCAAAGTGCCGGGCAATGGGCAATCAGGCCCTTCTGTTGTATCCTTGCTGTAGTGAGCCACCTAAACGCACTAATAATCCTAACCATTAGAGCCGGTCAAAAAATGACAGTGGAAACAAAATATGGAAACAGTTTCTGGAACATTTTCATTAAATTTCTCTTCAGTAATTGATTATATTGAATAATAACTTAAATGCAGGCTTCAGTCTTTTCTCTTCAATGTCCTGCCATTCAAATCAGACCTGAAGGAAGGCTCAATGAAATCAGTGGCTCAATAAAGTCACTTTTTTTTGCATTGACTTCATTGTGCTTTGGATCAGGCTCATTAGGCCAAATCCACTCTCAGTCCTTGTCCAAATAACTAGCCTTGGTATTGAGAAGATACAGAGGGGAAAGAGCTTATGTCCCCATGGTCACAGAATAGCCATGGAGGTGATGAACTCACGTCCTTCTAGCCTAATTTCTGGGGTAGGTTTTGTGGCACTTGTCCCAGCATTGATGATCGAGGTGGCTTTTGGGGTCAGCAAGGCAGGCGGCTGCCTACGGCCCCGAGTAGTAAGGGGCTCCATGAGAGGCGGTCACCTGCTTCTCCTAACTCAGGGGTCGGCAACCCCTGGCGGTTTGGCACACGGTCCGCTCCTGAGCGGCACATGGTGCCACTCAGACTCCCCCTGCTGGCCCTGCACCCCAGCGTGGCCTGGGGCCATGAGAGCCGCATGCTGCAGCTGCAGGCTCCCTCCCGCTGACTGCATTTCCCCGCGCCATCCTGTCTGGAGTGAAGGCTACAGTCCCCGACTCCACAGCAAGGTAAGTGCTGTGGGGGGAGCCTTGGGTTGGCAGTTGGGCAGGGGTGGGGGCAATCAGCAGCGTGGATCGGCCCAGATCAGGGCCCAGCTAGGGGCTCGGCCAGTGGCCCAGCTGGGGGCACACTGGCTTGGGGTTCGGGGGCTGGCTCGGGGTTTAGTCCCTATAGGGGGCCCCACAATGGGACTTTGCCTAGGGCCCCAGATAGCCTAAAGCCGCCTCTGTTGATGATAGAGAAGGAATACTTTATTTCAGTGAGACTGCACCTCTGTAACAGAGCTTGAACCATCCTGTGTATCAGTCACAAGCTCTCTTCATATAGGTTCTTCCTTGCTGAATGGTTGGAATTCTAAAGTACGTGACTGGATCATGACTCTGGGTTATATTCAGAATGATTCAGTGGCGCACTGAAAGAAGGTTAATTTCATTTCCACGTTCTGTTTTATTGGGTCTTAAAAAAAACAAAACAAAAAACCATACAACCCTGAATTGAAAGCCTAAAGTTCAAATTAGGTGAACAACATCTCTCCTGTTGGAAAGAATCTCTACATTCCTATTATTAACGTAACACATTTACTGGAGGGATACCAAGATTATTGGTTCAGACCAGCAAGGATTTCTCCTGACTTTTCCATCGCAACAAAATAGTGCAGTGTTTGCTAGTGGATAAAATGGGATTTGGAAATAAAAAGATGGAAAATTCTAAACTGTGTCTGGGGTTTCGAAGCCTCGTTATGCTCAGATGTGTTGTTCTGACAGTTTTGATTTATAACCTGATAATGTGTGATGAAGACTCATAGGCCAATATACAAAACACAATAGAACGAATTCTCCCCATGCCAAAACTGGAACAAAAGGGGAAGGTAGATGCAAAGAATCCCACTGGCATTTTATAAGACATTATTAGTTGGGCAAGCTTTAACTATTAGAAATGTGGTCAATTATTTATAAGCAAATTGTTGCCACAAAATTAATGTGACTAAAATAATCTAAATGAATCTCTTTTTGAATTATGTTTTGATCTAATTTGGGAAGAGGACAAAATTTGTCAGTTTTAAAGCTGGCTCCATATAGAGCAGATGGAATCTACTGTTATTTTTGGTACAAGGAATGACTGATCAAATTCTGGATTCAGTTACATGCATGTAACTCCATTGTACTTCAAACTCTTTGGAGTATGTGTCCCAGTGGGGAGGGTCAGCTGGAAGAGCCAGTTAATTAGCTCATTAGCTGCTCAAATTTGAATTTTATTCCAGCACTAGTTATCAAGGCTTTGTTTGAAAAGGATTATATGTTGACAGGCAGATAGGGTGTCTTGGTGTTGGAAGAGCCTATACAATTTGTCAGGAGTGATTTTGTTATGTGGCTATGAAAATGAGGGAGGAAAAAAAATGTATATTGTTCCTGATATTCCTTTAACTTTAAATGTTGATGTGAGCTCATGAATTTTGAGTCACTTTGCTAGATAGTGATCTTTATTTTTATCTTATGGAATGGTATTCTTGTTTTTATTGTGGTGTATTTGCCTGTTAATAATATTTAGCACCTATATCGGTCTATTTATCCATAGATTTTAATGTATTTCAAAGGAAGGTGGAAAACCATTGTTTCCATTTTATTGATGGTGAAACTAAGGCGGAGAGATTAAGTGACTTGCCCATAGTCCCACAGAAAGGAAGGGAAACTTGACTTTATCCATTGGACCTCATTCTAATGCATGGATTTTGAACAAGTGTATCATTTGTTCTCATCATATTCATCTATTATTATAAAGCTAAAGTGTTTGAGAAGTTTTTCTTTGGCCTGTTTTTGGTGATTTATTTTGCAAATTTCAGAGCCAAAAAAAGAAACTACTTAATTCTGCCAGATTCTCAAGCCTCTTCCTTCCAATCAGTTAGATACCAAGAAGATTTTTCTGTTTTCCTAAGGGATGAAGAGAATGAAGGTGTTTTGGAACCGGTGGAAAATACTTCTTGGCAACACACTGAGGGTTACATTTGCTCATCTTAGTTCCCCCATCTATTTGTTGAAGTCAGTAGGATATTTCTTTGAGTGAGTCGGCTAGAATTTGACCACACATTTATATCCTGGCTACTATATCAAGCCAGGAAAACAGGGAACTGCAGAAGAGATGAGTGAATTAATTCAGTTAAACCTTCAAACCTACCTTGATTAATGCAGGCCAAATCACACTCTGATTTTCATTGAAGTTTACAGCAGCTACAGTTTGGCCTATCATGTGTATATTGACAGTGGCCGCAAAGAAGAGAGTGGTGCTGTAAACAAAGGCAGCACCATGTGTTTCAGGCAGAGCAGACATGTCTGTACTAAAAGAGGAGGGAGGATTTGTTCCTTGACCTTCAGAAAAGCACCATGGCATATCCCATGGCTGCACCTATGAAGCCTACTCAGTGTACATGCCTAAACTCTTCCTTTATTTTCACTCATTCCTAGGCCAGAAGGGACTTTTAGGAGCATCTAGCTGACTTTCTATATAATATAGGCCATAGAACGTCCCCCAAATGATTACTAAAGCAGGCTTTGTAGGGAAAAAAAATCCAGTCTTGATTTAAAAGTTACAAGTGATGGGGAATACACCATGACCCTCAGTACATGGTTCTGACGGTTAATTCTTTCAGTGTTAAAAATGTACAACTTAGTTCCAATCTGAATTTATCTAGCTTTTGGATTGTGAGGCAATTATTGCTCTATTTAAGTGCTCCAATTAGCCTTCTTTGGCCTTATGCTTTACAGAAGAAATTTTAGTCTATGACAGCAGTGTCCAAACTGTGGGCCTAGGAGAACTTGCTGGTCACGTGTAGACCAATCAGTCACACAGTTCTGTTCTCCTCCTTCACTACAGCAACTAAATTGCATTATCCTTTTCTAGTAATACTTTTCCAGGTAAATGACTGCTGTCGCTGCCAAATATTACAAGAATGTGAACAGGACTGGAGGTTGGTCCAAGCAGTCACTAATGGCAAAGGAGGTGGTCGTATCATTATGAATGAGCGAGGGAAGGCAACACAGGAATGTTCCATTGAAATATGGCCCACACTGTTAAAAAGTTGAGTCAAGAGACTTGGGATCTGTTTCTTACTCTGTCACTCAGTCACTGTCTGGCCTTGGGGAAAAAAAAAATCACATGATCACCAGGTACTCAAACTAGAAGAGGTGGGAACAATCACAGTTGCCTATTTTTATTACTTAATAGTATCTATAAATGTGCAGTATGGATTCTCATTAAAGCAAGGAGAGATTGCAGCCACAAAAGAAGTTGAAAAATCCTGCCCTAAAATGTGCACAGTCTAAAACTGAGGACATGACCAAGGATCCAATCCAGAACCAAGTGAAGTCAGTAGAAAAACATTAGTGGGCTTTGGATCAGTCCAAGAATAAGTGAAGATCACAAAGAATAGGGAGATACTTGTGAATGAAAAGCACTGCAGAAATGCAGTCTTATTATTAACATCCCCCAAGTCTTCCTCTAATAGCCCAGAAAAGCAATAGCTGTCATGCTGTGTTATTTAAGAAAGAGCTACCATTAGGCTTGTCCTGTTCCAATCAATACAAGATAGATGATGCATTTATTTTTTGTTGCCTTTTATGCTTTGGTTTATTAAAGAGCCACTTCTCCCATTCACACCATGTATTAGCATCTAGAGCACTCACCTTTGGCATGCCAATGATTGATGGTCTGGGGATGTGAGTACGGACTGTAACGGTATCATGGTCTGGCTCGTTAGCAGGAAGCATAGACGAATCTTTAGCAGTAGATGCAGGTTGAGCAACCGTATGATTATTTGAATTGCTATTTACACTGCTGTGTCTTTCTGAGCAGCTGCTGGCTTTTAGCATCTCCTCCCCAGCTCTCTCTCCCCTGTGACTCACACTGCTGGCTCTTTTTGCAGATGGCTGCATGCATATCATTGAATCGGTCTCTGCCTTTTGCACCTCATCCGCTAAAGGGTTTACGGAGGTTTGGTCAAAAGGAGTGTTTTCTCGCACACTTCCAAAACAGGTAAGAAGGGCCGAACAAGGGAACGGATGCATCTTGGATAACTCAGGATGTTGTCTCTCCCTAGCCTGCTTTCCACCAAAACATAGTCAAAAATCAGCATTCACACCCTAAAGAGAACCCAAAACAAAAGCTGGTAGCATAATGTCATTCCAGGCTTCCTAGAGAGAGAAAGTCACCCTTCTCTGAAGTCAGGAACATTCCAGTGGCTTCTCTGGCAAAATGTGATGAGCTAGGTACCGTCCAAACATCTCCCTCAGTCAACCTAATATCCTTCAGCTGCTATAGTCTTTGGGCAGGAGAAGTGCAGATCCAGTGAAAACGTTTGAGGCAGTTTCATGTGCTTCCCCCAAGCCGTCAGCAGTTAAACAAAGCTCTCACAAAAGCGTCATACCCACCGAGGGCTACAGTTACAAAAGCAGATGCTTCAGCGTTAGGCAGCGCTAAGTCAATAGGGCTGCGGCCTCAAGTTACCTGGACAAAGAGGCAAAAAGATAATGTAGCCTGATCTTCCCAGCTATAATAATATCAATGACATAATAACAAGAGCATAACCGTGTCCAGTTAAACAGCTCAAATATTTATTAACAAAGCAAAAAGTGAAATCATTAGGCATAACTAATGAAAACCAAAAAATGTACTTTCAGAGCCCGGCTGGATCATTCATTATTCAAGAGGGAGGCTGGTTTTATGCCTTTGTCAGAAGGGAGAAGATTAAGTCCTATATCCGAATGGCATGATCAATTATATCATGCATCTTTTCAGGCTCATTGCTACATATGCACAGAGGAGTCCAACTCTTAGAAACTTTCCTTCTTTATGTCATGGAAGCAATGAATAATACACTGGTTGTTTCTTTTCATCAATTTATCCACACCTTCCTGCTTCTCTCAGGCAAGGTACACTGTTCTCACTGACCTTCAACCCCCTGCAGAAATACACAGGGGAAGGGTTTCGCTTAAAGACAAGCCAAGAACCCCAGGCAGTTGAAATAATGGGTAAGCAGAGCTATATTCTTTCTCAACATGCAGTGGCTTGATGCTGGCCACTGAACAGGGACATTTTGCTTAGGAAGAGAAGGGCAGCTTTGTAATGATCTTGAGGGTTCATTAAAGGCCACACTGCCAAATGAGTAAGTGTAGCAGTGTCCAGCACCAGACTCACCAGCAGGATGCCTCCTGATGGTGTTATTGGGGAATTGTGCTTAAGCAGTCCCCCTTCTGGCAGTCCATGTTCTGCTCCTCCACACACCGGACTCTGGCTCCGAGTCCTCCTTGGAGGTCTTAGCCCTCTGGCCAAGCCCATAATCTACCCTTTCTGGGGTACAACTAGGTCTCATGGCCCATTTTGCAGCAGTGGTCAGGTCTAGTCCACTTCACCACCATCCTGCAGTCTTAGTCCAGCTCGCTTGTGTTCTGGCCCACAGTCTAGTGGCCAGCAAGCCTGTGCCCCACCTGGCACCCATGCCACTCCTGGCACACTGGGGCAGCAGGGAGGGATCTGGGCCTGGTCAGTACTGCAGGCTCCAGCCCAGGGACCCTAGATGCTTCCTTTGAGGCTCCACCTCCCACCAGTCTCTCCTCACACTAGTCATCAACTCCCTGGGCCACTTCCCCACAGCCCCATCACACACCACTCTTCTCAGCAGCCTGGATCCAGCCACTGGCCCTCTGGCCCCTTGCCCCAGACCACTGCTCTAGCCACTGGCTCTCTTCCAGCACTGGCCTGTTACTCCAGAACCCTAGCCACTGTCCCTCCAGGCCTCCCTGCCTCTGGACCAATGCTCCAGAGCCTCTGACCTTCTGGCTGCTTTCCTGAACTGGTCACCTCCCAGTGGCCACACTGTGAACTCTCCAGGGCACTGGGTCCTTCTACCAGCCAGCAAAAGAACCTTCTTCTTGAGCTACCCAGGCCAGACTGACCAAGCTGCCCCTGCACCTCCCTTTTATACTGGGCTGCTTGCCACTGACTGGCTCAGCCACGCTTTCTTCTGATTGGCTGCTGCAGCCAGGCCCCCTTTTAACCCTTTAGAGGCTGTAGCAGTGCCACCACACCGCTACAGTAAGGAATAGAACTTTAATAACACAGACAGGAGTGATTCCCAGGTGTGCAGCTGGGAGCAACCATGTTAGATCACCTGTAGGGCATGTCTCCCAATTCACACAACACTGCCCCATGCTGGGGAGTGTCTCTAAAATCACAGACTTCCACAAGCATATCTCTACAGGCTTCTGGGTAAGGTACCACCTCAGTAGAGGACTCAGGGAAACTGAGTTACATTCCCTACTCTACTGCAGACTTCCTGCATGACCTTGGGCAAGTAATTTATGCCCAGATCCTCAAAGGCATTTAGGCACCTACCTAACTCCCACTGAAATCAACTATTTTGATGTGTCCATATTGGATTGTGAGGCAATTCTTGCTCTATTAGGTGGCTCCATCCATTCTTCCTTTGGCCATATGCTTCACAGCAGCAGATGTGGTCAATGGCTGCTGTACTCAACCTGTGGCCCATGCTATAGACGTGGCTGGTCACATGGGGTTCACCTCCTTGACTGCAGCAGCTAAATTGTATTAGAGCTTTTCCTGATATTACTCCCCCATGTAATAGGAGAAGAAGTGGTCTATGTCATTGTGAATGGGAGTGGAGGTGACATGAGAATGTCTATTCTATTAAAACATGGTCCACGCTATAAAAAAGTTGAGTCAGGATCAGGGGTGGAATACCGCATGGGCCTATAGGACCTGTGCCCAGAGGCCCCCACCCCTGGCCGGGAGATTCCTGCCCTGCCGGCACTGCAGGGAGGTGGTGCCACCCTGGGCCAGAGGCTGGGCTCTGGGCTCCCACTCTGCCCCTGGGCTGGCTGGTCTCCCGGCGGGGGGTGTGACAGGGAGGGCCCATGCATATATGCTCCACTCCAGGGGAGAGGCCAGCTGGCATACTGTACAGCCTCTGGCAGAACCTTTCAGGGCCCATGGCCCTGGAGGACTGCACCAGAAGCTGCACCACGCACCAGCTGGCCCAGGGATAGACCAGCCAAAGCGGGACCAGGGCTGGGGCCAGGGCCGGCGCAGGTGCAGAGAATGGCGTCTGGCCCCAAGGCCCCCCACCAGTGCCAGCCCACCCGCAAGCTGCCTTGGTGGGGGGCCAGGGCCCTAGCCTGGAACAGGGCTACTGGTAGGGGCCAGGGTCCTGGACGGGGGTGGAGCACGAGTGGGCTGGGGCCCAGGGCCCCAAGGCCCCTTAATCCATCCCTGGTCAGGACACCTAAAATGTGGGAATATGGAGACAAGGATATCCAAAGGTGGGGAAACCCTTTATATGTAAGATAAAGCAAATGGTGCCCAATTCCCTTGGGTTTCTCTGAAAATTCCATCCTAAGTGTTATAATCCTCTTCTTGTGGGCTCCCTGGCAGAAATGGCTTCAATAAAGGGAGGTGTAGGAGGAGCACACTGGCCTATAGTTGTCTTTGTGAGGAAAAATGGTCTAGTTGTTTGGGTGTGAGCCTGGGACTCGGGAGACCTGGGTTCAGGTTGATGCTCTGTTGCAGACTTTGTGAGTTTGGGCAAATCACTGAATCTCTCTGTGCCTCAGTTCTCCATCTCTACAATAGGAATAATAGTCCTTCCCTACCTCACGGGAGTGGTCTGATGAGAAACACACTAAATACTGTGAGCTGCAGTAATGGAATGGAACTGTTGCTAACATGAAGGTCCCCTATAGAGATATCCATCTTCCGTGTACCTCCAAAAGCTCAGCATTCAAACAAGTACCCAATGGTCTGGGTATTTCTTTGAGTAATACAGACAAGTTGGGAATGTGAGACTAGGCTGGGAATGTCATGAGAACCAACTTTGTGACAGGATTTATGGTTGCTCTGTTTTAGAGCTAGGGCCTCAGAAGTACAAAGGGCATGGGGAAAATGTCCTTAAGTTATCCAAACATTCCAGAACCTATGAAGAGGTTCAGTTAGATTCTAAACATGGGCAAAAGTTTGAAGGGATTCTTATTTTTTCCAATTCCATTTACCCTTCTCTAGAAATATGTCTACTAATCCTAGTGCATCTAGCTATTTTGGGAGAAGGATGTTTTTTATTCCCTCAAAAGTTTTCTGTGCTATCTTCTACCCTTAATTGTATATCTTGTCTGTCACTGAGTGCTTAGTATATTACTCCATATATGACATAGATGGATTATTGTACACTACAGCATGCTTTTCTTCCAAGGAGAATGGGAAGTGAAACAAGGGGCTGGTTACAGACATATACCCTAGGCGCCATAGTCATATGGGGAATTGAACTTGAGACCTTCCATCTCAAAAGCAAAGTCTTTCCAGTGGAGTTAAAAGAGTAACTCCTTTCATAAAGGAGAACTTTTTCAAAAAGATTTAAATAATAACTTTAAAAGACACCTACCCACGGATCTCGGTACTCTAGCACAGAGATCTTCTTGTAGACATATCAACTCATCTAAATATTTGCCTAGTTTTACAAGAGGCTAAATAAAAAGCATTAACAAAGTCAGTACAAACTAAAATTTCATATACACCATGACTTTTTTATACTGCTCTATACATTAGGCACTGAAACGTAAGTACAATATTTGTATTCCAGTCGATTTATTTTATAATTGTGCGGTAAAAATGAGAAAGTAAGCGATTTTTTTTTCAATAACAACACGCAGTGACACTTTTGTATTTTTATGTCTGATTTTGTAAGCAAGTAGTTTGGAAATGAAATGAAACGTGCGGGTACGCAAGACAAATCAAAGGGAACAGTAGTCCAGAAAGGTTAAGAATCACTGCTCCTGCACACCACTAATAAAATAACACCCCAGAAGAATAAAAGTAAATATTTCCAACAGCAGGTGAGACAGCCACCTACAGAAAATCCTTTCCATCCCTTCGTCAATAAGGGAAGGGCACTCGGAGTCGCAGCCCTTTCCAAAAGTCCTGTACAAGCAGGTTTGGGTCTCTATGGGTATGCGGACACAGCAGCTGGGGGAGTGCTATCTAGACACGAGTGAGCATGCTATAAAAAGCAGTGTGGACACAGCACCATGGGTAGCAGCTCAGGTTAGCCATCCAAGTACATCCCCGGGGGTCAAGTTAGAATGGCGGCTAGCCCATGCCACTGCCCGTACCGGCACACAGTTGGCTTTAGTGCACCAGCACAAGCTGCATGACTGCAAATCACCCTCCCGGCTGCTCTGTTCAAATATCACTGGAGAGCGATATGACCATACACACTAAGCCAGCCTCATTCTGTACATATTGTGTTGGTTTGAGACAATGCAGAGCCAATGCATAGCCAATGCATAGACAATGGGAATGCATTGTGTCCTCTCGCGCACAGATCTGCCTTTGTCATTTGGGACTACGTCTAAAAAACACTTGCGAACAAGCAAGGGTCATCTCCTCAATGGGTGTAAGTCAACAGAACTGTAATGACTTACACTAGCTGAGGATCTGGCCCTCCGTTTAAGGGACCAAGAAAGCACTTGACTGGTAGAATTTTCAAAACAAGCTTCAGGTGACATATGTAACTAGTAATGCAGCTGAGCCCTAGTGTTCAGATCTAAACCTCACCCTCCTCAAAGTTTGGGGGTGGCCAGCTTTGGAACCATAGAATCATAGGAACTGGAAGGAACCATGAGAGGTCATCGAGTCCAGTCCACTCATAGCAGGACCCTCTTAAACCATCCCTGACAGGTGCTTGTCTAACCTGCTCTTAAAAACTTCCAACAATGGAGATTCAACCATCTCTCTAGCTAACCTAAAGGTGTAACTCCAGCTTTATTTCATTAGCACAGATCTCCTCCCACAAGCCAATCAAACATGATCGTTCCATTTCCATTTGAGACAGGTCTTATTAAGACTTATTGTTGGCTTATTGTTCTGTGAATTTGCTCATCAATTAATTATGAGCTAAAATGGACTGGCTTAACGCCTCAGTAGGTTGGACATTGAGAGTAAATGGAGAAGGCAAATTTCAGCCAAGCCACCAGGATAAACTGTCCTTTGTGTCATTGTTTCAAAAGTACATTTTCCTTGATGTGTTTTTTTTTTCTTTTCTTTTTTTAACTCTTCTAAGGCTGAGAAGGACGTATTGGGCCAAATTCAGCCCAGGTTCCCAACTACACAAGGACTGAATTCAGCTCTTAATTGTTCTGTTAACTTTGAAGGATCTGTTTAAAAGTGCATCACTCTGGGTGTATGTTAACATACTGCCATCTGTTCTCTTCTGTTCCACACATATAGTACTACTCACTTTACCAAATACTCTTCAAGGGACTGTCTGTCAGTTAAACTACACTTAAATTACAAACTAATGTATCCAACACTGGTACCTGAAATTTCAAAAAAAAAAAGTTGACATTTCAACATTTTCTTTTTTGATTGTTGAAAAATGTCAAGCAGCTCTGGAGCTCCAATCTTCAGTGAAAGCTTGTTTTCTTTTTCTTCAATATAATTTTCAATTTTAAAAGTTGTCAAAGATTTGAAGTTTGGATACATTTGAGTAGCATGGTCAAGAAAATTGTAGAACACGCTCCATGGGAAATTCTGGGTGTCTCATTGCTTGAGTGTCATTACTTAAGTTTCATTACTTGAGACACTTAAAACCAGACTGCACTGGTCAGAGGGTCTGGATTCAATGACCTTCCTGGAATAAGTTCTTCTATAATTATGTGATTCTATCAAGTGTTATCATTTTGCATACTACAGAAATAGCTAACATGGTAAAATGGACCTATATACTACTTTGGTCTCAGTTTGGCTTCATGGAAGAAAAGTGATTGAAACATAAAGCTAGCCAGTGAGAGGAAAGAGTTTCTGCCCTTTATTTCTGTTCTTTCCAAAAAAACAGAGGTTAAAGTAAGGGGGAACGCACCGGAACACAGTTCTGGGGCCCACAAATTTGAGGGACCAGAGTTCCGGGGCCCCTAAAAACAGGAAAATCCTGCAGAACACACGTTCCGCCCTGCCCTGGCTGCTGGCAGGTCCTATGCCCCACCGTTGTTAATCACAAAACTTATTGTGTTATGCAGTGTTTGCTAGTGTGTGACAATAATGGCTATAGACATCAATAGTGATAGTGGAGTGATAACTGATGCATGTGATACTGAAAAGTGGTTTTAAATACCTACCTGGGCTGGGGCCCGCACATGCATGAAGGGGGCCCGGAGATTTAGGAGGGTTCCGGGGCCTGTCAAATTATACTTTAGCCACTGCAAGAAACATAATTCTGGTATTAGTTCTGAACAAAAGAGAGCTGCTTAAAGAAGATGCATCCCTCCTCTGCTTCAGAGCCGTTGATGGTTGCATGTACAAACTCTTCTTAGGAGTGAAGCAGAGGTCCTTGTTCACAGGGATGGATTAAGGTAGGGGCTTTAGAGACTGCAGCCCTGGGCCTCGGGCTAACGAGGGGGGTCCCACCACCCTTCAATAATGCAGCCCCATTCAGGCCAGCACAGCACTGCCCTGGCAAGTCTCCTCTGCCAGGCCCCCCGGACTCTGGCTCATCTGCCAGACAGCACTCCAGGCCTTGGAGCACCACCACTAGAGGCTGCACCATGCACCAGCCAGCCCCGTTCCCACCCCTGGAGCACTGCTGTCGTCTGGCTTCAGGGTCCCCCCCAGCACTGGCCAGGCCTCCCCCCAGCACCAAGTGCTAGCCTGCCCTGCATGACTGGCAGGCCTGCCAGATGGCCTCAGACTGGCATACCTGAGCACCACCCTGTCCCACCCCCAGGCTGGCCTTAATCCAGCCCTGTTTGCTCATGTTCTCTCACCTCTCTCACACATAATGGCCATAGCAAACCATGCAATGGGCGTGGGTGCTCAGAGCACCTGAGTTCTAAGCTTGGTTCTGCCACTGAAATCTGGATAATGATACTTACTTCCCAGCAGTGCATTTGGCACTCATTAGTTAATATTTTGAAAATAATATCTATGAAACCAACATTCTCTTGTCTAACTGACAAATGACCCTTTGGATAAACAGTCTGCTGACAGGTTTTCCATGACCAAGACTTGGCCAGGCTGCAGTGGTGCACAAGAAACAGAGATGAAGTTTAAGCTTTTGCACATTTTCAGTCCAGAAAATACCACACAAGTAAAAGGTTAGAGAATACATATGTCTATATAAATATCTTGTACAGCTAAAGAAATACATTTGTCCACCTTTTCCAAAGGGTTAAATGAATTCAACAAGTGAGCAGATTCCATCTGGAGAAAACGATGGGGCAATCTTTGCTCCTGTTTTTCTGTATAGCCCCACTGACCTCAGTGGAACTGCACAGCTTCAAGCAAGGGAACAATTTCAGTATTGCCAGTCCCAGCCACTCAAAAATCATGAAGCAGACCCCCACCTTGCATCAACAAAAAATTGCCTTGGTTTCTTTTTACTGGCCTGCTGGGCTTTAAGACTTTAGTTTTTTGCTTTTGGGGGATTTTCTCTGCAACCATGAAGGCCAAAAAGTTTTGTTTTGTTTAATGAAAGCTGAGAGTCTCGTGTGATCACATGACCCCTGGCACTGGGGATTTAAGAAAAACACTAACTATTGCAATTCTTAGAGTTGGCAACATGTGAGTCAATTATTTTAAACGAATAAATAATAACAATACCTAGTTCTTATATAGTGCAATTCATCAGGAGATCTCAAAGTCCTTTACGATAGAGTTCAGTATCATAATCCCCATTTTACAAAGCTCTAAAATAAAACTCGTTCCCCAGAATCATGCAGAAGGACTCCGCAGAGTAGAATACACCTACAATACAACCCCTGCCCCAGTTTACTTCTGCTTAACTTCACACACCATCACTGTAGTGGGGCTATGCATGGTACTTAAACTTAAGCACATGTGTAACTCTTTGCAAGTTTGGGGGCCTAAAAGACAAGGCACACTGGGGGTGCATCTACACTTACAAATTAAGTCGACTTAAGGAGGCTTAAGTTGACTTAATTTACTCGGCGTCTACACTGGGCTTTCCTTAATTCGATTTAAGCTGCTCCTTAAGTCGAATTAAGGAAAAGTTAGTTTGAATTAATAACACCTCGTTTTAATTCGAACTAGCGCTTAAGTCGACTTTATTAAGGCCACGTACACACTACAGGAATAATCGCGCAACAAGCCCGGTGCGCTTTAAAAGTCACGTGGTTTTTGTAGCGCAGGATCGTGTACACACTCTGCCGCTTGTGACGGAACAGAGCCCCCCCCCCCACCTGCAATTCGCGATTTCACAAGAAACCCAGTTGAATTGTGGAAACCTATCCCACAGTTCCATCCATCCTGATCTGGCGCTAAGAATCCTGGGTAGAAGGAGAGTAGTGCTGAGCACCATGGGTAAAGTCTTGGTTTCCCATGGTGCATTCTGTTCCCCTTGCGTCACAAGAGTTGCTACCAGCAACTCACGCCCATTTTCAACAGTAGCGCATTGCTTCCCGGAAGTCCTTTGGCAGCAACATGGATCCAGGTCTGATCTCGACTGTCACCTTCAGCATAATGAATACATCTCGGCTGGTGGCACAGCATGCGTTCAGCTCTGAATCAGACCAGGATTCGGATGACCCTGGTGACTGGTGACTGCCATGCAGAACAACAGCACCGCATTGCTGAGCTCCTTCACAGAGCATCTGCACACGGTGCACCGCCGGTTCTGGTCACGAGAGACAAGCACCGAGTGGTGGGACCGCATCGTTTTGCAGATGTGGGATGATGAACAGTGGCTACAGAACTTTCGAATGTGGAAAGCCACATTCATGGAACTGTGTGAGGAGCTAGCCCCTGCCCTGCGACGCAAGGACATCAAAATGAGAGCCGCCCTCACTGTGGAGAAGCGTGTCACAATCACGCTGTGGAAAATGGCGACTCCAGACTGCTACCGCTCGGTCGTGAATCAGTTTGGAGTTGGCAGGTCGACCGTCAGGTTAGCACTTTCACAAGTGTGCAGAGTCATTAATCATGTTCTGCTCCGGAGGACAGTGACGTTGGGCAACTTGTGGGAGATCATCGATGGATTCGCGGCCATGGGATTCCCGAACTGTGGAGGGGCAATAGACGGCATGTGTAACCCATATGCCTGAAAAGGCTATCTCTGAGAGACCTGCTGAGGATGGGTTACTGTTGTTGGGCAGATTAGTGACCCACAACTGGAAACTTCCAGAAGCAGGGAGTGGTAGCAATTTGAGCATGCTCCACAGTGTACCCTGCTTGTGTGATGGGATGATGTCAGTCAGATGACTGGAGAGCAGCAGCCTGAGCAGACAGCAGGCAGGAGCTGCCTTGAGGGGAGACCATGTGCTCAGTGTTCTGGAGAGGAGCTGAGCCAGGAGTGAACAAGATGTTTTCTCCATGTAAAGGAGTCATTTGCGACAGACCTTGCAGACATGCATATGGGACTGAGGGCTGGTTGCAGAGGAGAAGAGAAAGCCTGCATGTAATGCTACAGAGGATCCCAGCAAAGAAAGAAGAGGACAGCTATTTCTTGCCACTCAAGCTTCCACACTGGAACAGAGACTGTAGCTGAGAGTTGGGTGAACTCCACACAGACTTTGGGACTCTTGGGTATCTTTCATGCAAGGGATTGTTCTTGGTTAATTGTAGTTTGTTTTCTTAGGATAAGATTCATTTAGTTAGTAGTTAATAAAGTTCATTGTTATGTTTGTTTTTAGTAGTATTTTAATGTGTGAGTGTAGCTCTGAGCAAGCTTCGCCGTGAGTCCTGTGCAGACTGGATCCTGGGTCTCCAGCTGCTTCCTCCACAGGGATTGGGATTGAGTTCTGTGAGGCACTGGAGAGGGGCAATTAAATGAATTTAGCCCACCCGAAGTTACACACGCACATCCCTATTCTCGCTCCGGAGCATCTTGCGACTGAGTATATTAATAGGAAGGGCTACTTCTCCAATGTGCTTCAGGCACTCGTGGATCACATGGGGCATTTCATGGACATAAATGCGGGGTGGTCGGGTAAGGTGCATGATGCTCGCATTTTCCGGAACACGGGCCTGTACCAGAAGTTGCAGGCAGGGACCTTCTTCCCCGATGATAAAATTACTGTTGGGGATGTGGAGATGCCCATAGTCATCATAGGAGACCCAGCCTACCCACTGATGCCTTGGCTCATGAAGCCCTATACTGGAAATTTGGATCCCAGCAAGGAGCGCTTCAATTACCGGTTAAGCCGGTGCCGAATGACCGTAAAGTGCGCCTTTGGGTGCTTAAAAGGCCGCTGGTGCTGTTTATACAAGAGGCTAGACTTAAATGAGGACAACATTCCTGCCGTCATTGCGGCGTGCTGTGTCCTGCATAACCTCTGTGAAAATAGGGGAGAGAAATTTCCCCCTTCATGGGAGGTGGAGGCTGAGCGGCTAGAGTTTGCCTTCCAGCAGCCAGCCACTAGGAGTATCAGGGGGGCACAGCTGAGAGCTGTCTGCATAAGGGAGGCACTTAGGGTGCATTTTAGTGATGGGGACTCATAGGACGCATTGCATCACTGTGCAGTAGTGTTCCCAAGCACTATTGGGTGCTGATTGGGGGGTGGAGGGACGGTGCCAGTGGGCGTGTACTGTACTATGCTCGAATGAGTGAATACTAAACATGCAACAACTAATCTTATTGTGTATCAATAAAGACACTGTGCAAAGTTCAAGTGATTAAATTTTATTATTATAAAACATTTAAATATTTACAGTAAGCAGTGCCTGCAAAAGGGCTATAGATGCGTGTAGGTGCGTGTCTCAGTGCCATAGCTTGGTGCAGAAGTGGATGTAACATTGTACCAGGAGGGTCCCTGGGCTTCAAAGAACT
>ML685799.1:10169606-10225927 GCA_007922175.1 Pelusios castaneus
CGGACTGGAGCAGCTGGGTCTGCAGACCAACCATGGTCTTCAGCAGTTGGGTCTGCTCCTGTAGGATGCTTATGAGTGCATCCTTCTGCTTCTGCCTCTTCACATTGTTTTCTTTGCGCTCCTGCCAGCACTCCTGCCTCCATTGTCTAGTCTCCCTTGCTGATGCCTTGTTGGACTGCATCAGCTCCTGGAAGATATCCTCCTTGCTCCTGCGAGGTCTCCTCCTTATCTGTCTTAGCCGGTCAGCTGGCGCAGACCACCGACCAGCGAAGTTCGTTTCTAAGGAAAAATGAAAGATCATAAGTAGTGCTATTGTTCTCACTTTGGTTAAGGAGCCAGTAATATACTCTCCCGCCACATTCCGCTGTGCCCACGGGACAGGGCATTGCTGGGGACTGAAAGGGCTTTTGCAAAGGGAGGTTCGGGTTGCTGAGACAAGACACACAGCTCCGTGAACTATTTGCAGTGCTTTGGGAGATTAGTTCACATACGGCACTGCCATGGAAGCCGATATCTCGCTGCTTAGAGTGCCTCTGCAAGCCAGAATGCATATCCTGCATGTCACTGGTTTTCAGCCAGGACCGTACACAGCAGGCTTGTGCGCAGCCATGGTTCCCGCTGCTGTGCTTTGCAACTGGCGAGGGAGAGGATCCCTCTATGGGGGAGGAGAAACAGTTGCTCTCTCATTGAATTTAACTAGGAGGCTGTGGAAGTACATCGAGGACACCTTCAGTGATCTCAATGGAGAGGATTTGTTGGCAATTACAACATGCATTGATGCACTGCTCATGTAATGCGGGGTAGACCCCCCCATCCAAAAAAGAAAAGAAAGGATGAAACTCAAAACACCTATTTCCTGCCTGCTCTTCATTTGCCCTCAAAGCTTATCCAGCTAGCATAGAAGCCACTTCTGATGAAACTTACCAGAGCTCCCCTCTACTGCCTCTGAAGACAGTATGGAGAAGGAATCTGGGCAGCACGGGTCAGGTGGCGTGGAGAACAGCTCCTGGCTCCCTAGGTCGGCTGCACCTCTTTCACGCTCCAGGTCATCTTCCTCCTCCACGTCCTCATCGACGAATTGCTCGTCACCGTCTGCTCCGGTATCCTTTTCATGGGGGTTGCTGATGTGTCCACAGGAGCTTTTGGGGTGGTTGTGGGATCCCCACTCAGGATTGCTTCCAGCTCCTTGTAAAATCGGCATGTAGCTGGCGCTGAGCCGGAGCACCGGTTTGCCTCTCTGGCTCTGTGGTACGTAATCCGCAACTCCTTCACCTTTGACCTGCACTGAAGAGTGTCTCTCTCGTACCCCTTCTCTGCCATGGCCCGAGAAATCTGGCCAAAAATATCAAAATTCCGCCGGCTGCCACGTAACTGTGCCTGCACAGCAGACTCCCTCCAGATGCCTATGAGATCAAGCACCTCGGCTGTGGTCCAGACTGGAGCATGTTTGCTGCGCTGAGCCGCCATTGCTGTTGGAGTACACAGCTGCAGCTGCACTCCACACCAAGCAAACAGGAAGAGTGAAGAATTCAAAAATTCCCGGGAATGATGGGAGGGCGGGTACAGTCACGTCACAGCCACAGAGTGCAGAAGGAAGTGCAGAAGGGATGGAATTGGAATTCTGGGACATTTCCCGAGGTTTCATATTGCACGGCAACCGTACACACACGAACTATCACAGAACAGCTGTTCCGCGGTAGCCGCTACCACCCTTGTTTTGGTGGTTTACATATTGCGCGGTAAGATGGCTGTTCCTGCGCAACAACATGGATTTGTGTGTGTGTGGACGCTGTGCCTGTTATTGCGCAATAACGAGCGTTATCGCGCAATAATTTTGCAGTGTGTACAAGGCCTCAGTCGACTTAAGCCAGTGGAAATGCAGAGTAGTTCCTAGATGGACCTTTTTAAGTCAACTTAAAATGTTAAGTCGACTTAATAAGGTCAAAAGGGGACCACATGTACACTTGAAAAGTTAAGTCCACTTCTATTGTCGACTTAATAAGGTCCACTTTAAGTCAACTTAAAGTCGACCTTATTAAGGTGACTTTATAAAGTCGACTTAACTTTTCAAGTGTAGACATAGCCTGGGAAACCTACAGGAAGGAATCATTTAAAAGAGTATCGTTATTTTTCATGAACTTACAGCTTGATTGCTGTAGATTAGAAGTGAACTTTTCTGTTTAACATGATCCAAAGGGCCCTCATTGGTAGGAATGTAGGAAATCTCACCCAGCGGTTAAGGTAAGTTAGAGAAAGAAGGAGAATTACAAAATAATTGCTTGGTGACCCCAAGTAGGGGAATAATGATTTTCTCCTTCTTCACCTAAAATGAAGCATGAGCTCTGTCCACAACTCCCTGTTTTTACCATTGAAATTTGTTTGTGGATAGTAAGATGTGTTCATAGATCAAGACTTCGCCAGCACCAATTAACAAAGCAAACTGTTCCGTACAGTCTCTGGTCCGAATCAGTCAGAAGGCAAAAATGGGATTCTTTATTTAATACAACACACATTCCTTAAACCGCCTTCTCTCAGTTTTCCTCCTTTCTTCCCAGACTCCTTCCTGGAGCTTCCGCCTGTGTTCTCAAGTATATATTACATTGGATTACTCCTTTTCAATTAGTATTAGCAACAGTAAGTGCTTGATATCTTCCCAGTGGCACTAAGGCTATGTCTACACTAGAAAAGTTAAGTCGACTTAAAGTCGACCTTATTAAATCGACTTAACAAAAGGCGCTAATCCCCGTCCATGCTGGCTTAAGTCGATTTAAGCGTTAAGTCAACCTAAAATGAGGTGTTATTAAGTCTACTTAACTTTTCCTTAAGTCGATTTAAGGAAATGCTTAAGTCAATTTATGGAAAGCCCAGTGTGGATGCAGAGTAGTTTAGGTTCTTAAATCAACCTAACTTGTAAGTGTAGACGCACCCTATGAGATTATAGAGATGATTAGTATTAAAACAGATAAATTTAGGAACTTGATACTAATTTGCATTCTGTGGGCAAACCTAGGTTGCTTAACAATAGCACAAATAAAACTGCAGCTTCTAAGAACTGTGTTTCCACTTAAGACAAGAACAGAATTCTCATTATCCATAGTTCAAAAGAGACAAGAACAGACTTCTGGGTTATCTATAGTTCAACAGATTCAAGATAATACCAACATTAAATACCATCTACTGTTTTTTAAATGTACTGAAGAAATCTACTGACACCTGGAGTTGCTGAACTAAAATAACATTCTAATTTCATTGACTTTTCATTGATGGAGTTTGGGGATGTTTGTTGTTTTCTTTACTTTCTGCACTTCACTCAGTGAAACCAGATTTGTTAGCTTCACTTTCTGTTTATAATCAGCTTCAATTTCTAGTATCACCCTCTAGCAAGAGTTTTACATAGAGTTTGAAGCACTGCAGGGCACGGAGTACATCCAAAACAACACATTTATCATTTTAAAAGTCAGGGAATATTTTCTATCCATATTCGAATTTGTAAAAGAAATAATCCAAACATGCTATTCCATTTTTTTAAAACAAAATCTAATGCGGCTATTTCGTGAGATTTATAAACATTATCAAAGGCAGTTTACCTTAAAGCAATGAAGATAAAGGAATAGCTTCTTTTGTTTGTAAGCTCTTCAGGGAAAAGATCTGCCACCCTATATGTCTGGTAAACAGCTAGTGCACCTATGAGCATTATTGACCTCATCTAGTGTCTGCTGAAGTCAGTGGGAGTCTTGCTAGGAATTTCAAAGGGTGTTAGATCAGGACCAATATAACTGAATAGTGACAGAAAATGGGAATTGCAAGTGCAGCAAGACTTCCTAAAGGCAGACACCCCGTCAGCGGTATAAGTAGGAACAATGCCAATTCAATAGGCTAGCAAATACATACAGCAGATGGCTGAGAGGCCACATACATGTTTGAAATGTTTTTGCCAAAAGACCATCTGGGAATACTCAGCTCTGATTTTATTTTCTTCCACATACCGATTGTCTGAAGAGATGTACCATCCTTCTCTTCTCTCATCTTCAGCTGTGTTAACAGTCAGCAGCAGCAACCACCAAAAGAGATTTCACTTCTGTGTACGCAGAAACATCAATTTGATCGAATCAAGAGGAATCATACTCCGGTCTTCTCCTTGGCTATGTCTACACTAGAAAAGTTAAGTCGACTTTGTTAAGTCGACTTAAAGTCAACCTTATTAAGTTGACTTAACAAAGTCGACTTAACTTTTTCTAGTGTAGACATAGCCATTGTCGACCTTATTAAGTCAACTTAACACCTTAAGTTGACTTAATAAGGTCGATTTAGGCGCTAATCCCCGTCTACACTGGTTTAAGTCGACTTAAGGAATCAACTTAAGCCTTAAATCGACCTAAAAAGAGGTGTTATTAAGTCGACTTAAGTTTTCCTTAAGTCGACTTAAGGAATAGCTTAAGTCAACTTAATAAAAGCCCAGTGTGGACAGGTCCCGGGGAGGAGGGAGCCGGGAGAGCCGCCCGCAGCTTCTCGGTCCCAGCAGAGCCAGCTATGCGCAGGCTGGCTCTGCCGGGATGAGCTGCGAGCGGCTTCTCCGTCTGGGGAGAGCCAGCTGGCTCTCACCAGGACAAGCCACAAGCGGCTTCTCTGTCCTGGCACAGCCAGCCATGCGCCGGGCTGGCTCTCGCTGGAACGAGCCAACCGTGTCCCGGGCTCTCCAGCCAGGGTTCCAGTGGGGGATCCCCTCCCGCTGGAGCCCTGGCTGGGGAGCCCTTCTCCCTGGGACCGCGGCTCCTCTGGCAGGGAAGCCATGGGTCTGGGGAGAAGGGATCAGGGGCTCCCCAGGGGACAAGGGAGCCACGGTGGCTCCCTTCTGCCAGGAAGCCATGTGGGGCTCCCTTGTCCCCCCCACCCTAGGTCAACCAAGTCGACTTAGGGCATTTACACTGGCTAAGTCGATTTAATAAAGTCAACTTAGACACTAGTTCAAATTATAACGAGGTGTTATTAATTCAAACTAATTATTCCTTAATTCAACTTAAAGAGCAGCTTAAGTCGAATTAAGGAAAGCCCAGTGTAGACGTGGAGTAAATTAAGTCGACTTAAGCCCACTTAAATCGACTTAATTTATAAGTGTAGACGCACCCCCAGAGAGGAAGTTGTGAGAAGAGGCAGATCTGAGGAGATCCCAATAAGGGGAGCCAGAGATGAGGACCCCCCTGTAATGCTCTGTCCAGGCATGAGGGGCCATCCTATAGGTGAGGATATGTGCTCAGAGTGACCAATCCTGTGGTTCGACTAGTGAACTATCGATACTGAGGGCTCGATTATAAATCAGTTCAATTTGTAGAGTGGGATGCTATTTCGCACAAATAAGGATAATAGGGTCTGACCCTGATAGAGTAAATGTTCAATTTATAGACTCAGCTCTTTGTGTGTGTAAAACACTAGCCCGATGTGTCTTTGTTCCCTTCTAGTGGCTGGACCATTTAAAGATCCTTGTGTCTGCTGCGGCCTCCAAGGTAACAAATCTACATGCTTTTTAAAATGTATTGGTCTCTACTTCAGTGCCCCCCCCCCCCGTCCCCCCCATGACACCTCCAGAGATAATGTTATATTAGCAAAAATTAAATGTCTCTGACTTACGTTTGTGCAGCCTGCTTGCCATTAGTATCAATTTATATAGTAAAGAGGCTAATGGCCTTTACAGACACCCTGAAACTTTCCTAAACATGGATGGCTCCTTAGTGAGAGACATTGAACCCTTTCTTATTTGCCTTTGCAAGACAATTAATAAGTGATCTCTTACAATATAGCCTCTACATCGTTGGTTTCACTCATTTGATTGAGTTCCGTTATTAAGACTTCCTTCCCGTCTCAAAACCACCCAGACAGGCATTATGCAGCGTGCAGGTGCAGGCTTCCACTTAAGAGCTTTTCTCAATTGGTTTTGCTGGCTGCCACTGGCTGCCAGATGACAGGCTGGAATTCCTGGGTCAGTGCCCAAAATGCTTCTAACAGCTGTTTCATTTACACAGGCATCCCTGATTTCTTTTAAATGGTTATTTCCCCCACCCCATGCTCCTAAACTTGCAATTTAATAAGGCCTTACTAACCCACAATGTGGGCAATCAGAACAATGAGTATTTTACAACATCTCCCCGAGCAATTGTTTACTTCCACTGCTGAAGTCAATGGCAGTTGCTGGTTGCCCAGATACTTTAAAACTAGACCACTTATGTAGATGCCACAAATATGGATTCAAGAGTCTAACTTTAGTCACCAGCTTTGAAAATCTTGGCCCCGCAAAACATCTGCTCCTGCCAATAAGGGCCAGCAGATTCCTAAGAGTGTGGTCTAGTGATTAGTCTAGAATACCGTCAGGCGAGAGTTCCAGAGAGTGCCAGAGCTGGATTACGGTATGATTATATCGTTAGGGTCTGCGTCCCAGAGACGTGATAACAGGAGGGGCTTGAATACACTTTTTAAGAATTATGTTTCTAGCCAAGAAAAGTAAAGTATGAAAACATGCCCCGTGTAACCAATGCAGTAATATATGCCTGATTCCAGCAGGTGCAGGAACAGCAGCCCCAAGAGCAGAGGAAGGAGAGGCCTGCGTCCATGCTCATCACTCCCACCCTTTCTCTGGAGATGCCACCCTGCTGCGGCTCACTTTTTCCACAGGGGAAGGGGCCACATGTCACTTCTCCATGCTCTGAGACAGATTATGAGAGAGCCTACTATGATGGAAGAATGTCTGGAGTCTTGGGCTACCTTAATCCAAGCCTGGGTTGTGTGCCTCCCCATCTGTAAAACTGGGCAATTATTAAAATAAAGGTATCTGGAAGAACCTAGGGTTATAAAAGTTTATTATAAAGAATAGCCAGCATGTATTTGTCAAGAGCCAATCATGACAAACCAACCTAATTTCCTTCTTTGATACGATTACTGGCCTAATAGATGGAGGACACTCTAGCAGTGGTATATCTTGATTTTTAATAAGGCATTTGACACAGAACCTACTTGAGAGTCTCATATGTAAACTAAGAAAATGTGGGCTAGATGAAAATGGTATGAGGTGGTCCCTGTCTGGTTCAAAAACCATACTTGGAATAGTTATCAATGGTTTGCTGTCAAACTGGAAGGACATATCTTGTGAGGTCCCACAGAGGTCCTTATACTATTCCTGGGCCCAGTACTACTCTATATTTTCATTAATGACTTAAATAATGCAGTAAAGTATGCTTATGAAACTTTCACCACACTGGGGGAGAGTTGCAAGGACTCTAGTGCACTGGTTTTCAAACATTTTTCCTCAGGACCCAGTTGAAAAAAAACATATATGCCCACAACCCAACAATTACATCATTGAACAATGCATTCAAGTCTTTTGACAGCAGCATCATGGGGTGCCATGATTCAGTACCTGAGGGTCTGCGACCCAGAACTGGGTCTGGACCCTGGTTTGAACACCACTGCTCTAGAGGACAGGATTAGAATTCAAAATGACCTCGACAAATTGGAGAATTGGTCTGAATTCAACAAGATGAAATTCAATAAGGGACAAGTTCAAAGTATTACACTCAGGAAGGAAAGATCAAATGCACAACTACGAAATGGGGACTAACTGGCTAGGCAGTAGCACTGCTGAAAAGGATGAAGGAATAGTGGATCACAAATTGCATATGAGTCAACAATGTGAAGCAGGTACAAAAAAAGCTAATATAATTGTGAGGTATATTAGGAGTGTTGTATGTAAGACATAGGAGGTAACTGTTCTCCTTTACTTGGCACTGGTGAGGTCTCAGCTGAAGTACTGTGTTCAAAGTACAAAGGAGATAAACAAAAATGATAAAAGGCTTAGGAAACCTGACTTACAAAGAAAGGGTTAAAAAACATGGCATGTTTAGTCTTGAGAAAAGAAAACTGGGAATAGGGAGGAACTAGATAACAGTCTTCAAAAATGTTTAGGGTTGTTATATCGAGGAGAGTGAATAATTGTTCTCCATGTCCACTGGAGGTAGAACAAAAAGTAATAGGCTTAATTTGGAGAAAGCAAAATTTAGGTTAGCTATTAGGAGAAACTTTCTGACTAAAAGGAGAGTTACGCTGTGGAATAGGCTCCCAAGAGAGGTTGTGGAATCCCCATCATGGAAGGTTTTTCAGAACAAGTTGGACGAACACCAGTCAGGAATGGACTTGATGACCTCTTGAGGTCCCTCCCAACTCTACAGTTCTGTGATTCTATATTTAACTACTTTATAGGGTAGCTGTGAAACTAGCAGTAATTTGTAATGTTTGAGCTCCTTTGGTGGATGGTACGAGAGGCCAACTATCACTATTATTTCTGAGACCATCTTGTATCTCTGAATCAGTAAGACAACAAAGCCATAATTTTACAGGAATTACTGACTCAGATAAGCAGAATCACACATACGGCCGAGATGCCTGAGCTACAGGTATCAGTTTCTCCATATTCATCTTACAGTAGCTCAGGCTGTTAGCACAAGACAGGAGGCTGAACAAGCTTCTGATCTCTTGGCAGAATTATCCTTTATGTCAGTTACTAGTAACAATAGTTAGTGTTTCCTCTTTCAGCACCAGCTCTACTCTAGGTGGACAAAGGGTTTTCTCTTCTTGCCATGGGACGCTGGGAGATACAGTACCTCTTTTGACAGTGTACGTGGTGTGGCCGTCTCAGCAGCATGGAGAAAAAAATAGTTGGCAATAGCAGACACAGTCTCTTTTAAACTCACATGATTCCAAATTGATGTATGCTGATGGCAGCTATTCCTGTGTTGGTTAACAGGGTATGAGAGACATCCTCTGTATCCAACACACTGTGCTGTTCCCACAAGTTCTCAATAGTGTTTTTCTCTACCTTGGATAAAGTGTCTTCTCATGTATTTTGATCATGAATACCAGATAAACTATGTGCCAGATTCTCAGCTGGTGCAAAGTGGCATAGCCCCATTGACATCACCCGATGTAATGATAGTGAGAATTTGGCCCTATATAGCCACTTGACTCCATGGTAATTTTATGTGAAAATGTAGCAAAAAAAAAAAATCTTTAAAAGAAAGTGAAATATTTACACAGTACTAAATATATATGTATGTTGCCACAAAACAACCTGTGGCACTTTACAAAGTTTAAATTTACCTGGGGATAATTTCATATGCTTCTGAAATAAAATGTTGTACAATTATCCAGCATAACTAGACAATAGTTTTGGGCAGGAAGTTGTAGAATATCTTATTCAGATCACACTGGGAGGAACATATAGGTTGGAAGAATATTATTAACCAAGTTGAAGTTTGTGTAGGCCCTCAAGGTTAACCACTGATGTTCTGATGAAAAAATCCTGGAAGATCTTAAATGACCATGAGAGGTCAGGACCTCATTTTTATGTGTCATGAACAATACAGCATCTCCCACAGAAGAGTGACATTAACACCATTCCAGGGCCTTAGCTCATTACTGATGTAGAAGGAACAATGCCACCTGCTGAATCCCTGTATCACTTCTTAGTTTGCAGACATAACCATGTCTAACCTGGACGAGTTTAGCTTGTGAGATTATAAAATGATCATACAGCATTAGGTGGTACTAACTTGAGAGTGAAATAGTAATTAATCTTGAAATATTAAACCACAAATTAGTTACTAATGACTAAGGGCCAAATTCTCTGCTGGTGAAGTCAATGGAGTTACCCCAGCAGAGAATTTGGCCCCAAAGACCCAGTTTTGCTACTGCTTACAGTAATACAAACAAGGAATCTAGTGGCACTTTTAAAGACTAACAAATGTATTTATTGCATGAGCTTTTGTGGGAGAAAATCCCACTTCATCAGTCTCTTGAAGATGGAGAAGTACAGATGAATGGAAGGAAAATAAACGCCTATGTGATAAATAAGCCCATGCAATAAATAAATTAGTTAGTCTTTAAGGCTATGTCTACAGTTGTTTCGTTAAGTCGACTCTGTTAAATCGACTTAACGAGGTTGACTTTAAGTCGACTTAAAGTCGACCTTGTTAAGTTGACTTAACAGAGCCTGTAGTGTAGCCATAGCTGTCCAAGGCTTAAGTCGACCTTTAGAGGAGGTGTTATTCTGTCGACTTAAGCTGTTATTAAGTTGACTTAAGGAAGTGCTTAAGTTGGCTTAATAAGAGCCCAGTGTGAACATGGAGTTCTGGAGGTCTACTGAACCTTCCTTACATCAACCTAAAGCTCCAGTGTAGACACACCCTAAAAGTGCCCCTAGAATCCTTGTTTGTTTTGCTGAGCTAGACTAAGATGGCTACTCCTTTGGACCTTGTAACTCTATTGAAGTTTGAGGAATTATACTGTACTATTTTAAATGAGATCAGAATATTGTTGCTTTGAAGCAGACAACACAACATTGTCTTTTTTTCATACAAAAACTGGACTGACAGATGAATTTAAAGCATAGGCAAGCTAAGAATCAGCTAACTGGTTTGTAATAAAATAGACAATTGGGTTGTTAGAATTAGAACCAACCTGATTCTTTACCTACAAGTCAAGCTGCATTTGAATCATTTCTGTCATTTATAAAAGGTTCTACTTTACTCTCTTCAATTAAACTTTCACATGCTGCTTCAGTTCCTTCTTTCAGCTAGAAGCAGAAGTACACAAATAACTTATGAGAGTGTAATTCTGCAGCAGGAAATACTATAAATTTTATGAGAAACCACATATGGTAAATCACAGATGGTGGGTTAGGGTCACACCTGTACTGTTGAATATATATCTGAATTGGACCTCAAACCCATCTGAGATCTGTTCATTTCTAGTGTATACGCCTGGTTCTTTCCTACAACACATGCAACAGACATCTCAGGCTTGATTCTTTTCTCACACCAAACCGGTGTAACTCCACTGACTTCTGTGGATTTACCTTTGTTTTACACACATGTAAAGGAGAGGGAATCAAGCCGGTTCTCTGAGAAACAAGGGGTAATGCATATTCAATTCAACAGGCACCTGTATCTAAGCATAGAATTTGGGTCCATATAATTTAATATATAGGAAGGAGGATCAGAACTAACTCCTGGGTCCTCAAAGGCACCTAATACCTAAATACCTAAACCTTTGAGGATCTGGTCTTAAATATTTTTTGAAAACATAAAACATTAAATACTGCAAATCACCACTGGATTTCAATTAAATGAAGGGATTTATGCAATTCAGATGAGAAGATACACATTGGAATAAATGGTGGTGCCCAGCTCTGGCAGTGAATTCATAGTACCCTCTATCTTCCATATTTCAAACATTTCAGAATAAGCCCTGAAGTAACTTTCTCTAGTGTTTGCAAAACCTCTTCATTTCTAAATCTGTTTTTAAATCTTTGAGTATTTGAGTAACTTTCATATTGCGAAATCGGTTGGGACTCTGTGATCATAATCAGTTAGTCCCAATCCAAAAGAACAACTAAAACCTACTTCACTTTCACTTGTAAATAGTCCCTGAGGATGTGCTTAAGTGCTTTGCTGGTCTGAGGCCTATGTGCATACATGTAAATGAATGACTTCCAACAAAGTTGGACAAGACTTCCTGATCTAATGGCATTCTGCGTCAGCATTAATGATGCAACTCACTAACTTCAGGGAATTCAAAGAAGGCCATACAAAATGTATGAGAGGATGAAGGAATTGAGGAATTCTCAAAAGGAGTCTAAGGGAGTTAAGGGGTCAAAATTCCATTGAAATCGTTTTAAAACCCCATGCTAAAAGAGCAAAATACACTTGTCACAGACAAGTGACAAATAAATGGGATATGCTAGCCAGACACAAATACTTGAAAGGGGAAAATATCTAGGAGGGAACAGAATTAGTTAGAATGGACCAAAAATATATGTTTCTTTGCTTGCTCGTTTCTAAAATGTTCTAGAGAGAGCTCTTGCGCCAAACTGCTAGGAAGACATAGGCTAGTTATCAAGAGAGAACTCCTAACAGGTAAGAGCTATTAGACTAATGAATAATCTCCTGATGGAAATCATAAGAAGCCTTTAATAGTAAATTATATGAAGCGGATGACACCAAGCTGGGGGGAATGGTAGACACGCTGGAGGGCAGGGACAGGATTCAGGGAGACTTAGACAAATTGGAAAACTGGGCCAAAAGAAACCTCATGAAGTTCAACAAGGACAAGTGCAAAGTCCTGCACTTAGGACGGAAAAATCCCATGCACTGCTACAGGCTGGGGACCAATCGGCTAAGTAGCAGCGCTGTAGAAAAGGACCTGGGGGTTATGGTGGACGGGAAGCTGGATATGAGCCAACAGTGTGCTCTTGTTGCCAAAAAGGCCAATGGCATATTGGGCTACATCAGTAGGAGTATTGCCAGCAGATTATGTGGCATGTAATTATTCCCCTCTATTCGGCACTGGTGAGGCCGCATCTGGAATACTGTGTCCGGTTTTGGGCTCCCCACTACAGAAAGGATGTGGACAAATTAGAAAGAGTTCAGTGGAGGGCAACAAAAATGATTAGGGGGCTGGGGCACATGACTTATGAGGAGAGACTGAAGGAGCTAGGCTTATTTAGTCTACAGAAGAGAAGACTGAGGGGGGATTTGATAGCAACCTTCAACTACTTGAAGGGGTACTCCAAAGAAGAGGGAGCTAGGCTGTTCTCGGTAGTAACAGAGGACAGAACAAGCAATGGTTTCAAGTTACAGCTGGGGAGGTCGTGACTGGATATTAGGAAAAACTTTCTCACTAGGAGGGTGGTGAAGGATTGGAATGGCTTACCTAAGGAGGTGGTGGAATCTCCGTCTTTGGAGATATTTAAGGTTTGGTTAGACAAAACCCTGGCTGGGGAGATTTAGTGGGATTGGTCCTGCTTTTAGCAGGGGTTTGGACTAGATGACGTCATGAGGTCCCTTCCAGCCCTATGATTCTATGGCTATGTCTACACTTACTAAAGTTAGTTCAAATTAGTTAATTCGAACTAACTAATTCGAACTAATTTTAGTTAGTTCGAATTAACTTAATTCGAACTAGCAAAATTTAGTTTGAACTAAGCAAGTGCCATGAATGACACTTGCTTAGTTCGAATTAGTGAATTGCATTGAGTTCAATGGGCTGATTAACTAAGCAATTAGTTCGAACTAACATGGCCACATTGGTTAATTCGAACTAACTAGTTTGAATTAACCCTTAGTTCAAATAGCATATTTGAATTTATTAGTTCGAATTAAGGAAGGTCTTAATTCGAACTAATGAAAGCCTAGTGTAGCCATGGCTTTAGTTAGTTCGAAGTAAGCTTCCTTAATTCGAACTAACTTGCCAGTGTAGACATAGCTTGATTCTGTGATTTGAGACAAGTTTATGCTGTATAGGGAACAACATGACTATCTTCAGTCATCAGGAGGAATGCACTAAATAATGAAATAGATCTTTTCTGCCTCTGATCTCTATGTTTCCAAAGCTGCTTAAATAAAAATATTGCTCTTCCCTAAATATATCGAGGTGTGAACCTAGGACTGGAAATCCAGATGGACAGTGGATGAGATAGCGTGCAGTGAATGAAGCTGTTAATTTCAGGGCCCCTGTCTCATTCGCTGCAGGAGTTGAAGGGTTTATAATGAATGAAACAGAGACTGGAAAGAAGACCTAAATCAATTGCACCAATTCAGTTCAACTGGTGCAAACCCCTGCATGGAAACTCTTATAGCATTGGCTTAAACATGGCTTATTTATGTAATTGTTCTGCCTGCACATTACAAGCTGTACCAATCTAGGCCAGGTTTGAATAGACAGAAGGGCTGGTCTCCACACAAGCAGTGTAGTGATGTAAATTCATTGGTTTAGAAACAAATAACAGATGCAGCTACTGCTGTGGATGTAGTTATACTATTATCAGATTGCTTATAATGATATCTATTATGTCATGGAAAATAGTATAAATAATTTTATTAATAACATTTAATGATTTCTCCATCAGTATGTTAAAGCAGTAAAAGCCCTGAGAATGTCTATATCCAATGTAACGCTGGTTTAGCGAGAGGTCTGTTTTGAGTTTGGGGTTTATTTGGGGGTTTTTTTGTCTCTCCTCTTCTACTTTAGAATATAAGGTCTTGGGGAAAGTGGCCATGATTTTGTTATGTGTGTGTACAATGCTGCACAGTGGAACTGAGGACTCTATTTGCTATTGTAATAAAACTATTTTATTTATTTATTTATTAATTATTATTATCCTTGTGAAGCGGCCATGTCTGGTCCATAAAGTGCCATGCAATTCTGTGGTGCTAGATAAGCAATTATTAATAACAACAACTCAGGGGATTTCGGCACTTGTGAGTTGTAGTCAAATGAGACTATTTTAGCCCATCTACTCCAGGCAGTCCTACTTTGTGCACAGATAGATGACCTAGCATAGCAAGCACTGGGCTGGTACAAGGGTCAATCAAAGGTCTGATTTGGGGTTTGTGAGTGTATACTTAGGTGCTAGCTCCTTAATCAAGTTCACAAAGTCTGTTTTCTCTATGCATGCTCTGCACACTTCTCCCCAGCTATCCAGGATCTTCCTCAGCTCAGCCACTCTCATCTTGGAGAGATCCACTGAGTTTAAGTCCAGTTTCCTTTCTGAAAAAAAGAAAAGAAAAGAAAAAGAATGTGAGACATACTTTTGAGACCACATGAGATTACATATTTCTCCTCAGCAACTCTGTGCTGCCAAAGAAAAAATTCCAGTTCCCACAAATGCTCCAAAAGGTCTCATATAACTGAAGTGATAGTTGAATGAAGCACAAGAAGTTAAATATAAGGGATCAGATCCTCACCTATTGTAAATCTGCATAGCTTCCTTGAATAACAATAGAATTACACTGATTTACACCAGCTGAGCATCTGGCCTATAAAGTCTGATTCTGATCTCATTAACACACTGGTGTAAAAGTGGAAATTCTATTGACTTTCATGGAGTTACTCCTGATTTACACCAGTGTGAAAACTGGATGAGACCCAACTTTTCTTCTCAAAGGCTGCGTCTACACTTGTAAATTAAGTCGACTTAAGCTTGCTTAAGTCAACTTAATTTACCCTGCGTCTACACTACAGTTTCCTTAAGTCGACTTACGCAGCTTGTTTAAGTCGACTTAAGGAAAATTAAGTCAACTTTATTAAACCTAGAAATAAGTCGATTTAGGGCTTAAGTTGACTCCCTAGAGTTGACTTAAGCCAGTGTAGACGTGGGGTAGCCCTAAGTCGACTTAGGACTACCCCAGGACTACACCAATGCCCTCCCTGCTGGGGGGGCGGCACAGGGGGAGCCTGGCATGCCCCCCCCCCAGGGCAGGGCAGAGCCCTGCCCACCCTGCCCCTATGCCCTGCCAGGGTCCCTGACCCCCTTTGCCCCATTGTACTTATGTACAATGGGGCAAAGGCTGAGCCCCCTGGCACTGGGCAAGTGGTGCCCCCCCTACCCCCATGGACCTACCCTAGGTTCCCCTAGCCCCTAGAAGTCGCCCTAGGCATCCAGTGTGGACGCTCTAGGTCGACTTTGTAAGTTCCCCCCCAAAGTCGACTTTAATTTTAAGTATAGACTCACTAAGTTGACTTAAAATTACAAGTGTAGACATAGCCAAAGTGACCACTTGTATAAGAAGTAAATCGTTGAAATTGTGGAAAAGTGGAGTTTTCAACAAAAAATCATCAATGTATTTGGGGGTTTTTTTTCAGTCAGTTACCAGTTTGTAGATTGTTCAATTTTCTTTTTACTGTTTTTCAAAATCTCAATGACATTTTCCAAACATTTTTGTAAAATTTGGAATTGTTTTTTGACCAAATCTGATCAAAAGGACAGAACTTCAAAAATTCAAGTCCTCTGTCTATTCACTATTCTGCCTTCTGTTGCTCAGAGCAAGTGCTGTATTAAAAGGACAGAGATTAGATCTTTGAAGGAGCTACAACAGAGAGCCTTATGGCCTTCATACAACAGACCATGACCTCATATAATGAATTTGGCAACCTATCTGGTGCTTTTTTCCACCCGACACGCATATCTAGTAGGCACTTCCTACTTCCTTCCTATAGTAATGTAACTCCTAGCTTTGTTTTTAAGGCAAATAAGAACCTAAGAATGGCAATGCTTACCATTGGCAGACCAATAGTCTACCTAACCCAGTATCCTAGCTCTGACAGTGTTCAATGCCATATGCGTCATAGTGAATAACCAGAACAGAGCAATTATCAGGTGATCCATCCCCTGTCATCCCAGTCCCTGATTTTTTGAAGTTGTGGGTATTCCATGGATTTATATAGTCGCATTATATTTTCTGTTTTATTATCTATCCCTTTCCTAATGGTTCCCAACATTCTGTTAGCTTTTTTGACTGATGATGCACATTGAGCAACTGTTCCCAGCGAATTATCCACGATGACTCCAAGACCTCTTTCTTGAGTGGTAACAGTAATTTAGACCCCATCATTTTGTATGTAGAATTGGGATTGTTTTCCAATGTGCATTATGGGCTTATCAACACTGAATTTCATCGGCCATTTTGTTGCCCATTCACCCAGTTTAGTGAGAACTCTTCACAGTGCGTTCTTTCTTGAGTAAGTTTATATATATATATCATCTGCACATTTTGCCACTTCACTCTTCACCCCCTTTTCCAGATCACTTATGAATATGTTGAACAGCACAGAATTTTACATCTATCTGGAGAGAGACCTCTCTCCTAGGGAAAAATTTGGCCCAATAAAACAGTAAATGGCCATCTTCTCAACAATTACCCCTTATTCTGCATAGAGACCTTCACAGCTGGAATTGGAAAAGCTAGACTACACTGCTCACAGACATCAACGGCAAGAGTCACATTGCTTTCAGTGGTCTTTGCATCATGCTCTAAGAACTCTGAACTTTAGCAACATATTGGTGCCGCAGAAGTGGGTCAGAATAACTCAGGGGAGGGAGACAGTACAGGACATTTCAGAGTCCCGAAGGCAGGACGGAAATACTGGCTGCATTGGGAATAGGGAATGGAAGAAGGTGCATTTTCATGAGTAGGCAGCTTCCTTGGCCATTCCCCACCACCTCTTTGTGTTTTGTCATCCAATGGAGACTTTATTTTAAGTGGCTTGTGTGGACAGGCTGATTCCTCATGGAACTGGCTTAGCAGAGTTCAAGTCCTAAGCTTCTGAAGCTCTGACTGACATCCGTTTCAATTCCTGCATAAGAATTGCTGGCAAATATACCACTAGCACCATATGAGTGGTTCTGCTCAGCCAGGCAACAGCATGACTTTACCTCCACTCAGACGTTAAAACACAAATGAAGGCTAACTGGCATGTGGTCAGAAGCCTGCCAGTTCAGCGAATTGAAGGTGACTTGCAAAGGAAAGAACAAAAGTGTAGTATATTGGGTTGCCTTAGTAATAGATGGTGGGTTTCCATAGTAATAGATGTAGGTAAAACCAGTCTGGCTGGTTTTAGTTCTTAGCTCTGTATAAATAAAGCCACATATTTGGGCTCCTCATTGTGTGTCTGTTTCTAACATCTTTTTGGATATAAGGACCCTATATAACAAAAAGGGGCTGTACTTTGTTTCTGCTTCTTCTTGGTGCATAGAGGCCTAAAAGAGTTTTAAATAAATAAAATACAAAGGATTTTTTTCCTTCCTTGTCTTTTACATTATACATTCACTTTTACTATAGAAAACTACATAGACATGTGGAAAGAAGTAAGTATTTAACATCAGTTATACAAAGGAAGTGAAACCCAGCTAACAGAAAAGAGAGAAGAATTAAAGAACAAAATCTCAACATATTTTAAATTATTTGGGTTTTGTGAACAGCTACTTAAACACATACAAAAAGCTCTTTCTTTAAATAGTTCAGTATGCCTGCCCCTTCATTTAAGGGCTAAGAGAGTGTCTGCCCACATATTTAAGGGTGTGTGTACACTAGTAAATTAAGTCAACTTAAACAGGTTTAAGTTGACTTAATTTACTCTGCATCCACACTGACATTTCCTTAAGTCGACTTAAGCTGCTGCTTAAGTTGACTTAAGGAAATTTAAAGTCGACTTAATAAGACCTACTTTTAAGTCGACTTTAATGCTTAAGTCGACTTCTTAAGCTGACTTAAGCAGTCTGGACGTCCTAAGTCGACTTACAGGGTAAGTCAACTTAGTGCAGGGCAGGGGAAAAAGGGAGCCCCTGCTCCCTTCTCCCCAGAAAGCCACTAGTGGCTCATCCTGGCTCCCTTCTTCCTGGGACCACTCGGGTCCCGGAAAGAAGGGAGCGCGGGGCTCCTTTCTGCCCAGCACGGCGCTCCAGCTGCTAGGGAACCTCCAGGGGCTCCCTAGCAGCTGGAGCACAATCCCAGGCAGAAAGGAGCCGCAGGGCTGGCTCTCCCATGGACGAGCCCCCATACCCTGGGAAGTCGAGGCTCCAAAGGAGCCTCCCTACCCCTGGACCTAACTAGTTGACTCAGAGAGTCTAGTGTAGACTCTCTAGGTCGACTTAGTAAGGCCAGGTTTAAGTTGACTTAAGAGTCCTGTGTGGACTCTCTAAGTTGACTTAATAAGGTCACTTAAAGTTGACTTAGTAAAGTCGACTTGGTAAAGTTGACCTAAATTTCTCAGTGTAGGCATAACCTAAGTAATCAAAGAGTCCTCCCTACATATCATATATGCCTATCCACATATCAAAAAGTCCTCCAGCAAAAATAGTGACTACAAGAATAATCTGATATTTCTAATATAAAACAAGCCAATTCTTAATTGGGAAAGCATTTCTGGCCTAATTTATACCTAAAGCAGAAGTGTACAAACCTATTTATTTTTCTTTCTACACCATATTTCAGAACGAATAGGCAGGAGCCAATGAAGATACACTAGGTACAGAATGCAACTAGATCTCTAGGCCCACCATTTTCTCCAGACTCTGGCCCTACCATATTTGAGCTCACAGATCTGAATGTCGTTCTTCTTCAGTTTCTCGCATATCTTCGACACAGGTACATGAGCACTCATTGGGCGGCTGACTTCGCTGATGATTTTCGTGGCTGCATCGTTTGTTGCCCCAATGTAATAGCACTGAAACAAGCAGGAGATGTCATCAAACACTAAAACAGGGACTTGCTCCTGCCAGGACCTGAGGGATTCATGTGAGTCCCTCCAACTCCCATTGAAATTAATGGGATTTGAGGGTGCTTAAGACCCACTTTCTCTTTTGACAGAAGGCCCAGCCCTGGTGACGTGTTTAATGGATGCTTTGTTATGCTTGGTGGAATGTAAGGATATTGCAGGTCTGGCACAGCTAACAAGGGAGGTATGTTTGTATTAGAAACACCATGTGTATGAGGCAGCTGGAAAGTTGTTATTGTGCAAATTACAGATTTCTCTTTTAGCCGACGGCTGTTTTTCAGTACTCTTATGACCACTCTGTACAAAGTATTGTTGTTAAATAAAACATTGAAAACGTGATCTAGTGTCTCCAGGACATGAATTACGTCAACTGGTTAACTCAGCAAATCAGACTGAGTTACCAAGGAGGCATTTCAATCTCATCATAACAACACTTTCTAGAATGGAGTGCATCTGACGGAAAACAATGGCCCATGTTTTGTTACGTCTTTCAATGTGCAGAGAGAGCAAACAGATACTTTCAATCAAAAAATAAAAGGTGCCGGTGCCCGGCCAGGGACCTGGGGCCACCAGCGGCGTCGGCAGGAGCCAGGGGCCACATCGCTGTGAAAAAAAATACTGGTATTCAGTACCTCTGAGTACCATCACAAAAAAAAGGTGCCGGTGCTGAGTACCCCCAAGACAAAAAACGCCCTGCTGAATAGTATCCCTGAGGAAAATGGGACTACTTGGTGAATGAGAATGATCAGGCAATTGGCGCGCTAAGACCCCTGCCCATCATCCTGACAGACACTTGGACTGTAGACTGTTTGGGTCGGAGACAGCCTTTTTGTTCAGGATTTGTACAGTACCTAGCACAATGGAACCAGTCTCGTAGGCAGCATAGGCCCTACAGTAACACAAATAATAACAGAATCTGGCCCTAGGAAGCTAACAAAAGAAGAGAGAACACCGTAAACATAGTGAAGTCATTGAGTGTGACTATACACAGGGTGTGTCATTTAACAGTCTGAACTGAACTGAAAACAAAATGGCTGCCTGTGTTTGCAAAGAGTGGTCCGTAAGGACTGCAAGTTGCAGAACACAGACAACACACACAAACCAAAGCTAAAGACATTACAGCTCTCTTCGGGGCTGTTACTAGCCGGAAGCCAGGCCAGTGAGGTGCTGGATAGCCCTGCAGCATTGTTCCCTGCCTAGAAGCTCTTCCCTATGGGGCTCCGTGATTCTTCTCCCATTCCTCATCATAACTTGGTATTTAGCAAAGCAGAAAGAAGAACGAAGGGCATTTTTTCTCCCCAGTGAACACTGGGAAGCAACTAAATGCCTCTGAACTGTGAGGGACTCTTAGCTGAACAGCCAAAAAGGGTGGTAACAAGTGCCTGCTGTGTTTGGAGTCCATGCAATGCCCAATGAATTAATGGAAAGATACACGCAGATTTGAAGGAGCGGTGGATCAGGGTCTTAATAATGTGGACTCTTATAATACCTGAAATTAAACTGAAAGCTCCAAACTTATTATGTCATGTGGGCCATCAGGTGATAACAATTTTCAGCCAATGTTGATTCATCTGGATATGAATCAGTGCCTTACAGCTCAATACAAAGTGACAATGTGGGTGAACCAATATTATTTGGATATTAGGAAAAACTGTCTCACTAGGAGGGTGGAAGACAACAGAGTCCTGTGGCACTTTTAAAGACTAATAGATTTATTTATCTCGTGAGCTTTCGTGGGAGAAAATCCCACTTCGTCAGACGCTTTGAAGCTTCACAGCATCTGATGAAGTGGGATTTTCTCCCACGAAAGCTCATGCAATAAATAAATCTGTTAGTCTTTAAAAGTGCCACAGGACTCTGTTGTCTTTCTACAATAGACTAACATGGCTACCCCTTTGGAATTAGGAGGGTGGTGAAGCATTGGAATGGGCTACCTAGGGAGGTGGTAGAATCTCCATCTTTGGAGATATTTAAGGCCCGGTTAGACAAAACCCTGGCTGGGGTGATTTAGTGGGAGTGGTCCTGCTTTAGCATTGGGTTGGACTAGATGACCTCGTGAGGTCCCTTCCATCCCTATTATTCTATGATTTGATCAAAGAACCATCTAATCGTTCGGGGGTTTTTGCAAAGAATCATGAACTTAAAGACATAAGAGACTAGTACCAGGCGATGTTCTTTTCCTTTTGCATCCATGCAGCTGTTGACCAGTTCTTTCTCTATGGTGGCCACAGTGAAGTCAGAATGTTTTTCTTTTAATGAGTTGTAAAATCTGTCCAAAAATCCTTTACACACTGTAATAAGAAAATAAAACATATAAGCCTCCCAGTAGGATCTAGCAAAGCCTATGGAATTTTAATAACCTGGCTAAGGACAGGGATCCATTAGCACTTCATAAAAAAAAAATTACATTTTAACACATAAAGAATTTAAGAAAACAAAGGAACTCTTATTTCAGTTTTTTAGCTCCCAATATTGACATCAACTTTATATGTAGGCATGGAATTCATCCTACTGGAGATTTTCACTTAAGTCTTTTATTATAATACATCAGCATGTTGATCTTGGTTCAATTAAGACAACCTCCGGGCTTTTCTCAATTAGCAAAATAATTGTGTTTAATCACCATTTCAACAAAATCAGCTTAGGTGAGACAACACTGACCGTGACGGACCAGTCAGGGAAGACAAGGAAAACTTGTGTTCTGTCTATTTTAAACAGTCATCTGGTCCTCATTACCATAATATTTGGTTCCTTCAATCTTTAATGCATTTATTCTCCCAACACCTCTGAGGTAAATGCTCTTATCCCCATTTTATGGATGGAGAACTGAGGCAAAGAGAAACTAAATGACTTGTGTAAGGTCACACAGGAAATCTATATTGCAGAACATGCATTTCTATCTGGGCCTCCTAGCCAGTATCCTAACAGCTGTACAAAAACCTGATCATAGTAGAGACCATCAGTCAATAGCTAGCTGACATGGTGCTGAAATGTAAGGCTGGAGAGTTCTTCAAGACCGCTCCCGATGCTGAAGTAGGATCAAAGAAACCCAAACCATACTTGCCTTGTCCTTGTTTACATGGACCAGTCATCATTGTGTCCACTGATTCAACTGGTAAGCAGTTAGTTTAAACGTGTTAATAGTTCCTAGTGAGAACAAGACCATACACGGTTAAACTCCTCCTGGTGCTGAGGGTCCATGCAAGGTCTCCAGAATGATTATGTGAAGCATTACATTGCTTTACATGAATTATTTCCTATTTTAACTTAAAAGGATCTTTGGCAACATGATGGCTTCTCTAGGAGGGAAGTATGAGGCCCTGTAGTCCTGCTACAGCCCACCCCAGGAAAGAAACAGTGAAGGTGGGTCCTCCAGCCTAGAAAGGCTCCATAGAAGCTTCCAGTCAGAACCCAGCAGGCTCAGATAAAAGGAGCTGCAGGCCTTAGTATGGCAGTGCCTGGCTGGGAGAAGACGGGTGTGGAAAGTGGCTCCTCTCTGCACACAGGAGCTCAACTGACAGCATTTGTTTAAGCTGGGAGAGAGAGGTTGCAGGAAGACCAGCTTCCATTTTTTGAGACATCTAGGGATGGGGATGTGACAGTCGCTGCGGATTCCAAAAAGGGAGGAGCCGCGGGCCTTGTCCAGATGTGTACACTTGACTACAGGCAAGTGGGGCATGTAAACAGGCAGTGCTCCTATAGGAATAATGACTATGAAACATATCCAATTGTCCTGAGTACAAGGTTCCAATTATTAAAGATGCTGTGCTCCAAGGTAATGGGGCCTTGGAATGGTAATGGTACAAAGAACTGTGGGGACCAAGAAAATGTAGGGACGTAGGTCCTCTGAGCTACATAGGAGGATCTTGCCTTGCTAAAATGAGGAAGTTTGGACAGAGGAGCTGTAACTATGGGGGGCCTGGAGTCACCGGAAGAGGTGCATATTGGGATTCAAGAAAACAGACTTTGGAGTGTAAACATGAGGGAACTTGGCCTGTGGGTTCAAACTCCCCATTGCTTACAGGAATACCCCAACTGCATGGTCAGCACCCATGGGTCAGAACTTGGGGGCCTTGATTACTTTGTTACAAAAACTAGGTCAGACAGGGAGCTGGAAGGGTCTCCACATGGGGAGAATCTGGCCAGTTGTCCTCAAGAAGAACAGAGATGTAGGGCTGAGGGCACCCAGATGGGAAATGACACCAGGTTTCTAGAGAAAGAATTGCTGGCCGCAAGGTTGGTGTTGGCAAACAATTTCAGATACCGCAGGCCCAGATGAAGGATTTCTGCCCAGAATTGGAGCATGGGCTAATAGTGCAGGAAGCACAAACCCAAGAATTACAGTCAAGTTCCCAAGTTCCAGAGGGGTAGTCGTTTAGTTCAGCAAAATAAACAAGGATTCTCGTGGCACTTTTAAAGACTAACCAATTTTAAATTTTTAAACAAATTTTAAAGACTAGCAAGTTCATGCGATAAATAAATTTGTTAATCTTTAAAAGTGCCACAAGATTCCTTAGTCATATTCACTAGCACTCCTGGAAAAGCTGACTGCTCAGCATGAACAAAGCAGGTGGAAGCAGATCTGGAAAGGGCAAGGCAGGCATGTGCTGGCCAATGATCTTAAGACACTTCTACTTCACAAAGAAAACATGTTGCACAGGTGAGAATGAGCAACAGGATAAGTAATGCCTTCTCTCCCCACACCTCCCAGTTTGAACAGTGTTTCAGGAAGGCCAATCCAGGCAAAGAGCAAGTCTCTTCACCTGTAGACATTGTGACAGACCTGAGGGTCCATCCACAGAGGGTGCAAGAGTTGTTATAAGAAGATCTGTGCTGGACACACAGTCTTAAGATCTAGTTGGACGTGGAGAAAGCCCACTTCAAAGAACAGATGTGTGAAAGAGCCAAACTGAACAGAGTGCTTGAGAAAGCCATCACTCACCTAGAAAACAGACAGAAAGAGGTGGAAAATCAGCTAGTTTGGGAGAAAACTGGTTCTTCCCACTAAAAGAAGAAGTGAGGAAAGGCGGTAGCTGATGCTTAGGAACTAGCTTCCAAAGGAGTAGCCATGTTAGTCTAGGTCTGCCGAACAAACAAGGAGTCTTGTGGCACTTTTAAAAACTAACAAATTTATTTATCACATGAGCTTTCATGGGAGAAAAATCCCACTTCATCAGACGCTTTGAAGATGGGGAATTTACAGAATGGGAGGAAATTAAATGCAGGGAAATGTATGACACAGGATCAGGTCAGGCTGTAACAGCAAATCAGAATAGGTGTTGGGATTCAAACACTGGGGAACAGCATATAGAGGAAGGTGAGGTCAAATCACTTGTTATAATGAGAATAAAATCCGTAGTCACTGTTTAACCCTGAGGCAACAGTCGAATTAGCATATAAATTCCAATTCTGCAGTTTCTCTTTGAAGCTGTGATTTGTTATTCATTTGTTTGAGTTGTTAGGAACTAGGGATGCTCAAGCTTGCCCTGGAGCAGCAGATGACTGATCTGAAACAGGAGGGCTAAAATGGTAGCGTGAGAGAAAGGAAAAGAGGCTGGTAAGGAACAACTGAAAAGTCGGCAGGTAACAAAAGCTGAGATCTCCTGGCTCCAAGAAGAGTTAGACAAGTTAAAGGAATAGCAAGAGAGTTAAAAGAAAAGCAAGACAGTTTCCAGCAACTACAAATATAGAACGAAACTCTTCATAGTGTGATAGCAGAGCGAAGATTGTGGTGATCCAGAGGAAGACAGATGAGCTGAAATCTCTACAAGTTTGTAAGATGAAACTACAATAGGCTCTACAGACAGCTATGCAGAATGTCTCAGGAGCAAATTCCAAAGGGGTAGCCGTGTTAGTCTATTGTAGAAAGACAACAGAGTCCTGTGGCACTTTTAAAGACTAACAGATTTATTTATCGCATGAGCTTTCGTGGGAGAAAATCCCACTTCGTCAGACGCTTTGAAGATGGGAATCTTACAGAATGGGAGGAAATTAAATGCATGGGAGTGTATGACATAGGATCAGGTCAGGCTGTAACAGCAAATCAAAATAGGTATTAGGATTCAAACACTGGGGAACAGCACACAGAGGAGGGTGAGGTCAAATCACCTGTTGTAATGAGAGAAAAATCCATAGTCCCTGTTTAACCCCAAAACAACTGAGTCAAATTTGCATATAAATTCGAGTGCTGCAGTTTCTCTTTGAAGCTGTGATTTGCTATTCATCTGTTTCAACACAGCTATTAACAATTAATTAACCCTCCTCTATGTGCTGTTCCCCAGTGTTTGAATCCTAACACCTATTTTGATTTGCTGTTACAGCCTGACCTGATCCTATGTCATACACTCCCCTGCATTTAATTTTTTCTCATTCTGTAAGTTTCCCATCTTCAAAGCGTTTGACGAAGTGGGATTTTCTCTCACGAAAGCTCATGCGATAAATAAATCTGTTAGTCTTTAACAGTGCCACAGGACTCTGTTGTCTGAGGAGCAAGGCCCGCTATAGGGCCAGTGTGGGGAACAAGAGGTGGCTCTGCAAACACTCCAACCCAGATTCAGCTCTTGGAAATCCAGCCAATGAGTTTGCTAAATCAAAATGCAGTGCTCAGGTGGAAGCTGCAGGAACTACAGAGCAAGAAGGAGATGCTCACAGGACAGCAGGAAGACCTCAACATCCAAGTCAACAACCACCTTCTGGAGCAAATGGAGTACCCGAGGCGCCTGAATATGGTGGTCCAAAAGAGGGCACATCTGGTGACCCTGACCAGGAAGCTTGTATCCCCACAGATGAATGGGCTGAGGATTCAAGCATCTGGAAAGGTGGTGTCATTCATCATCCAGTGACAGATTTAACATCAACATCACCAATACAGAGATTATATCAACCACGGAGGCTACAGTAATGGCAGTAGCCTTTATAGCTACCCAACAAAACCAACCCCTACTGGAATGGAGGAAAGTAAGAGGTAGGGTCAAAGAGGAAGTCATGATTCAACTCAACATCCTATAGGCCCAAAGGGTCAAGGACTCACAAGAACTTGAAGAGATGAATTCCTCAAAAGACAGGATCTTAGCTCAAGCTATACAGTGGGAACAGGACCTGGCCAGAATTGAAAAAGAGACCAGGAAATAAGTATTTGATGACACAGAAGACACAAACTAAGCTCCAGAACTTGCATGAGGGGCTGAAGTCCAGTATAGCTGAAAATAAAGAGCTGGAGAACCTAAAGGCTGAAGTTGTCATTCTTAGAAAACAGTTGCGGTTGCACCCCGTGTGATTCTAACAGACATACATGCTGGAACTAGAGATTCTGGGTGTGCGGTTGCACCCTTTGGCTTACAGTGGTTTACATCATACACAGGATATGCGATTTGGTTCAATGGCTCTCAGCACCTCTGATATGAAGGATTTTCACTTGCTCTATTTTGTATCTTATGCATAGCACTAAAAACATTGCTCTGCCACCATTAACTGAAAATAGGGAAAGAACGGAAATAAAATTAATGAAATTGGTAAGAAATGGGGTGGCAGCAGTAGAGCATAACATTAAGATGCATAACTTAGTTAAGAATTAAGCATATAAAGAAATAAAGTAATGATTTATAGTTTAAAAGTTTGGTAATGTAAGTGTGCGTACAATGTTGGCACACAGGCAAGAACAGTGAATTGGCAGTTTAAGCTGATTAGTTGATGGCTAGTGTGTTGGGAAGCAGAGCACGGACTGAAGTTAGGTAAAAATCACACCAGAACTGAAGGGAGGGATCAGCCAGGCATGCTCAGTCCAAAATTAGGTGAGGGTCACCATACCATAATAGTAAACATCCCATAATATAAAAACGTGTTATCCAACAGCTTTGATTGACAGCCAGATTTCACAATTAAGATTGGTCTATAAGTATGGACCAATGGGAGAAAATCTGAAAGTGACTGGGGGATAGGTATGCGAGAGGCTATGTCTACTTAAAGTCGACCTTATTCAGTCGACTTAACAGAGTGGCTACCCTTAAGTCGACTTAATTAAGTCATCTTAATATTGGACATAGCCGTCCACACTGGCTTTAAATTGACTTAATAAAGTCAGCTTAAGGGCTACCTCCATCCACACTGGACTTAAGTCGACTTAAAGAGTCAACTTAAGGCTTAAGTCGACCTAAAGAGGGGTAGTTATTAAGTTGACTTAAGCTTTCATTAAGTTGACTTAAGGAATTCCTTAATTTGACTTAACAAAAGTCCAGTGTGGACATGGAGTAATTTAGGTTGATTTAAGTGTCCTTAAGTCGACCGAAATTGCTAGTGTAGACTAGGATAAAAAAACAATCCAATCAGAAACAGGCCAAAAACTGTATATAAAGCAGAGCAAGAAGGCAAAAGTCGGTCATGATAGAGCAGGAAAAGGAGGATCAGAAGAAACCTAAAAGAACAAAAGAAGCAACCATAGGGTGATAGCACCACCAGCAGGCTGCTGGGAGAGAGCAGAAAAGGATCCATAGACCAAGAACTAAGAGGGAAAGAAGACTACAGAGAGTAAGCGTGCTAGCTATAGTATAGGATATAGAGTAGAAATAGAGTTAATGAATGTGTGCTCGGAATAATAAAGAGAGTGTCTCTGGTGGGCTTGTTTATGTTAATATGTGTAAAGTTTGGAGTTTATTAAGATTGTGGTCGGTGTCCTGCCTCTCACTGATCACCACGTGCAGAACACAATCACTTACACCACTGCAACTGTATAACATTACAGTATTGGGTACTTTAGCTTGTACACCCTGTCCCAAGGGATTTATGTTTGTTTTAATTTAGGTTTGGATTAATTGTATTGGGAAAGATTAGTGGCACTAAATAAAGAAAATACTTCGTTTTGAAAATGTACTGCCTGAGTGTCAATCCTTTGAGCAGACGGCAGTATCCATGTCCTCCAGGAGTGAACAGACTTAGTCTGTTCTGGTGGAATTTCCTGATGGGCATCGGGAAATCGAGGGTCAACCCTGGCAATTCTACTAGGGTATGCTCCCTCCTTTCATCTTGCAGGAACAAATTAATAGATCAACATCTTGAGGACCTGTAAATAAGAAGAGGGCTATTCTGGGATCTCCGCATCTGTGCTTGGGGGTAACCACCACCACTATACAAATTGTTACAGCAATAGGAAGATAGATTGAGCCAGGAGGGACATCAGACAGTTGAAATTCAGAGCTACCCTGTCCTAGCTCAGTCAATACAGGAACACAAGGGCTATGTCTACACTAGAAAAGCTAAGTCGACTCTGTTACGTTGACTTAACAAGGTCAACTTAAAGTTGACTTTGTTAAGTCGACTTACAGCATCTACACTAAAATCTTAAGTCGACTGCCTGCGTCCACACACACAGGTGCTAGGTCAATGGAGAGCCGAGCCGTGGCTTGGGGGAAGGGAACTGTGGCTCCCTGTGGGGACAAAGGAGCCATGGCTCCCCGCAGGGACAAGGGAACCATGGTTCTCCACAGGGACAAGGGAGCCGCGGCTCCCTTCTGCTGGAGAACTGCATCTCCATTCTGTAGGAGAGCCATGGCTCCCTTGCCCCCAGGGGGAAGAAGGGAGCTGCAGCTCCCTTCTGCTGATGAGAAGACGGGAGCTGCGGCTCCCTTCTCCCCAGCCTTAGGTCAACTTAAGGAATTAAGTCGACCTATGGCATCCACATCAGCTTTAGGTCGACTTATCAGGTCGACTTAAGTGTTAAGTCGACCTAAAGAGTAAGAGTTATTAAGTCAACTTAAGGAAGCACTTAAGTCGACTTAATGAAAGCCATTTGTGGATGTAGTGTTCTGTAGGTCGACTTAAGTGTCCTTAAGTTGACCTAACTTGCAAGTGTAGACATAACCAAGGAGGCTACAAGACAAAGCCACAATCTGATCCCAGCTAAAAAGAAGAGCTCTTCTCCAAAGGAAAAAGGAAGATAAATGTGATCCTAATACACTGAATCACATCCCTACTGCGGTGTGGATACAGAAAGAACAAAAGTGCACATTGCTAAGCCAGATACTAAAAGCAGTGGCCATAACAGTACAGACACTTTGACAGGGATCTGAACTTGGATAGAAATATCCTTAACCAGTCAGTGGCAAAGTGACCTAAACCCTGAGAAGACGATAAGGCTCACTTAGAAGCCCACACAAAGGGCTGAATTTAAAGGCCTCAGAGCTGAGGCTTGAGCATGCGCAGAAATTTACTTTGACCTCTTTTGGAGGTACCTGGCACCAGAAGGAGGTCTCTCTCCCCTCCTCTCCCACCGCCGACTCTGGTAGCTGCTCACAGGGGCTGCGTCTACACTGGTAAATTAAGTTGACTTAAGCTTGGCTTAAGCAGCTTGCTTAAGTCGACTTAAGGAAAATAAAGTCGACTTAATGAAAATTAAGTCGACTTTATTAAACCACCTTTCTAATTGACCTAAGGCTTAATTCGACTTTTTAAAGTCGAATTAAGCCAGTGTAGCCCTGGGGTAGCCTTAGGGTTACCCCAAGACTACACCAATGCCCTCCCTGCTGGGGGGGGGACCAGGGGGAGCCTGGCATGCCCCCCAAAGTGCAGGGCAGAGCCCTGTGTGATGCTGTCTGGATTTAGGGAAGCATTTATGATATTATTTTCTATCCATATATCGTAAATGCTATAATCCATAGGAGCTATGTCATGTTTGGTATCAATAGAAAGGTAGTAATTTGTTGGGAATGATTATATAGTTTATGTCTAGGAATTCTATTTCAATTAGAAGTTAGTTTAGTTAGGAATTTGGTGTTATATCTATACTTTAACTTGTATGAATCTGTGTAAATACCTGAGAGAGGCGGGTGTGTAAAACCATTGTGTCCTTAATGTTTAGGAATTTTCCAGGTACAATGGTCCCAGGGAGTAAACTGATGAGCCATTAAGGACACAATGGTTGTATTCCTTATGTCCTCACAACACTGCTTTGACATGTTATTTGCATTATTTAATAGGTGAGGAAACTGGGGGGCGGAGAGGAGAAAGGCCAACATTATCAAACCGTGGCATGGGAAGCTGGACTTCTAACTCCAGATTTTAATACTGCATGCAGACAATGTAAACTGAACATGAATTTAAAGGGGCTGATTTCCCCCCTCATTTTATGCGTTAAAAATATTTAAACTTGAGGAATCAACCTGGTATTGCCAGTTACTACCCTGGAGGAAATTCCAGTTGAAAACCTTCTGTGGTTTCCTACTTCTTGTTCCAATTGTTAACTACTGAGCCAGGTCAGCAAACCACCCTATTCGGTTAAGTACTTGCTTAAAATTCAGTGTACATTTAAGTGCTCTGCTGAATTGAACAAACAAGGAGTCCTGTGGCACTTTTAAAGGCTAACACATTTATTTGTCGCATGAGCTTTTGTGGGAGAAAATCCCACTTTGTCAGATGCTTTGAAGAATAAATGCGATAAAAAAATTAATTTGTAAGTCTTGAAAAGCACCACAAGACTCGTTGTTTGTTTGGCTGACCTAGACTAACATGGCTATCCCTTTGAAATTGCTGAATGGAGTTATAGGTTTGGAACAGAGCAATTGGTCTGCTGGTTCCTGGGGAAGTTGATCCTCCAGTAAGAACTACCAGAAGCCAGCAGAATCTACCAGTGACTAGTTGAATGAATGATTTCAATGGAGTTTACTGCAGTTTTCCAGTAGGGTAATCTGGGAAACATGCAGCTTATTTGTTTTTTATTTTATTAATGTGAAGTGCCGGTGTAATTTTCTTTGCAACATCCTCTTATCAACCCCCACAAGGATAATCCAATGTGTGCATGAATATGATGACTGGCAATGAACCTGCTTTTTTTTCTTTAATGGTAACTAGCCCAAAGATCTCAAGTGTATGTATCATGTCTGAAAATATGGAAGATAACTTGGTGGTCTTGTATAATTAGTCATGTGCATTCTTTCCAAAGTGAAGAATTGGGCAAGGAGCTGCTGACTGAAAGGTGATAAAGGATTTAGCAAGCCGTAGATCCGGGCTTAATTTGAGCCTTGGCACTTACAGGCTTGGCAGGTCATAGCCCTGGCATCTTGCCTTTCAGTAATGAAAGTAAAAAAATTGCTTGAGCACTGGTTCCTCTTCCATTATAAATTAAACACTGCTATTATTTTCTTCAGCTCAGTGCTGTTTACAAGCAAATGGAATCAGTTGGACTCATTGGTCAACAATCCCAGGATTCTTCGGGGCCAGAAAGCAGCTTATCTAGTGGACGGTAATTCAATGACGCTTGTTACAGGCCTGGATTTTGGTTGTCTCCGTTTCTCGTAGAATAGAATTTTTCCAGTTTATAGTGACTCAGACTTGTGACTCAGTGTATTAAAAAGGAAGTGAGGTTACCACTTGTCAGGCTATCAATGTCTGTTCAAAAAGCAACAACTTAACTCTGAGACAGCAGCACAGGGGATTTTAAAGGGGGCTTTTATGTAACCTAAACAAAAAGCCCAGGAATGTTGATTAATAAATCCTGTGGCACCAAGAATGAGGCTTTCCCAATGCTTAAAACTTTACTGGAAAATCACCAAGCTCCCAGTATCCAAGCTGCAAAAGATTTATAGGGTGATAACTGTATGATATGTTTATGCCACCTATAGGAAATAACACTCCTTTGAAGAGATTTTGCTCATAAAGCTTTGAATCCCCCCCCTTTTTTTGTTTTGTTTAATTGCTGTTGAGTAAGACTGATAGTCCAGCATCATTGGACACCCCACACATTAAAAAAAAAATCCTATTCAAGTTATCCTTATTTCATCTAATTCACAAATGATAGGTTTAATAAATTAAACTGTTTAATAGTCATGTCCCCTCTCTGTGCCACAGTTACCTCAACTGTGAAATGGTGATAATGATGCCTTCTTTTGTAAAGTGCTTTGACATCTATTGATAAACTCTATGTAATAGCTAGATACTATATTATACCTTACAACTATATCACATTTTTCATCCAAAATGCTCTGATAATTATTTCATTCCATCCTCCACTGAAAATGCATCCACCTCTGGGGTGATACACAGCAGCAGTTTAACAGACACACTACACAACAGTTTAGCCTATTTGGAAGCTGGGAAGTGGGCGGGCACAAGCCCGCCCACTGCTAAAACCCCTCCCCCAGCCTAAGGGGTAAGAGGCACTAGGCCCAGTACCAACTGAAAATGGGGGACAACAAATGAAAGAACAGGAAGGGGTGCGAGGTCACAGGTTCAGAATAAGGGATTCAGAAGGGGACACCGAGCAGAGAACCTCGGACAGCGCCCATTGCTCCTGGAAGGTGTCAAGGGAGCCAGTGGACGCTGCCCAAAGGAACTCTGCTCGGATGCGTGAAAGGACAAGGGACCGGAAATAGGCCCCACAGTCGCAGGAACCTCCTTCAGCCAACCTCCTCTCTCTGGTTTTATAGATGGCCACTTTGGCATAGGCCAAGAGGAGGTTGGCGAGGAGGTCCCGCGACTTTGTGGGGCCACGGATGGGAAGTGCATACAAAAAAAGGTGTGGGGAAAAGTGCAGCCAGAACCTCAATAAGAGGTTCTGGAGGAGCCGGAAAAGGGGCTGCAGCCTGGCGCATTCGAGGTAAGCATGCGCCAGGGTCTCCCTCACACCACAAAAGGGGCAGGTGTCGGGACGGGGAGTGAACCGCGCCAGGAACACGCCCGTGCTCACGGCTCCATGAAGGAGCCGCCAACTTATATCCCTGGCGGGCCTTGGAGTCAGGGTGGCATATATACTGGCCCACCGGGGGTCCTCGCCCGCTACAGATGGGATCAGGTCCCGCCATTTTGTATCGGGGCGGGACACGAGGGCGAGGAAATGAATGGTATGGAGCACGAGCGTGTATAGATGTTTGCGTGGCGCGGTTCGAAAGGAGACTGGCTGCAGATCTAGCAGCCGGCTCGGGGCATGGGGCGGGGGCGGCCGGGGGGGCTCGCGGGGCCGGGGCCCGATTAAAAGCTCCGGAGGGCCAGGACAGAGGGGAGGGCGGGGAGCACCCTCTCGCAGGACCTGCTCGAGGTAATCCCGAGCAGCAGGGGGCAGGGCTGCCTTCACCTCCTGGAGTAGGCGCCGGGGGGTTCGAAGGGTGGAGAGCCCCATGCGCTCAGCGAGCACAAGGGGATCCACCCAGTCCCCCCGGGCATAGTCCAGGAGGTCTCCGACCTTGGTGACGCCTGCCAGGACCAGCCTCCGCCTCACGGAGGGGGCCTCCGCCACCTGCACACTAAGATGGGGGTTGTGTAGCAGGGGCTCCGCGAGGAGGTCCTCCCCCTCGGTGGGCACAAGGGACCTGGATACAACAGTTTAGGGCAGCAAGTGACGAGTGCCCCTGTGTCCACCTGAATTTGCAGAAAGAATTCTAGTGTAGGCAGAATCGATGTAACTATGCTGTGTGGAATGTCACCAGGGGAGGGAGGTTAATAGACCTAACAACAGCAAAAACTTCCACAAGAGTTTTTATAATCACTCAGGTTTGCATCTCAGTAAAAAGCCAGCACCTTCAGTAACATAATACTTCCTAATGCCACATGAAGAATGTATAAATTGTACATTCTGTACAAATTTAGAAGGACAAGTGCCATCTACTGGTTCACCAACATAATACTTCCCATACAGTCCCCTGCTTCAAGCATCTGACAAAGTGGATTTTCTCCCACAAAAGCTCGTGTGATAATAAATTTGTTATTTTAATCATGCCACAGGACTCCTTGTTTGAAATTAGTATTGTTTCACCTTCTTATTGGCATGCACTAACAACATGCTGTTATTACTCTGCAGTGTAACACTTAAGATCTTAATCTGAAATCTGTTCCACATGGCTAGACCCCGGGGCTTTGTATAACCCATTGCTTGGGCCTTTGCATGGGTAGGGTTTGCAGAGTTGGGACCTCAATTCTCATGCACTACTATGCTGCTGCATTTAGAGTTTATGGTAATTGAGGACTCTCTCACTCTAAATGAGAACATGTTTTCATTTAAAGTTTTTAGAGCGTAAAACATTTTTATTCATTGTGCAATTTGGATTTTGTTTAAAAAAAGATTCAAAGGACCCTAAAATTTTTAGTTGATACATTCCATTTAAAATGAGCATATTTTAAACCATTGCAAACACACAAGCTGTGGGGAATGGTGTTAGTTTTATGTTGCCTAAAAGTATGGATGTGTCACTATGTCCCTCTTACCGCAAGAAGAAAAGCTGACAGAAAAAGCTTTTGCATACAACGTATCAATATCCATGCATTCTTTATGTAGTGATTGTGCGTGTATTTACCAAATGGGACCCAGAGAAAACAGTAACTGTACAGTGAGAGATAAGAGCTTTTAAAGAAAATGCACGCCACCACACACATAGTAGATTAGAAATTTTTATTTACACTTTTTTACTTAGCATATTTTATTGTACACCTGTGGCAGAGATGAGCCACAGTTTCATAAGTTACAAGCAAGGAGGGAAATTTTTGCCATCCTTGTGCAAGGAGTTTGGCTTAACTGCATGGGTGGGGATTGTTTTTACAATGACTGTCAACAAAATCATCCCTAGTTGTGCACCTATTCCTATTTTTGCAACCTTGTACACATAACAGTCTTGATGATCTTCTTGTCCACTACTCCCATGCCACCCTTCTATTCTTGAAATTCTCATCACCTCCTCCTCCAAGCCATTAACTAACAGGTAATGGCTAGGCACAGGTGCATTTAGGAGGCAGGAGCCAGGAAGAAAAGTGTCTTTGTACATTTTATTCCTCTCCCCTACACTTCACCTGTTGTTTGACCAGTAGATTGTGAATTCTTGGAAGCAGAAACTATGTGTTTTTGTATGTTTGCAGAGTGGCCACCCTATTTAGGGAGTTTTTATGCCTTATAAATAATATTTGTAACATTTTTCTACAGCCTTTCACAGTAACCTTATTAAGTCAAGCAAATATACAACCTGTAGTTAGACAGAGAGCTATGTGGATCCACACTGAAGCTTTTTAAAGGTGGCCAATATTTTGGTTTATTCTATTCTTATTTCTTATTCTATTTCTTCTTCAGTGGCAAAATATACTGGAGCAGAGCCACTGGCACTTATGGAAAATGCCCTCTAACAGATGGAGGCCCAGTTCCATGAAACAGCTGCCTTACTATTGACAGCTCAATGTCAACACCAGTACCAGTTTGTCAGGGAAACTGAAACTAATTAACTTTGCAAGCAGCATTCAAAATCACTTGTAAGAGGCAAAGGCCCTGTGTGCAAGAGACCAGTGTGACATGTAGGGTGACCAGATAACAAGTGGGAAAAACCAAGGTGAGGGCAGCATAATCGCCTATACAAGACCAAGCCCCTAACTGCAGACCCTCTGGTCACCAGCCCTGCTTTCTAAATCTGCCTCTCCAGATTCGCCCTGGGGGAGCTGGATGGGTACAAAATTTGCAAAGAAAGAAGGGGAAGCTGGCCCATGCAGCGGGTATTAATAACCCTGGGAGGAAGGGGCGGGCACTCGCCCCATGCAGCACACACGCGTAATTTTAAAGCCCCGCCTCAAGGACAATCATTCTTGTTAATGACCCAGGACCCACGCGGTGCAGCCCCGTGGAAAAGGCTAGAGCAGCCGGGATGCAGCTATTTATAGCCAGGGGCGATGCAGAGAACGGCAGCACACGAATGACCCAGGCAGGCGCACGCGGTGCAGCCCCGTGGAAAACGCTGGAGCGGCCGGGATGCAGCTATTTATAGCCGGGGGCGGCAGCACACGGTGCAAGCAGGCCCCTATACCCCGCGTCCCGCTCACCTTCGCACTGAGCGTCGCGCCCTCCCGGGGCCAGGGCTGCAGCTGCCCAGGGGCCCGTGCATAGGAGGGCCGCCAAGACCAGACCTAGGGGGTGGAACATAGCGGCTACTGCAGGGGGCGCGTGCTGCTGGCTGGCACGAGACGAAGGCGGTCACTACGTCACAATACGCGCTCGCAACCCCAGACCCCACCAGCCTGTGGAATGAGAACACACTACGTCATTCAGCTGAACTGCCAAAAGCGCCTTGGTGGCTATGCCACGCCCCTCGCGTTTTCATTGGCTGTTAGCTCCTCCCCCCCCCCGACGCCGTTCCCGGAAGTGAGTGGGAGAAAGCGGACCCGCTCTCTGGGATTGGTTACGTCCGTCCAGGACCTGAGTGTCATTGGCCGTCCGGGAGGTCGCCTGCCGAGCAAGGATTGGTTGGTTCGGCGCGTCGCGCGCGAACTACGTAGCTGGCGAGGCGACGCCGCGCGGCCCGGCGGCGTGTGGAACTGGCACCCGGCGCTGATGGCGGCCATTGGGGTCCATTTGGGCTGCACCTGCGCCTGTGTCGCCGTATATAAGGTGGGGGAGGGGTCCGCGGAGTCTATCCCAAGCCGGCAGCTTGGGGGGCCGGGGGCACCGTTGTCGGGGTCGGGTCCTGTCCTGTCCTGGTGGGCGGGGCGGTATCACAGCGCCGTCAGGGCCCCAGGCTGTGAGGGGCGCAGGTGTCAGGGCTGGGTGGGTTGGTAGCGCCCTTAGGAGGGGTGGGGTGGAGCTGGGCTGTTCTCAGTGGTGGCAGATGGCAGCACTAGGGGCCATGGTGTCGAGCTGCTTGGGGGGTTGAGGTTCGATATTAGGAAAAACGTTTTCCCTAGGAGGTGGTGGAGCGCAGGGCCGGGTTACCTAGGGGGGTGGTGGAGCGCTGGGCCGGGTTACCTAGCGGGGTGGTGGAGCTCCGGGCCAGGTTACTGGGGGGGGGGGGATGGAATCTCCCTCCTTAGAGGCTTTTAAGGCCCAGTTTGACAAAACCCCTGGATGGGCTGATTTAGCTGGGGGTTGGTCCTGCTTTGAGTAAGGGCTTGGACGAAATTACCTCCTGAAATCCCGTCCAACCCTAATCTTTTATGATTCCATGGCGAACTGCTCGACAGCCTGCTAAGGGTAATGGAGCCTCCCAGGGTGTCAAACATGCGGCCTGCAGGCCAAAAGCAGCCCACGAATCTCTCTCATCCAGCACTTGACTGCACTTCATGGGACCATGCTCTCTCCCTAATAGAAAGAGCAAGTGGTCTCACATAGAATCATAGAATAATAGGGTTGGAAGGGACCTCACGAGGTCATCTAGTCCAACCCCCTGCTAAAAAGCAGGACCACTCCCCCTAAATTACCCCAGCCAGGGTTTTGTCTAACCGAGCCTTAAAAATCTCCAAAGATGGAGATTCTACCACCTCCCTAGATAGCCCATTCCAATGCTTCACCACCGTCCTAGTGAGAAAGCTTTTCCTAATATCCAACCTTGACCTCCCCAGCTGTAATTTGAAACCATTGCTCCTTGTTCTGTCCTCTGTTACCCTCGAGAACAGCCTAGCTCCCTCCTCTTTGGAGCAACCCTTCAAGTAGTTGAAGGTTGCTATCAAATCCCCCCTCAGTCTTCTCTTCTGTAGACTAAATAAGCCTAGTTCCTTCAGTCTCTCCTCATAAGTCATGTGCCCCAGCGCCCTAATCATTTTTGTTGCCCTCCACTGGACTCTTTCTAATTTGTCCACATCCTTTCTGCAGTGGGGAGCCCAAAACTGGACACAGTATTCCAGATGCGGCCTGACCAGTGTCGAATAGAGGGGAATTATCACATCCCTCGATCTGCTGGCAATATTCCTACTGATGCAGCCTAATATGCCATTGGCCTTTTTGGCAAGAAGGGTACACTGTTGGCTCATATTCATCTTCCCGTCCACCATAACCCCCAGGTCCTTTTCTACAGCGCTGCTACTTAGCTGATCGGTCCCCAGCCTGTAGCAGTGCATGGGATTTTTCCGTCCTAAGTGCAGGACTTTGCACTTGTCTTTGTTGAACCTCATGAGGTTTCTTTCAGCCCAGTGTTCCAATTTGTCCAAGTCTCCCTGGATCCTGTCCCTGCCCTCCAGAGTATCTACCATTCCCCCCAACTTGATGTCATCCGCAAACTTACTAAGCACGCAGTCTATTCCATCATCAAGATCATTAATGAAGGTGTTGAATAGAACCGGCCCCAGGACCGACCCCTGGGGTACTCCACTCGTTACCGGTTGCCAACCAGACATCGAGCCATTGATTCCTACCCGCTGAGCCCATTGATCTAACCAGTTTTCGATCCACCTTATGGTCCACTTGTCCAACCCATGCTTCCTTAACTTGCCGACGAGAATGCTGTGGGAAACCGTATCAAAAGCCTTGCTAAAGTCTAGGTATACCACGTCAACAGCTCTTCCCGCATCCACAAATCCAGTCATCTCATCATAGAAGGAAATCAGGTTGGTCAGGCACGATTTGCCCTTGGTGAATCCATGTTGACTGTTCCTGATCACTCTATTTTCCTCCAAGTGTTTCAGGATGAATTCCTTGAGGACCTGCTCATACCCAGTGCTCCCCAATGCTGCGAGAATGTCGGGTCTCGTGACATCACAGAGTGCTGGGAATGCGAGACTGCGCCCTGTGAGACCACATTTGCTCCCTAACAGAGAGAGAGAGTGGTATCGCAGAGCGGTTTCGCATATACAGCACTCCGCAGTGCCGTGAGAGCGCCATAGTACTTCGATTGATGGTACATTTTAAGTCAGATCTGGCCCGTCATAGCAAATGAGTTTGACGCTCCTGTTTAGCCTGTGCTGTACAGGCGATCAGACTGGGTGATCTTATTGCCTCTTCTAGCCTTAAAGTGGGTGAAAGAGATTTTTTGGTGTCTGTCCATGTCCTTTAGCTGCAGGATGGAGTGATGAAATGCTAATCTCACTCATAGAGCAAGAATTTATTATTGGCAACAATGCTTTTTGCTAATCAATGTTGACACTGCATATTTCATGGCTAAGGTAGAAAGGTGTGTTAATATTTCACTATTTTCTACCTTTCAGTAATGTATTTTGTTTTTAGGATGGCCGTGCAGATGTGGTTGCTAATGATGCAGGGGATAGGGTCACGCCGGCTGTTGTTGCTTACTCGAACAATGAAGAGGTAATTTTTCTTCTCACTGTAGCGGTTCTCACTGGAGAGGAATGTCCAGGTTTCATTTCATAGTTTCTTTTCCATTTTGCAGGTTGTTGGTTTGGCAGCAAAACAAAATAGAGTAAGAAATATTGCAAACACTGTAGTGAAAGTAAAACAGATTCTTGGGAGAAGGTAAGTGAATAGATATGAAAAAATATTTCATTTGAGAAGCATGTATTACAAAGTGAGGCTGAATATAGCAAATGCTTATCTAATTGGTATCAGAACCCTAAAGTTGGTCTGTTAATGCACTCTTACTTTTAATATATAAAGGTTAATCAGTTCACTAGTTTTGCTTTGATAAGAGGGTTCTCTAGATCCAGAATATGCTCTCTGGTAGTATTTTCTTTTTTTAATGAACCATAGGAATAAGAAGTTAGAAACTTTGAGTATTCTTTGCCTGTGTTTGTATATTCCAACTGGAATAGGAATTTGCCAATAGGTAATCCTCACACTTCATAACTTGCCCAAAATAATGGTGGGTTTGGCATATTTATCAGCCATAGTGAGGGGCTCTTAATTCCAAGACTTCATTATTTGTATGTAGAAAATTTTAGAAAGGTTAAAAAATACAGCAATACATTTACTGATAGATTATGAATTACTACCTGAAATTGAAGTACGTTGCAAGTAAATCTACAAACTAACAAAAACCATCGTGATGACTGCAGTAAAGACGAGAATAAGCATCACTACATATAAGCAAGGTTTTGCTATATTTATTTTAGTCCTGCCTAATAATTGCTCAACTCTGTAATCAGAGAGGTGACAAATCAACAATAAAATTTTTAACAGATGAAAAAATGTAAAGTGAGGTTGAAGGAGAGACTATCGATATATAGTCTGATTTTTATTATATTTTCCTTTGGTATAGAATCTTAACAGTAAAACTTTCACTCATCTTTTAAAATTAATCAGCTTGTAACTGCTATGATTATTTACAACTAATGTAATGTAAATTATATTGAAACATGGTCTTGAAATAAAAATCATGTTGAATACAGATGCTACTGTTAACTTCAGTTTTTGGTTTTTTTTAAAATCCATAAAGGTAGCATTAAGTAAATCAGAAATGACTGATATTTTTCCAGGGTGTGCTTTAGAAAAGTTGTCCCTTTTCTTTGGGGTTTTACATGAGAGGGGCCCAGAGCTGCTATTTATTAATAATCATGGCAACAGGCGTTTTGACTAAAATAAATAAAACACAAGTAGATCTTTACAAACTGAGACTCATAATTGGAAAAAGCAAACAACTAGATCGGGGTGTCAACTCATTTGCTTTGGTGGGCTGGATTTAATTTAAATGTACTTCAAGTGGGCCATACATATGATAAATCAAAATACTATGGTACTTTTCCGTCATCACAGAGTGCTGTGTATGCGAAACTGTGCTCTGCGATAGCCCTCTCCCCCTGTGGTTAGGGAGAGTGGAGTCTCACGGAGTTCATTCTCACATACCCAGAGCTCTGTGTGGTCCTGCAGAGTGCAGTCATGAGACAAATGGAAGATTTGGGCATGTTTGACACCCCTGAACTAGATAGTTGGAACCACACATCCAATGCCTCCTGCGAAACTATCACTCTTAATTTGTTTTGACAGCTCTGGTGATCCACAAGCTGAGAAATATATTGCAGAAAGCAAATGTTCAGTAAGTACAATCCAGTTTTTTTTCTCCCTAGAGTTAAAAAAAAATTGCATTGGTTCCATGATCCTTTATTGTAGTATCACAAACACCTTATTATAGTGTCTTAGTGATCAAACCCAGATAACAAATTCTGAAGCGCTTTGAGACACCGTTTGTGATGCAAGTTTCTTTTGAAGTGACAGAGATTTTGCCATATTCTCGGATCTGTTTGAAAGTCTCTATTTGCATCTCTCTTGCAGAGTTAGAGCCATCCATTATATGTAGGTTCTCCTTTGGGTACTATGCCTGAAGGAGATCTTCTAAAAGAATATTAATTAGCATTTGTTAACACTATAAAAATGGAGAAAACATTCTTTATAGGAAATATGAAATTAAAATGTTTGTAATCAAGCAAAGATATTATTGAATCTTAAGACAACATTATGCTTGCTACTGAATAGCTTTCATGAAAAGAAAAATTAAAAATAAAACTTTATTAAGTCAAGACGCTGGCCTGATCTTCATCTCAAGAGTTCACAGACATAGTTGATTCTGTGAGTGACAGATCAAGAATTAACTACCCTGAGTTAGCCCCTGTCTCACCCCCTTCCTCCCAGAGGAATGATAGCCAGGTTGTGTTTAGCCTTGAATACCCATCTTGATAAATTCATGTAAATTGGGGCATAAGCAGATAATATGAGGCCTCTCAAAGTGTCTCCTCCCCCCCGCCCCCCCCCCCCCCCCCCCCGCCCTTGTGTGCTTGGGAGAAATTGTGTCTTAGGCAAACCTTCCCCAACTTTTCCATGATACTTGTGGTCCAAGCTGTTAGAGGGTTTTGCCCTTTATTTGAATGTTTTATGCCATGGGCTTCCTGATTCAGGCTTGGATAATGTAAGACATCTTTATGACTCTCTCCTTAGTCAAATCTGCTGTGGAGCCTTCATGCCTTTTGAACCAAATACAAACATGGAAATGTTTGCCTGGTCTATTTTTCTTTTCTGGGAATAGAAACCAAATAAGACTTAAACATTAATTGTCTTTACCAACAAAATAAGTCTTGCCCTGTCAAATGCACATATTTTGCTTTACTCCTAGGTCACTGAGAAGAATGGAAAACTCCAGTATGAAATAGATAACAAACTTGTTTGCCCGGAAGAAGTTGCAAAGCTCATATTCAGTAAAATGAAAGGTAAATAAGAAGTAAAACGTTAAAAATAATCAGCATCTTGACTATATTAGGGCATCTTTTAAATAGTAATATTTCAATCAACATGTTCTGTTTATCTTTATAAACAGAAACTGCTCAATCTGCTTTAGGTTCAGATGTCAATGACGTGGTTATTACTGTACCATTTGATTTTGGAGAGAACCAGAAAAATGCCCTTGGGTAAGGAGAATGATTTCTCTTCTTTTCACTTCACATAGATGCAGGGGGGACAGAATGGCTCAAGGGATTGATGATGGGATATGGAGACTTCCATATCTAGGCCTCAATCCTGTAAGTGCTAGTGCATGGGCAATTTGCTGTGCTTCTATGGAGCCTTTACAGGTAGGTGTAGCAGTCTGACCGTACACTAACAGTTACAAGATCAGAACCCTAATTGGCTCGTTCAAATTTGGACCATGCTGGTAATAATCAGGGATAGAATCCTGGCGCTGTTGAAGATAGTGGGAATTTTGCTAGTGATTTCAATAGAGAAGATTTCATCCCAGAGATTTTATCATCTATTGATTGTTGTGTTCCACTTTAAATGAAAATGGCCTCAGTGCTCTCCTCTAGGTTTTTACATCACAGATCTGACAATCACAATTGATACTAAATAGCACCTGTATGGATGATCTTAACAGAGAGGGCAGATGCTGTATGAGCATGGAGACTGACCTCATGCTAGGTTTAAGGCATGCTGGCAAGACAACATAAGGCTCTTGCTGTACCACTTTTTGTCCTTGTAGGAGTCGTCTGTCCAGGACTGTCGATACTTTTTATATTATATGAGCATAAAAGTATTTTACCGTAATAAGTCAAAACACACCAGGTTTAAGATTAAAAAAATTAGGTGCCAGAGGTCTGTTAAAAATCCCTTTGGACAAGCAGCATCGTGAATCTTAAATCAGTGAGTGCTATTTAAGAATCATTGAGCAAACCACTTCCTAGACTTTCATCTTGCTCTGAATATTTCATACTCATCAGTTAGTCTGAGAATGCTAAAGTAAATAGCTATTACAAGATGCATATTGGAGTGTGTCAAAATGGCTTAGCACTTTGCTTTCCAGCATAAAGGCAATAGACTTTTACTTGAAAGAGGTGAATGGAGACAGTTTCAGAGACACTGACTTTTCAAGAGTGGTGGATTTTGTTTGGTTTATTTGTTTAAGTAATCAAGGCAGTTTAGATGAGATTTTAAAACCAAACTTTCCTGCTACGTCAGTGCTGAGAACACATAACAATAACTTGTGGGGATTTTTACTGTATGTTTCCAGTTAGATTTTGTTCTTTGAAGTTAAAACTTTTGCTGTCAAATAAAACACAACCAATTTCACTTTTTGTATCTAAGATTCTACTGCATTACAATATATGAAGTGTCAAGGAAGAATGTATATAACAAATAAAAATAAGGCAGGGGACTCAATAGCAATTTATATTATAGATTGCTACAGTTAATGCTGCTCCTCAAGTAGGCCAAAACTTTAGAAATATCATATTGTATCTGGGCTCTGTGGTATAGGTACATTGCTGAGGCCTCAGTAATATGTACCTCTAAAGTAAATAAAATGCAAACCTTTAACTGTGGTGTTTCTTATCACAGGGAAGCAGCTGGGGCAGCTGGATTTAATGTTCTAAGGTTAATTCATGAGCCATCTGCAGCTCTCCTGGCTTATGGAATTGGACAGGATTCACCTACTGGGAAAAGGTAAAATGCTTTTATCTTATTTTTGTGTGTATGTGGTGGGGAGGAGGGGGGCGCTGGTTGGTTTTTGTTTTTTAAATAGATTTAACTGTGGTTACCTGCAGACTAGAGGTTTGATAAATAACAGTGGTATGTAGTTCTTAAGGCTTTATTATGACAGCAGTAATGGGGTGATGTCACTGTATTGTCATAACAGTAAATGCAGTTGTTAGGAAATGCCCAGGGAACACTGTTATAGTTAAGATTAAAGTTTCACATTGGAAATTTGGAAAATGTAGCCTTCATTTGCAATGTAGATTTGTTTTAAAATACTTGGATGACTTTGAACTGATAATTATAATTTAAAAAAATCTGTAGTACATGAGACATAGAGATAAATGTGTATTAAAATTGTCTTGCTGTGTAGTGACTGGATTGATGAAAGACCATGACTACTTAACTTGAAAATAAAAAACAAACTGTAGGTCAGTTTGTTATATAAGTCACGGCCATAGTAAACATAGTACTCTTCTATTCCGGTTTTAAGTTAATATATAGATGTAACTTCTCTTACCTGAGTGTTCAGGTGCTGTACAAAATTTGAAAACTGAGGGCTGTTATATAACTAGGGCTTGTAATGTCAAGTAAATGTTAGTTCCCAGTTATGCTCTGTTTGATCACAGCAGGTCACAAGTAGCATGACAAATACTGTTCTGTTTCTTGGAGGAATGCTGTAAGATTAATAACATTGATATGATAGATGCATGTATTCCAGTACTTCAGATTAAATGTTATTGACAGACCATTTTAAAAAATTAATTTACATTGTGTGTCTGTGTTTAAAATTATAGTTGGACAACAATGGAGTATGAAGAAATATATTTATTGTACTGATGTTCTGGTTTTTTGTTTTTTTGGCAGCAATGTATTGGTTTTTAAACTCGGGGGAACATCACTCTCTGTGACTGTTATAGAAGTAAACAGTGGAATATATCGTGTTCTTGCCACAGATACAGATGATAGTATAGGTGGTGTCTGTTTCACAGAAGCTTTAGCACAACATTTAGCTTCTGAATTTCAGAGGTAAGTGCTGAATATTTCACAGCTACAGAAAAACATACATAGCTATTAATATTAGGACTATTTTAATTGTTTGGATGGTCACTGCAGAACCCCACATGGCATTCCTTCTTGAAACCATAGTGCCTTGCTTGATCTGTCAGATCTCACAAGGTGAACAGGTTTGGGGTTGTTCAGTATTTAGGAGAACTCAAAGGAACACCCACTATTAAAATAAGCGATGTTTGATGTTGCTCTTTTTATTCTGAATCTGTTGAATCAATGAGTATCAGGCTACTGGATGTGCCATGTTCTAGGTACGATGTAAAAATCAAGGTCTGCATCACTTATGTTCTTCCAAGTTGTAAATTCAGCCGTTTGAGGCAGTGACTGTAACTTTCTGTGTTGTGTGGTGCTTTGCATGATGAAGACCTCCACCTGGTTGATGGGTTCTAGGCCGTGGTGAGCAAACTATTTGATCTCAGGACCACACTCGTAGTATGGAATAGCTACTGTGCTCAGTCAGGGCACCACTGAACCCACATGATGGGAGGCAGAGAGCAGCAGCTGCATTTCAGTTATGGGCGCACATGATGGGGAAGGGGCAGGGCTGGGGGCGGGGGAAAGCAACTGCTGTGCTTCAGCCAGGCCTAGCTGGAGGGCCTGATGAAAGGCTCTCCTGGTGTAGTTTGCCCACCTCTGTTCTAGGCACTATCAACATATGAATAATAATCCCCTGCACTTTAGCAAAAGTAGGGTTAGGTGAATTCACTGTGCCTACGTAAAAGAACCCTGTAAGTTTCACTTGGATAATATTCATTTTCTGACTCTGGACTGTCGGGGTGTGTGGGGTTTTTTGGTATTTTTTAAGAGGTTGGTGAAACTATTGCTATAAATTTTTCATAATCACTTTTCAAGTTTTATTGAATGCTTTGATCTCTTTTGGATGAGAAGTACCACTTTGTCACAATGTCTGCTTAATGTTGTTCTGTTTCTTGAAGTAATCTTGGTGTTTGAAACTTAAATTGATTAACTTCAGGCATCTTCCTATATTGCATTCATTTTGGAGATTGTTCTGAAGACAGACTAATGCTATCTCTAATTGTTAAAATACTAGTTCCTGGCTTCCCCAAAATAGCGGTGTGGAATGTGTCCTTTGCTTGACTTAGAAGCAGACATTTTTCTTCATGAATTTTGAATGTCTTTCAGCCTTGACATTACCAAAATAACTTACTGAAAAATAGTATTAAAGTAACTCCTTTTTCAATTTCTAATTTCTTGAAAATATTTAATATATAATGTATAATGTCTAAAACAGTTTCTTAGTCATCATAAAGATTTCTTTTTAATACAGATCTTATAAACATGATATAAGAGGAAATTCCAGAGCTATGATGAAGTTAATGAACAGCGCTGATGTTGCAAAGCACTCTTTGTCAACCTTGGGAAGTGCAAACTGTTTTGTAGACTCACTATATGATGGCCTGGATTTTGATTGTAATGTGTCCAGGTAAGGATGATCCTTTAGAAATTACTCCTGTTGTTTTTGTTAGGATTGCTTACGCAACTATTTCTGCTGGGTTTAGTGTCAGATAAGTAAAGACTGCAAGAATTAAGCTCTGAATACTAATGAAGGCGTCTAGCATTGCACTGCAAGTTCTGAATGTTGCCTTTGAAAGGTCTCCCAGAAGTTAGGCATACATTTGAGAGCAGAATTTCACCTTTATTCTATGCCCTGTTTTCTAGAGTTTTAATTGAAGGCTGACTACCCCTAATCCAACATAATGACATAGCATCTGACTTTCTTAAAGATAGGTCTTGACAACCTTACCAGAGACCTACTGGCCAGAGCAAGGTATGAAAGGGAACCCTGATAAATGAGAGATGTAGGGAGCTGGGATTTGTACCAAGTGTATACTGTCCCAAGACCTTGCACAGAATATCTTTTTATATTCACCTATAGCTAGCTGGAAGCTGATTAAAATTGGATCCCTTTTGCTGAGGGGAGCAGAAACTTTCTCTTCCTACATCTCTGGTTCTCTGGTATGAGAGTGGAGTGTCTGTACTACTCAATCCCTTCCTGGAGGCTTGCTTTATTGGGGGGATGGAAGGATTGAGGATAAAAGGGGTTGTTCTTCCCAGGGAACTCTGCTACTGCTTATTTCTTTCCCAGTTGGCCGTAGAAGCAGAATAAAATATACAGGATGTTTGGCAGTTTCTTAACTGAATAGCAGCAGGTCCATTTTTCTGCTGCTGCCTGTTTTAAAAGCAATGTGTTAGCTGAGACTGGAGCAATCTGTTCGCAGACTTAATAAAACATAGTTTGGATTGCTCTAATTCAGCTTTATGGACTAATATTTTATTTTAGTGAAAGTGATTGTACATCCTTCCCCAGTCACCTTTGGTGATTAGTATTCTCAAGCCCTGATTTAAAGGTGGTAAAATGTGTTGGTCCATGGCCTACTTGCTTGGGGGCATAAAGCAAGGGAGTCACAGTTAACTCTTAAGAACTCTTTTCTTTTATCTGCAGAGGAGCAACAATGCATTTTAGCATTTCAATGTGTCTTCAGATTAAAAACCAGAATTATATTCAGTTTTCCTACTTCATCTCATCTCCTTGTTGCAGCCGCAACTTGCATATGGAGACTGTCTTCTGTGGAGCATCTGGAATATATCCCAGGAAGGAACACTGGCCCTGTAATTTTCTATTGGTGTACCCCACTGATGGAGTTATAATGCAGGCAACCTGCAGGAACTTTTTTCACCACATTATCTCAACAGGATTCACGTTTAAATTTGAGTGGGACAAAATCAATTTTTGTGCATGTCTAAACTGCTGCATTTTTTCAGCTGTTCTTCACAAAAAGAAAATCAAAGCTTTTTTTGGTATATTTGTGAAACCACAGTATTTCTAAGACTGTCGTCGCACCAGTACATTGTTACTGCTGTTACTTAATCCTCCCGATTCATTGCTGTGGATACAGAATATGATGTGGGAAATAGTTTCTCTTCCATTTTAACTGCTGATTCTTCAGAAGGGTGAGAGATTGTATTTGTTGTTTACTTAACATTTTCTCTCTGTTTGTAAAACAGGGCCCGGTTTGAACTGATTTGTTCTCCACTTTTTAATAAATGTGTAGAAGCAATTAAAAAACTCTTGCAACAAATTGGATTTACAGCAAACGACATTAACAAGGTAACAATCTTTTCTTTGTTCTCAGGATGCTTATTAACTCATTTGGAAGAACATCTGGGGAGTATGTTAACAAAAGAATTAGCCATTAGCTGTTAATTTCTGGGGCTCAGAGTATACCAATGTGTATATGAAGCATTTTCTGGCTAAATGTAATGATAGTTAAAGGTGTAATTTTCCTTTTGTAAGTGTGTAGATCTTTTGACTGCTTAGGGGTGTACTCACATTAAGGTAGGAACATATCCCACACAAGACAATAGCTAAAGCCTTATGTTTTATCTGAACTGCCTTTTTCATCTATGTAGCACATTAACAAATTCAATTCAGGGAAACTTTGTCATAATTGATTTTGATGTTGAATTTTATATGCCTAGGTTGGGATAGATCCTGTACGTACCTTTTAAAAAAAATGTTGCCTATCAACAATCTTTTACACTTGAAGATTTATTATAACTAGTGATTTTATAGGTTTATTTTAGGTTTTTAAACGTTCTTAAAATTTAACTTATGTACATCACATAATTTGAGAACTAAAGAACTGTTCCAACACCCACCAAAATCAGTGGAATTTTACATTTGTTTTCATCAGGGCTCAACAAAAATGGCTCCCAGCTGTCACCAGCAATTTTATTTTTGGTGACCAGAGGGGGGTGGTCTGCTGCATTTCCACAGTGTAGCTTGGAGCCAGGCTACAAACCCTAGTTGTCATGGCAACCTGGGGGCTGGGTTTTGTTGAGCCTTGGTCTTCATTAGGAGTTGGATTGTGCTCTAAGTGTGTGAGTGGGGCTTTTGACATATCTTTAAAAGAACTCCTGAGGTCTAGTTCATCTCTGAAATTTACTTTTTAATTGAGTCGATCACTGCTTCACTGTCCCCATTAAATTGGATAAATATTTACCCAAATCACAAAAGTATAAGCTATTTAACTAGAGCTAAATGTCCATTTAAAGATGGAGAGTTGTGTACAGTATGAAATAATAATAGTAGGAAGGGTGTTTCTTTAGATTTGCATATTTGTATTGTACTTCTTGCAGAACACAAGATAAATTAGTGATATTACAGAATACTACAGCCCAATAAGTCTTTCAGTTATTCAACCCAAATGATAACATTACATGCCATTAGGAACTCCATAGTCAGTACTGCACATGTGTTGTCTGTTTAGTTCCTCAGTGTTGGGGTATCTAAGAAACAAAGTTCTGCAATAACAGATCCTCTTAGCACAGGAAGAATTGATTATTAATGGAAACAGCAGGCAAAAGCACATCAAACTGTCCTGAAAGCTATGACACGCTCACTTAAATTAGTGCCTACCAGTCTGAACTCAGCATAGTGTGTTTTAAAAAAGATATCTCTAACAAAAGGAAAGGGTGAGTAGAGGAGTCAACATAAAAGGAAAACTGTAACATTAAATTTTTAAAAAGAAAACTAAATTCAGCAAATAAAAGTGGCATGTGAAGTGAAGTTTCTTTTAAAAGTAAACATTTTTGTTAAATATTCTGCTTTTGGTTTGCAGTAAAAACTCCTGAGCCCTGTTTTTTATATAAAAAAGAATTGGAATGTTTTGGGTCAGGTTGGCTTCATAGAATATTAGGATTAGAAAGGACCTCATGAGGTCATCTAGTCCAAACCACTGCTAAAAGCAGGACTACTCAACTAAGACACTGTTGTATGAAGGGTTTGGGTGGGGTTTTTTGTTTGTTTGAGGATTTTTATTTGTTTATAAAGGGTTCTTCAAAAAGGTTTTCCCTTTATGGAATGCCACTGTTTAGTTAGCTGACTGATATATTTGGATGCCTGCTTCGGAAATGATTTCATACACGCAAGCTGTCTTTCTTTTGAGACAAATGTGTAGGGTCCAAAGCTCTGGCAAAAATAATGTATTTACATTTTTTGTTGTTGTTGTAGCATTTTTGTGTAGTTTTTATACACAGGGCATTAACCATTACAGAGCAATTTAACTTTCTGTGATGTAGCTGCATGTTCACTTCCATTTGTAAAAGTTCTGAAGTCACTAACGAATAGTGTTTTCTAGGTAGTTCTCTGTGGTGGGTCTGCTCGAATCCCAAAGCTACAGCAGCTGATTAAAGACCTTTTCCCGGCTGTGGAGTTGCTGAATTCTATTGCACCAGATGAGGTCATTCCCATTGGGGCAGCCACAGAAGCAGGGATCCTAGTAGGGAAAGAGAACCTCTCAGAGGAGGAGGCACTGTCTATTGAATGTTCTGCCAAAGATATTGTAGTTAAAGTAAGTCTCAAATCCTTTTGATTTTTAAACTTTTTTACTCCACTAATGGAAAAATGGATCAATATTTATTAGTGACTCATTTGGAAATGTCATATTTATTGATTATATTAGAGTGGTGTTAGTCTTCAATAACCATTGTAACACTGACAACAGAGTCTTGTGGCACAAAAAAAAAAAAAGTGCCACAAGACTCTGTTGTCTTTCTACAATAGACTAACACGGCTACCCCTTTGGAATTTGACTACATTGTAACACTAGCAGTGATGTTGCAACTTCCTACTGAATAAATCAACGTGGAGGGCCTGATCCATAGCCTATCAAAATCAGTGGAAATACTTATTGATTTCATTAAATCATATTCTTGCTCTGCCATAATAGCTGAATTTACCATTCTATGTGCAGTATTTTTTATAGCTGCAATAGGAAATGCTACGAATGCTACCATGCTGCAGTATTTGCCTTTATTGTGAGTTTTAATGCTGACTTCTAAGCAAGGATCATTGTATGTAGCTACCTGATAATTAAAATTTAGTTTTCTCTAACCTATCTCTTGTTGAGCAGAGCAGAATAAAACTAGAGACCATGATGTCATCAAATGTGAACCCCTTCTATAAAGTTCAGAGATATCTAATGTCACACCAACTTTTCTTGTTTGTTAGGGTGTAGATGAATCGGGGACTGACAGATTCACAGTGCTGTTTCCATCAGGAACCCCCTTGCCAGCACGAAGGCAGCACATGCTACAGGCCCCAGGAAGTAGTTCATCTGTATGTCTTGAACTGTATGAATCTCAAGGGAAAAGTCCTGCAGATGAAGAAGGCAAATTTGCACAGGTGAATACATACAAAAGTTCTTGGAGTGAATTATTCTGAAAAGGAGTGGATGTACAAGAACAGGCTTTGCATTGGAAGGAATGGAAGGCCCTTCACCAGTCTCTCTAGAAATTGCCTCTAAATCCATTCCCATAAGCATATAATACTGAGTTTCCAAGCATGGTCTTTTTTAAAAGTAATTCTACTTTTACACAGCATCTTTACCATTCTGAAGAATCTGCAAGTGCTTTGCAGACTGTTTATGTATGAGACTGGTGAGTGCAGCAGGAAACATTTTTTGCATAACGGTAAATGGGGTGGGCGGGGAGAAATGGCCAGAAATAGTGGGGTAAGTAGCACACAGAGTGCTACAGGTTCCATTCAAGTCCATGTAGATTGGACACTAATTTTTCAGTAGTAGTTTGAAAAATACAGTATGCTACATGGTGCTCAATTCTTCTGATCTAGAGAAGCTAAGAATTAGTCAAGTACCTCTGAGGTTTCCTGGATGAGAACGGACTGGGAGGCAATATTAGCTGAGAGGAGAGAGAGCATTTGGCTGCAAATCAACAGAGTCCTTGAGGAGATGCCTCCTTCAAAAAGCACACTTTGCACTGTGCTGATCACGCTGGTGGGAGGTTCTTTCATACCTCTTAGTACCCAAAGACAAAGGTTTGTCATAACTTGCGCTTTTGAGGATGAGAATGGGAGTATTCTGAAGGTCGCATAGTGAGTAATTCACGACCTGATCATAAAAGGCGGTGAACATGCTCAACTGCCACTGAAATTAATGAGAGTTGAACGTGTGCTGCCCCTCTCAGGATCAGACCTTGTACGGCATTTCCCATTTCAAGGAGCTACTGACTTTGGGAGAAGGGGAGAACCCTTCTTTTATTGACCTGTTTTGCGCGCGCACACATGGATTTACAGGATAATACTGCTTTGCAACCTACCTTTATCTTAAATTACTAGTAATAAATTCTGAATAGAGTAAATGACATGCTGTTTAATTACAGCATGTATTATTAATTTGGAAACTGCGGGACTTGTGAAAAGATGAAGTCCAGAAAACTTGCAGCCTTTCCATTTAGGAGAGTTAGAATCACAGAAAGGTTGGACTTGTAGGGGACCTCGATAGGTCAGCTAATCTAGTCCCTGCACTGAGGCAAGGCTAGTGCTTGTCAGGGATGGTTTAGACAGCATTTATCTAACCTGTTCTTAAAACCTTCAGTGACAGAGATTCCACAGCCTCCTTAGGTAACGTGTTCCAGGGCTTAAATACGCTTACAATTAGGAAGCTTTTCTTACTGTGTCAGCTAAATCTCCCTTGATGCAAATTAAGTCCATTATTACTTGTCCTGTCAGTAGATAAGGACAGTTTCTCACCCTCTTCTTTATATATAGTAACAAACCTTTTACATACTGGAAGACTTACCATGTTTTCCCTTCAGTCTTCTCCAGACTAAACAAACCCATTTTTCCCCCCATCCTTTTCCTCATAGGTCATATTTTCTCAACCTTTAATCATTTTGTTGCTTTCCTCTGGACTTTGCCACCTCTTTCCTGAAATGTGGTGCCCAGAACTGGACACTGTTCTTCAGTTGAGGTCTTATCAGTGCTAAGTAAAGAGGAAGAGTTACTCTTACTCTTGCACACCAGCACCCCTGCTAATATGTCCCAGAATAATGTTTGCTTTTTTGGCATCAGTATTACATTGTTGACTTATCTTTAGTTTGTTATCCACTATGCCCCCCAGATCCTTTTCTGCAGTATTCTTCCTATGCAGTAGTTTCCCATTTTGTATGTAGGTAATTGATTATTTCTTCCTGAGTAGAGTTCTTTTCATTTCTCTTTACAGAATTTCAACCTGTTTCTTCAAACCATTTCTCTGATTTCTCAAGTGAGTTGAGAGTTTAGGCTCTTGTTTTAAAATCCTAGACTTGTGATGGAGAGTGCAGAAGACTAGGCAAGAGTGCAGTGTCCCAGATTTCAGTCCTAACTTCTAATGCATTTCTAGAATTTGGACACCAGATCTGTTTGTGCTTAAGTTGCTTTGTATCAGTGTAGATAATCAAGTTGTTGTGGTTTTTTTTTTTTTAACAGATTGTACTCCAGGATTTAGATAAAAAGGAAGGTGGTCTTCATGACATATTAACTGTTCTCACTATGAAAAGGTACCAGAAATCCAAAATATTTCCTTGTCTGTGAGTTAACTCATTGACTGCCTATGAAAACTACATTTGAGAGTCATAGACTTTGTTTCTGCTGCTGAAATTCACCTGACAATTGGCTATATTAATTTTCTCCCTATAAAGGAGTAGAAGTTAATTATTCCTGGGGCTCTTGCAATATGAGGATAAATTTGTGGGGTGTCTGATTTATTTTAATCCCCAAAAGTAATGTTCATGTTGCTTCTTCATATCACTAAATAAAATTCTCATCTACACTACACTGAGATATATTTTTAAGACTTGTAATGTACAATATGTAAATATTTATTTCTCTCTTGCTTAGGGATGGATCCTTACATGTTACATGCACAGATCAAGATACTGGAAAATGTGAAGTCATCACTGTTGAAGTGACATCATAGTTTCATTTGAAAGGAGACTTTTTTTCTGGTTGGTTGTTTCTCCAAATTACAGATATTAGCTTGTTTTAAATATTTCTAATGAGCCACTGCAGCTTGGAATAAATTAGAAGATAACATCACTTCAGCACCAAATTTCTTATTTATTTTTTTAAGTTGCAAATGAAAATACAGGGCAAAAGGTTACCCCAAATTTTCTGGTATTAGGGATTTGCATCATTATTGATATATAGTTTTGTTAGGTTTGCCAGAATGAAACACTCAAGTGCTAGTATTCAGTAACTGAAGGAAGACTTGTCAAATGATATGAATTTATTCCTGCTTCCTGTCTCATTAAACTAATAGAGATGGACCTTTTTGAAACTACTGATACATCAGTGACAAAAAACCAACCTGTGACCTATCAAATAATCAGTCACCTGTTTGTGGATGGGTCTCTAAAGTTTGTACCAACTTTAATCAAAACTTGGGTTAATTATAAAGATTTTTCAAATGATTGGCAAGGTGTGATCGCTTTTCTTACTTGGGGATGGGACGTGGTGCTCCTGAGTGCAGGTTTTGCTGTTCAAGTTAATGCCAAATGCCTTTGTGATCACTACATGAAATACTGTAGGAGGAACACATTTGTGTGTATTTGTATTGTTCACTTATGGTATAGTAATAAAATATGGTTTTCTGTATATGTTGGTTCACATCATACTTAATGAGATGGATGCAGACAAGATTTCTCAAAATCTGATACAGTAAATGCAGAGCATTCTTGGTTTAGGCTGGATAGAAACGTGGGCATGATTCACTGCTTAAAGAATACAGTAGAGCAGCAGTTCTCAAACCTCACAGCAGTGTGTCGTAGAGAGCCAGGGGTGGGCAGCTGGCTTCAGCCTGGTGGGAGTGCCTGGTGTGTCCTGTAGGGCAGCACACACTACCAAGCCTGTTGCAACCTACAAATGTTTGAGAACCACTGGCTGGCCCTAGAGGATCTTCTGGCTCTGTCCCACACTTGGGATGCTCACTGCTGCTTGGTTCAACTGGGATGTGGTGGCTTTGATTTGCCCGTGATTTATGGGATGTACTTGCTCTGTACATTTGTGTGCATGAGTGTCTGCACAACATCCACCGTGCTTTCCACCCCCCCCCCCCATAGCTCACTTGAGGGGTGTGGGGGGCTGGTGTGTCCTGTAGGGTTGGCTCACATCACCACCCGTGTCGTGACCCACAAAAGGTTGAGAACCACGGCAGTAGAGTATAGCACTGTGCTGTACAACACTAAAGAATAGTTATTTGAAGGAAAGTGAGGGGGAGCCCCCCTGGACTTGCAGAGAACTGTGGGGGAGAGGAAAGCTTTCCTCTCTAGGTAATCAGTGGTGGAAAATGTGCTGTCCTTTTGTGAGAGGCTCACTGAACTAACTCATGGGTTTTGCTAGGGAGAGCTTAGTCCAGACCTAAAGGAAAAAAATGGTCTGGTGTGATCACTCAGTGCATGCCTTCTCCTATGGTTCTCATCACAGCATAGAAGAATAAACACTAAGCGACTTGGGAGAGGTGGCTTTTGGCATCCCTGGTTAAAGTGACTCTGCTCAGTACACTCTCAAAGGGGGAGGAGATGTGACAAAGTGGGAATGCTTCACAATATTTTTATGAAGCCTGTGCGCCTCGGTTTCCCCAGTATTTTGAATGACTATTGGAGGAAAAAGGACCATTTGCTCTGAGAGCAGGTTGTGAGACATAAGTATGACTATTGCCTAGCTCTTTGAGCCTGAAATGGGTCGTCAAAAAGCAGGAGCAGAGGCCAACCCATCCTGCTTTTCAGTTGTCCTGGATTTTCTAATCAGCAGGACACTGACATGTATCAACTAATGACCCAGCAGGAGATGGATATCTCTGCCTCTGCAGGGAAGCTGACTGCGAAGATCCCAGCTGAGTAACAAAGGACTGGGTGGGAAAGTTGTGTGAGGGCGAGAGAAGAGGTTCCTGCCTGCGGGAGTAAGCTGAGGGGGCCTCTCCCCTGGGCAAAGACCGAGGCAGTCAGATTGAGAGACAGCCTGATCAGGAGGGTTCACTACAGCTTGGCTGGGCTCTGGGTTAACCAAAAAATGGTCCATGCTTTAACTTCCGGTGCTCTGTGCTAACCGAACTGTGTTCCAGTTGCCTACGAAAGTGCGAGGCTGTTTGAGTGTCCCTGCAAATATTGTCCCAGCTGGTTGCCCGGAGCAAAGATTGCAGGGGTGCTGCCCCCGCAGAGGTTCAGTCTAGGAGAGGGTGGGATGCACAGCCTCTCCTGGAGGGGGAGGACCCTGGAGGGATTCCTCGGATAGAGATGATGCGCGGGACTCACACGCCGAAACCGCTGCGCTGGCAGGCTGCCACTGGCGCACAGCTGCGCTCCTATTGGCTGTCAGACGTGGTGAGGGGCGGGCGTTTCCACGAACCCGCCCTACAAAGGCAAGTCCCGCCCCCAGGGGCCGGCTGCGCAGGGCAAGGCCCGCGAGCCAGCGCCAGCGGCGCGCGCCCCAGCCCCTCCAGAGCACGTGGGGCGGACGAGGAGAGGAGACCCCGCGGAGGGGCGGGGCCAGATCGGCGTCGGGGGATCCTGCGGTTGGATCCTGCTGTTGGCGCCCTCCCGGGTGGCCCCGCCCACCGCAGGGGTCGGACTTCGTGCGTGACGTCGCGTGAGGCAGTTTCAGCCCCGCCCCTTGCAAGATGGCGGCGGGCCGGCGAGGAGGTGAGCCGGGATGGTGGGGAGCGGCCCCCTCCCCCCGGCGCCCCTCAGGGCTCGCGCTGTGTTCGCGCCGCTCACTCGCCCCAGGGCAGGCCCA
>ML685799.1:10226327-10253979 GCA_007922175.1 Pelusios castaneus
GGGGGCAGTGGGGGAGCTGGAAGGGGAGTGGGGGAATTGGGGCAGTGTGCAGAGCCTGGGGGAGGGGCAGTGTGCAGAGCCTGGGGGAGGGGATGTGTGGGGGAGGGGGAGTGTCCTGGTCCTCCTTTTGTCCGAGGTGGTTGCTAGGGGAACATAAAACCAGTCAAGGCCTCCCCCAGCCTGGGCAGTGAAACCCCTAGTGCCTCGCTCCTCTCCCTTTTCTTTTGGTTGGACCTGGGCTGCGTCCCGTTGTCCAATGCAGGTGGGGATGCGGGGACAGCCCCCTACTAACCAGAGGAAGGATTTTACCTGCTGCCAAATACACCCTGACTTTTCCCACATCAGACAAAAAGAACCCCCCCTTGCTTTCGGCTCCTGACAAACTTTGGAGGGTCCCTCCTAGCAGATTTCTGAGCTATTGAAGGTGGTGGACACTGGGTCTGACGAAGTGTGATTTTCTCCCACAAAAGCTCATGTCATAAATAAATGTTAGTCTTTAAAAGTGCCACAGGACTCCTTGTTTGTTTTTTCCATTAGTTACATTAGCTGTAAATTGTAACCCTTCCCCCCACCCTCACCCTCAAATGACAAGAAATCAGAGTTCCTTTGATTTGATTTGCCTCTATCTCATCCCAATCCCCATGGGTGCACTTGACTAACTGCAAATAAGGAGTCCCGTGACACTTTAAAGACTAACAAATGTATTTATTGCATGAGCTTTCCTCCCACTTCCTTAGATGCTTGAAGATGGGGTTTGTTGAACTAGACTTACACGGCTACCCCTTTGGAACTTTCAAATATTTAGCAGTCTTGTAAAGAGTGAAGGGCTTCTACGTAACTGCAGTCAAAAGCGTGAACTGCTGCTGCAAGGGTATTTTAAAGACAGGATAATTATTTCTGTCTGATTTGTTTCAAAACTGATAATTATCTTGGGAATCTTTTTGTACAATGAATTAGTATGTCCTAGATGGTTTTATTATTATTATTATTACATGAATGCACATACTATAATAAGCAGAGCTGAGGTTCAGGCAAAGAACTTTGGCAGGCTTCACTGTCTATTTATTGGAGTGGCATTGGTTCTGTCTGCCTCCATGCTACATTTGTAGCTGTACAAATCTATTGTGGATCCTTTTTACAAATTACAGTCTGGGGGCTTGGGAGCAGACCATAAATCAAGTTCTTAATATTTTTTAATTCAGCTGAGATATTACATTAGTAAAGAATCCTATTTTCTTATTGTAGCTTGGTATGTGCCTTGTCTAGCTTCACTTGAGATCATCCAGGAATTATGTAGGAAGGAAAATCTCACATGTAAATCCCTTGGAATCACCAACAGGAATCTAAAGAGTTATGAGGTGGAATATTTGTGTGACTACAAGGTAGAAGAGGTAAGAGAAATGTCTAGTCTTCAAGAACAATTTGATCAGTATTTCAGTTTGAAATTTGGAAGTGAGAGGTAGTAGTCTTCCTTCAGGTCTAAAGTGCTAGGCTAGCACAGGGCTCTTGTTAAGCTATTGATGGCATTAAACAAAATATTTCAGAATTCTGGAGTCTAAACAAAGTGTTCTTTAGCTGTGACACTGTATGGAAGGAAGGTTCTGCTGAAATAATGAAAATATTAATAATAGAGCACAAAATGTCTGACTTGTGTACATCCAGTAAAGCTCTGCTCTGTTTAAAAAATAGCTCAGTATATATTATGATGCTTCTCCCTTGTTTGCAATTAAAAGAACATGTCTTCCCAGTACAGCAGTCTGTTCCTTGAATGGTTAAGGCTCCATGCTACAACAGGATCCATGGCCAGATCCCTGTTGACTTCAGCTGGTTGCCATGTGTGTGCAGAAGCCCCAACAGTGATATCTGGTTTAAGGATTTGGCCCAAGTAAACACCCGGTTACCTCACATTTGAAATGCTTGATTCTCTATTGTTAGTTAAATTCACAGTCGTATGGTCTGTTATGTGGTATTATGCATCTATCGTAAGGATGGTATTAAGAGTCCTAGTGTGACCGCCCCTTAGTTTGAGTTTATTGCACCTCCTTAATGACACTTTTGATTTATTCTAGATGTGATACCAAAGCTGTTGTATCACTGAACAACCACACTTTATTTTCAAGGTATTTTTGATTAACTGTTGGAAATGTTATGGCTAAATCTGTATCTATTTCTCCATTTCAAGGGCACAGATTACTTCCTCGTGAAATGGAAAGGATGGCCAGAATCCTCAAATACCTGGGTACCTTTGAAAAATCTTAAATGCCCATTGCTGCTTGAATACTTCCATAGCGACAAGGATGAATATTTATCTCGGCTAAAGCAAGGCAAAGCAGTAACAGTAAAAAACCACATTAAAGCTTTGAAGCCTGCAGTATCACAATACATTGTAAAGAAGGCTAAACAAAGAATAGCTCTACAAAGATGGAAGGAGGAACTCAACAGGAAAAAGAACCATAAAGGAATGATTCTTGTGGAAAACACTGTGGATCTTGAGGGCCCTCCATTAGACTTTTACTACATTAATGAATATAAACCTGCTCCAGGAATAAATGTAATACATGGAATTGCAACCGGCTGTGAATGCTCTGATTGCCCTGCTGAAAAGTGTTGTCCAGAGGAGGCTGGATTTTTCTTGGCTTACAATAAACAAAAGAAATTAAAAATCCAGCCAGGCTTGCCCATCTATGAATGCAACTCCTATTGTAGATGTGGCCCTGAATGCCCTACCAGGATAGTACAGAAGGGCACACCATATTCCCTTTGCATCTTCAGAACGAATGATGGCCGTGGCTGGGGAGTAAAAACCCTCCAGAATATTAAAACAAAAAGTTTTGTGATGGAGTATGTTGGAGAGGTATGTATTTATCTCAGAGATGAATTAGTTGGAATAAAAGATTTAAAGGTAGGAGAACACTTTATTAAAAAATAAAACATTCTTTTTTTCAGCACTTTTTGATTCCTTTAGATAATAGAAGTACATGCACTTGCTGTTAAAGGAGTACACTGAAGAGGCGTCTCATTTGAAAGTCAAGTTACCTTTGTATTGTATGACCCAGTTCTTTTCTGTACCAGAGCAATGCAAAGGGGCTGAAGAGCAAAAGACATCTGGCACTATGTTTTGTTATCGTAACCTTTAGAACCAGGACTGGTCTCTCCTGTCACAATGTTTTTTTTTCTCTCTTTCTTTGTTAACCAAATTCCTTGTCAATACCATGATCATCTCCCTTTGTGACTACTATGGCCTTTCCTTCTAAGGTTCCCTTTTAATACTAGTCTCATCCCAGGCCAAATTACTGCAAAAATTATTTTTATCACTTATGCTTCTCTTATCAGCCACTGTATTTTACCATGTCTAAACTTGGGAAATAGATTGTGCTTTAAAATATATTGGTGAACATCAGTTAACATACTTTCTACTCTAGATGCAAAGTCCTGTTTAAAATTTGTATTTAAAATGTGTAATCTAACATGCCTTAAAACTCGGTGTATCTTCCTAGTCGAGACATGGTTCTTGACACTGGCTCACCATTGCGCTGTGTATCAAATAACTTGTCTTTGCTTTTAGGGCCCTCTGTGGTCTGGTTTCTGTCTGCATTTCTGACCTGGTATGTCTTCACATTCCCCCACAACCTGTAGTCTGCCACTGATGCCAGTCTCGGTACCTGTTGGTCCTCTTGCACAAATATTTCTTTATCTTTTGTGTGCTGCTTCTATGCTCAGCCTCCCCAAGCTATCTAACTCACATTCAGATCGTTCCTAAAAACTCAGTTGGAATATACAGGAAATCAGTTTCTCAAAATAAGAATTAATTCTGGCAGATGTTAATAAGGAAATACTTTTGGGGAGGAGCAGGATTAGTTGTTTGAATGTCATAATTGTTTTACAGCAGATCTTTTATATTCAAGTTGTATTCTACATCGTGTAGAAAGGAATTGGGACATCACTTGATCTGTAAATGCAGATAGGAAACAGTTCAATATTATATTGATTGAGGAGAAAACGCCATCACAATCTATTAATAGGGCATTAGGAACAGACAAATAATTAGTCCATTTAAATCAGGGGTCTCAAACTCAAATCACTACGCGGGCCACATGAGAACTAGGATATTGGCCCGAGGGCTGCATCACTGAAACCTTTTCATACACCAGTTTTTAAAACCCTGAAGAGCCACCAGTTTGTTTAATTAAAATAAAAATAAAATTAATTGAGTTCAAAATTATTGTAAATTAATTAATTGGGTTTAGTTAATTGAATATGAATTAATTTTTAATTGAAATTTAATTTTTAGAAAGGTTTTTTAAAAACCTTTTAAAAAAGTTTTTAATTAAAATTAAATTTTTTAAAGTTTTTTTTTTTTAAAAAGGAAGGAAGAGAAGAAAGAATGAAAGACGGAAGGAAGGAAAGAAAGAAGGGACCGAGCAGAGAGCCTCCCCACACTCTCAGACCCCGCCCCCTGCCCTCGCACCTGAGCCCTGACCTGGCCCCAGTGCTGAGTCTACCTGCTCCGGTCGCCTGGCCCAACCGCACTCCCTGCCGCTGCAGGCCAGGACTCTGCCTGGTCTGGTGAGCGGGGCGACGTAGCACGGCTCTCACCCAGGCAGCAGTAGGTTCTTCCCTGGCTGCCCAGCAGTGGCTGATGAGGCCCCGGGGGAGGGAGGAGGAGGCGTGGTGTGGCCCAGAAGCACTGCTGACGGCACCGAGCTCAGCTCAGTCGGCAGCAGGACCCAAATAGTTATATTCACGTGTTCCTTATTCCTTACAAACATATAGCAACCCTCTCTCTTTCTTTAAAGAGAGGGCTACCTACTTCTAGTCAAGAAAATATTAAAGGGCTTTCTAACTTTGTGGGGTTTTTTATTTCAGCAATAGTTAATAATATGATGCAGGTTTCTTTTTGTTTAGGTGATCACTAGTGAGGAAGCAGAGAGACGAGGTCAGCTGTATGACAACCAAGGAAATACATACTTGTTCGACCTGGACTATGACTCAGATGAATTTACAGTGGATGCGGCTCGATACGGAAATGTATCCCATTTTGTGAATCACAGCGTAAGGGCTATTTTTGTGATAGAGAACTGTCCTGGCTGCACTAAGAATGCCTTCTCCTTTTGTAAATACTCTGATACCAAATATAGCACTTCCGTGGAATTACTTGTTTTATACCAACCCTTCTTCCCTTCCAAATCAAAGATCTTGAGAATGGATAAATGCCATTCAGACAGCACAGTCACATGAACTTGAGATCTTTGAGGAAAACCTGAAGTCACTTTGTCTCATGATGTTTTTAAAAGTCTACATTAAAATATTTTTGATGAAACACTGCATTTGAGAGATCTTAAAATGGACATGCATGAAAGTGAAAGAGGCCTTATATTTTCAGAAGTTCCCCCAATACAAATTTTTAATAATGCTTTTTTCTTGGCTGCTGCAAGAAAGGCATCTTTCTAGACATACAATGTAATATAATGATTATTACACAGGATGGAAGAAATACTGATGCATACAGTACATGGAACAAAATTAAATGTGAAATAATACGAAGTAGCTTAGATTTAAGGCATACTATGTTTGAAAAGACATAATCCCTTAGTTTTCAAAGAAGATGGGAGTGCAAGATTGTTTTTTATCAACAGGATCATTCCACAAGATGTCACTTTAAATAGCTATTTTACCTAGTAAAGTAAAATTAAAAGGAGTTTTCTGTTCTTTGCTCTTTCATGTTCAGAATTGCCATTCTAAAAGGAAAGTGTCAGCAGTTTCTCTCTGAGTTTTTTGTTAAAATGTAAAATCCTGTGATCTGTGGTCTTGATCCTGCAATCTGACATGTGGGCGGACTTCATTGGAACTCAGCGTGGGGATAATGGATTGCCTAAATAGATCAGATTAGGAGAGTTAGAGACAATCTGTATTTCCAATGTATTCAGTACTTGTTTCCAGACACTCAAAACAAAATTCTCTCTTCAGATAATTGATATCTGATATGATCATGGTATAAGAAATAACTGCATATCTTAACCCTTGGCTCTTAACATTTTATGAGCTATCAACCTCTGCAAAATACAGGGAGGAGACTTTCTGAATGTACTCATGTTTCAGTTGTAAGTAATGGAGAAAAGGAAAATTTCTGCCTTTTCCTTGCATGTCTTTCCCTGGCAGTTTTCCTCCTTTCCTCAGCACCATTTTTCAACTCACTGAGGAACTTGAGATTTTTTAATTTTTTTAAAAAAATAATTTTTCTTAAACTGAATGTACCCAACACAGGAGATTTAATTGAACCCAGACCCCTATGCAGGGAATTACAGTAATTTCTTAAACTAAAAAATTGCATATTACTTTCTGATTTGGTGTTTGTTGTGCTAAGTAACTCTAGCAATTGTCGAGCCTACATCTACATTTTTGTATGTGGGTTGGGGAGAGGGAAGGGATGTGTTTCTAGATGGGGAGCGGGAAGGGATGTGTTTCTAGATGTTGCTGGATGCTCAGCACTTCTGAAAATTGGACTACTTACTTAGATGTCTAAATATGAACTTAGGAGGTTGACTTCAGGCACACCATTTTTGAAGATATGGAACTAATAATTCTGTCCAAAGGAAAATGACATGGGAAGAATTTTCAGAAATGCTTAGTTGACTTGGGAGTTGAGGCACATTCACTTTTGAAAATTATACCTATAGTTAGCATCACACTTCCCTAATGAATGCTTTGGCTTTTTTCACGGGAGGCTAGATAACTACAGAGGCCAAACAAGTGTGAACTAGAGCTCAGTACTCAATACTTCAGAATATTTCTGCCCTTGGAAACAAAGTTGAGGTCTGACTTAAGTACAGTTAGATGGTGCAGCTTGAAGTTTGATTACTCTTCTACTTTTTCACCTTTTAGTAATTATTTTTTTTAAAAGTCTAAATTTACTTTATATTGCCTTGTTTTGAAATGTTTTAATTCACCCCCCTTCACTCTACTCAGTTGAAATCATTTTCAAACTGTGATTTTTCATTTTTTTAATAGGCTGTTGTATTTTCTTAGTGTACTATACCTGAAGAAGAGTTCTGTGTAGTTCAAAAGCTTGTGTCTCTCTCAAACTTAAGTTGGTTCAATAAAAAAATATTACTTCACCCACCTAGACCCAACACAGGTATGGTGTTAATACAGTTGCTTAACGGTTAACTGTTGTCTGCTTTCATTTAATCGTCATGTTTCAACCAGTGTCATTCTGTTGACTTCAGTCAAGTTACTAGTGATTTCTGCCATTGTAACTGAGAAGAGACTCAGCCCTTAAGTGCTTACAACTTCACTTGCTTCTCACTAGTTGTGCACATTCACTTTTATTTGCCATTCCCTATAATGAGTCTAAAGTTTTATTTGATACCAAACATAAACCTGAATTACAAAACTGTACCTTTGCTTTACAGTGTGATCCAAATCTTCAGGTCTTCAATGTTTTCATTGATAACCTTGATCTGCGTCTTCCTCGGATAGCGCTATTCTCTACGAGAACCATCAAGGCTGGAGAAGAGCTTACCTTTGACTATCAGATGAAAGGTATGGAGAGCAAAAATCTTTCTGTGCAGGATAGATGGTACTAGCTGGTTTCATTGCAGCCTAATCAATTTCAGCATAGGTTTACTGAAATCAAAGTGTTTAATTTCCTTTTTTTTGAGAGACAAGTCTGTTATGTTCTTTTCCCTACTTTTTCTGCCAGCGCCTCTTTCCAGCTAAGAGTGGGATGCAGCTCCCACTTAATCCAGTCAAACCTGTCCTGCACAGGCTATTAAAAATTGCTGCTCAGCACCCCATACATAAAACAATATACTAAATGAAGTAGGTTACAGGTACTTTATAAGACTTTTCTTCATAACATGGAGAAAGGATGTTCTGCTCTAAGCAATATGCAAACTTTCATTAGATAAGATGCCTGAGATAAGAATTGCAATGAATACATTACAGCTAGAAAACTAACTTGTTCTCCATCTTCAATACAACAATCTACAGAAAGAGCTCAGCATGTTAGAAAACCTGCTCACCACTATTTTGCCATCTTCCATTCAGTACTTGCCTTCAGCTGCTCAGTAAAAAGTTTTAAAGCTCACGTGATTTTTGACAAATCTTTTGTTCATTCGCATCCTATGAAGATTATTTTCCTAGCTCATCACTTTGCTAATTCCAATTAGCACATCCCTCCACAGGCTCCCTTATCAAATAAACTATTTGCCTTTATTTCCAGGTCCTTTATGGCCTATACCCATCTTAACTATAATCTCTCGTTCACTGGCAGCATAATAGCAACCAGCTCTGATTGATCAATGGTATGTCTCATTTTCAAGCACGGACCTTTGTACTTCTCCTATGCTCCCCCTCATGCTTGGGAGTAGCTCCCTGAAATAGTCAGAGCTACCTTGTTCGCCATCACATTCCTTCTTAAAACTCTTTGCTCTCATGTACATTAAAACAAAACTTGATAATGATTATGCATTTGGTGTGCTGAGACCATTGCTTATCCTGCTGAACAATATTCTCTCATTACTTTCTTGTGCTCCCAAGTCTGTCCAACCTGTTGTCTTTTTGTCTTGCACTTTTGATTTTAAACTCACTGAGGCAGTGAGTCTGTGTCTTTGTACAGCACCAGTGCAGTGGGGTCCCAGTCTATGACAGAAGCTCATAGCCAATCCACAATAAACTGTACAAGAAGATTCCAGGATTGTCACTTGGAATCCTAAAATGTCTGTGGAGTCAGTGTGAAGCAATGAAAACGGCAACAAGCATGGTCAAGAACTTTATTTAGAATATTGCCAGTGTCAGCCATCACTGGGATTCAGAGTCTGTTACTGTCCAACTTTTAAATTCTCAGCCATTTGGACTTCATGAATTACATACACCCAGGCAAGAACATGGGCTTTCAGGTGCTAGAAAATAATTTTAGGTAACAATTCTTTAAAGACTTGTACTAATGCTTAACTTTACACACAAGTTATTCCCATTGATGTCAAGTGAACTTACATGAGTTAAGCTAAACGAATGCATAAGTATTTGTGGAATTGGGGTCTTAAATTGTAAGCTTTTGGGGTAGGGGCTACCTTTTCCTTTCTTGCACGGTAGCAATGCCTAACCTTCAACATTTTCTGTATATTATGTGTTTAAGGTTCCTTAGATATGACGTCAGACTCTGTTGATGCTGTCAGCCCAGCTAGAAAGAGGATCCGAACTGTGTGCAAGTGTGGAGCTGTGTGTTGCAGAGGGTATCTCAACTGAATTCTCAGTAGCCAAAGTTGCAAATAAATTATTTCATTTCATGTCTTTTTAAGTGTATTTTAAGAAGACTGCTGTTCTAGTTCACGTGTACTTACAAATTGGAGTATTTTTACATATGAATCAATGTAATGGAAACAAAGCATTAACTTTGTATTTTGAAAATGTCATTAGCCAAAGAAAGAGATCTGATATTACAACTGCTCTGAAGCATGGAAACTGGCCACAGGGATTAAAAACTAGGTCTCCCTGGAATTATTTGTACACGGTGGTTAAGAGCTGATGAGGTGCATGTCAATGTGGAGTCAGAGTTGAATATTAAGTGTGCTTTTCTGACTCAAATATTCTGAGGAGCTGATTTCAATAGGAGGATGTTTCATCACATCTTGTGCTCTAGTAACTGGAAATCCAATTTCATTGATGTTCTAGAAATCACGGTGACTTACTCTTTTTCCTAAAAGGCTTCAAGAGATAGCAATAAAATTTAGGGCCCTGACCCTTTCTTGGGATCCACAACCCTTAAACTCTGCACAGGTATGGAAATCATGAGAGAACACTCATGAAAAAGATCAGTTCTTAACTGTCCGTGGCACTTCACATAGCCACATTGATCAATGTTAGTGGATGTTAGATGCAAGATTGTGGTGATCATCACTGAAACATATTGGTTAAAATTTGGAGGTTGAAAGGATTTGAGTTGAAAAACCCCCAAACCAGTTCTTTCATGAAGCTAGCACATGGTGAGATATTTGTGTCTATATCAGATAATTGGGTATCCGGGGAATGTAATTGAATCAAAGCTGCCTCAGTATGTTACAAATTTTTATGTATTGTGAATTTTTTCCACCAAGTAGCAGATTTTAAACACTTCAGGCAATTTTTTCCTGTTGTAACAACATAAATTTAGTCAAGTTACAAAGCGAATTTGCCCATTTGCTGTAGACAGTTATAAGATGTTCTTTGAATCTTGAATGTAAACAGCTGGAAAACTTATTGTTCTTCAGCTTCTTGAATATTTTTTTCCATTAATCTTCAAGTGATAGATGTTTTCTGAAATGGTGATAATGTATGTTAATTTTTTCTTGACTTCAGTGAAATTCCCAGGAGCAGTTGGAACCACTAACTGTGTGTACTCGAGGGACAAAAGTTCAAATACTTATTTTCTAATTGTAAACATTGCATATTCTTGAAAGTGATGAAGAGAATCTTGATAGGAATCGGATATAACTGTTGCTCATCAAACAGACATTTGCTGTATAGCATGAGGTTAGCTTCCTACTTTATATGATATGCTGCTATTGGCTCAGGTGATTAAGGTCAAGTATTCAGCATGATTTTCTACTTGGTTTGTTAACAATATGCCTTAAATTTCATGTTAGTATTGGCTCCGCAAATAGTTTTTGAAGGACAATATACTCGTTAATTTAAAAGCACAAGTGTACTTGGACTGCAGAACTGGCGCTGTGGAATAGTGAAATGTTGTACATCAAAGCTTATCAGATCTGTGATTGTGCATACATATGTGAGGCCATTGGCAGTGCAGTGTATCTGTTTGTAAACTAGATGATTTCTGCTGTGGAAGGTGACACTAAATTGCTAGGTTTAAACATACCTAACATTGCCATGCTAGCTAGAATCCACACTTGGATGAAACTGTGAATCTACTAATTTTTAAAGGTATTGTTAACTGATATACTTCTGCAGAACCCATGACTAATTCTTTTAGAAATGTTTGGGCCAGATTCATTCTACTTTGTTTTACACGCAGCCTGAATAAAGGGGGTGTTGTGTACCAATGTAATTATTGATGTCCAACCTGAGCACAGCTTGTAGAGCTGCAGAAACTACTCTGCGACAACCTGCTGTGGCTGCTGCTTCTGGCTTTGGATTGAAACAGAGGCCCCTCTGCACCCTTTACTCTAAGTCCCTTGCTCACTGGATCTACTTCCCCCTAGCCAAGCTGGTCCCTGGGCCCCTTCTGCACAAGACACATGAAAGGTCTCAGACATGGATTTTAATAACTCTGTTCCTTCCTCTTTAGTCCTGCTCATGGGTATCCTGAACAACATACAGGGCTAGATAGAAAATTACACATGTACATTTCAAGTAGATAAAGGTTTTCCACCTGTAAAAACCTGAATTTAGGTCCTGTTGTTTTTACAAGCCAGAGTGTGTATGACTAGTACCGAATAACCACTGCTCTTCTCTAGGGGTAGGGTAAATACAGGACCTTCAATTCAAATATTAGCAGGTAACAGGCAATTATTTGGTATTAAGTCTACTTGTGTCTTACTAATATAGGACTTCAAGCCAGATTTTGTTTAAATATCTACAGTGCAGTTCAGTTTGCCTTCTGCTAATTAGTTTAGTTGGATACAGTGAAGTTTTAAAAAATACTGTCATACTGAAAAAGCTATTCTCAGTTCTTTAGGGAGCCTAGGCAAGCCTAATTTGGGCCTTTTCTGCTTTTTGTTTGTCGGCATTACCGTGGCTACCCCTACAGCTCTGTGAATAACATTTAGATACTTGTAACCTATTAACTGTCTGCTAGCTGGTTTTGAGCTAACAACAGTAAAAATGCTGCAAGATTCTCACTTAGCAAAAGCTATTGTGTATTTATTTAAGCTCTCACTTCCACCAACGTTTTGGTTATTTCTGTGATGCAACCTCAGGAACATTACTTTTTCATAAGTGACTTTCTCTGTAATAGTGGTAAGTTGCCTATAGTTTCTTTTGATAAAATAAATTAAATTTAGTTTTTCTTTTGTTGTTGGCGATGTATAACTACCATCCCTTCTGTAGGGTGACAGGTCATAAATTTTGTTTGTGTTCTGTCTATACAGCTTTAGCCAGCAGCTCAGAAAAAGTACTGACAAGTTACATTTTTGCAAGTCTGAGTAACACTACCTTTACCCATATAGCATGCATTAGAAATGTGCCGCTTTACCCGTGAATGTCTCCATAGCACTATACACAGCCTTGTAGAACAGAGAATTCACCATCTTCTCTATCCAGAAAATTATTTAACCACATCTATTTGAGCTTCTCATCCTGAGGAGGATACTAGACTAGTGTGAGGTTATGTAAAAGGTACGGTGCTTTAAGTCTCCAGAGGCTGACCAGTCTGCGCGAGGTTTTCAAACATTTTTCACATGACCCAGTTGAAAAAAAATCTTTGCCCATGACCCACCAATTACACCTTTCAGCAATGCCTTCCAGTCTTTCAGTGGCAGCAACGGGGTGCTGCGCCCAAGTACTGGGTCACAACCCATGGTTTGTAAACCATTGGTCTATGGCACTATCTCTGGCTTAAGATCTCTAGGTATGTTCTCAGCCTGCAGAGCATCTGTCTAGCACTACATGTGAAAGCTGAGACCTCCAGCAGCCTCGCTCATGGGGGCAGTACTGACCCCCTCAGACTTCTCTGTAACTTATACATCCCTTCCAGAACGCCAGCTGGGTGAAGACTGTGGGTTTACAGTTTACCTCTACAGAGACACGGGACGGGTGTTGCACATGAAGTTGCAGAGAGTACTTAAACTACCTTGTGCATCTCCCTCCGACTACCTACTTACCCCAGGGTCCTCACAGCACTGATTTGATGGGAACTGCCTTCCTGTTGAATCAGCGCTACGCTTCTTGCTGGCTAGGTCTTAGCCAATGGACCTCTGGCTAATTCTGAGTTCGACTGAGCGTGTCTTTGCAGACATGCAATCAAACGTGCATAATCGGGGCTGCCACCATCAGTGTCCTCGGTCATCTTCCTGAAAACTTACAATCCACAGAAAAAATTCCTTAAAGTTCATGTTCCTGTGCATCAGTGAGCTGTGGCAGTTGCTCTTTCTCCAGCTGTAGTCAGTGCCGCTTCACGTTCAGTTAGCGACTCCGGAAGGGGAAGGGTTCTATTTCTCTCCCCCTCAAAACATTTAACATTTCATGGATTTCAAAACTTGAATAACTCCAGTCCATTAAAAAATAATAACTCAGTCCTGTCAACTAAAATATGTGTAGGGAACCTTCGGCTTTAGAGAAAAAAGGTCTAAAACCAGCATTTGGGGGAATCAAAGTGCTAAAGCAGCTCCCAAGCTGAGAGCAGCAGGTACAGGGATACTAGCTCATGTCCAGTGGTTCCCAACCTGTGGCCTCCTGGGGCTTTCAACGTGGCCCGTGCCTCCCCTCTTGCTGGCTGCAGAAGGGAGCCACGGCCCAAGGACCCAGGCGGAGCACCTTTACGCAGGGCTAGAAGACCAGCGCAGGCTCCTTGTGGCAAACTAGGGGACAGGAAATCATCATGCCCCTGCCCCTGGCTGTAACGTGGCAAAGCGCTCTGCCTAGGCACTGGTTTCCTGCTGGAGCCAGGGGGAAGGGACTGATCGTCCATCCTCCTGGCTGCAAAAGGGAGTGTCTGCCTAGGGATCTGCAGGCCACATGGTTTCCCTGTTGCAGCCAGGGTAACGGGAAATCACTGAGGAGGCAGCCTGCTTGCTGAACTCCTGCCTGTCTGCAATGAAGAGAGGGCAGAGTCCTGCTGGCAGAGACCGGTGGCCTTTCAGGGTTCTAAAAATGATATCTCTGGCTCTCAAGCCAAGAAGGTTAGGAACCACTTGTGTAAGCTGGCTTAAGGGAGATCTTTGTTATTTAGGGTGTCACTGAATTGAGCTAAATGATTTAAATAAACCACAGACACTGTGGAAGATTGCTAGTGTGACGCTATTCAAGGAGAAGCAGGGTGACCAGTAAGTACAGACTAGGTAGCCTGACTTCAATCCTGGGCAAACCAGAAAAACTGATCCAGGATTTGTTGGATTAAAAATTAAAGGACAGGAATACAATATGGAAAAAAGATTTTGTCAAACGAACCTAAAAACTGGAGATGGTACAAGAAAAGAGCCACAAATTATTTGAAGGCTGAAGAAAACGTTTTGTAGTGAGAGAGTTTGAGCCATTCAGCTTCTCAAAAAGAAGAGAGGTGATTACATTTTAAATAACTTCGCAGGGAGAAAACACTAGGAGGGCTTTTTAATCTACCAGAAAAGGGCATAAAAAGAAACCCTGGCTGGAAGCCAAAGCCAGACACATTTAAATTAGAAACACATTTTTCACAGTGTAAGAAAGAGTCACTAACCACTGGAAAACTACCTAGGGGAGTGATGGATTCTGAGTCTCCTGGAATTGTCAGCACAAGACTGGTTGCCTTTCTGGAAAATACACCTTCACCATATATAAATTCTTAGGCTCAGTAGAGGGTTAACTGTGTGACGTTTACTGGCTTGTGATATACAGGAGGTTACTATATGATCTATTAATGGTCCCTTTTAGCCTTTAACTCTACAAACGGAGATAAGACTCGTTAAGTCAAGACCTGACTCCATCAATTATACACTCAATTCACTTAGGGACAGGCTCACGTTTACCTTTTCCAAACAACATGCAAGTGGCCATGGAGCAGGAACCTAATGAAAGAATAAGAAAAACCTAGCTTGTATGAAAAGAAAAGTTTAAACAGACCCATTAAGACATATTTTTCACTGAGATTTTTAAATCACTAGACAAGATACTTGGGAACCTTTTTCTTGAAAGCTGAGCTGTGAAAGATTAATAATAAGAGGGGGTGAGCAGGAGGTGATGTTTATGGTTAGCAACAGCTCACTTAATTGGGTCTTAACAGCCAAAAATCTGCCTTTTGACCTTAACAGCAGCTTCTGATTTGGCCCAAACCATTTGCTATACAACTAATTTTAAAGGCCTTTTAAAAGTAAGCCAAATCCATTTCCTAGTCTGTGGACTTGGGAGTAGCAAGTGTAACTATTTTGCTCTCTGAATCACTTTCCTATGTTAAATATATTCAGAGTTAAGAGTTTTATAAAAAGTTTATTAAAAATAGCTTTATAAAGATTGTAAACATGTCCATATCCAAGGCAAGTTCGAAGATCTGTTGTATTACCTGCTAACTCTTAAAAGCAGTTTGATACCACTCAGCTGAATTTCACTTACTGCTCCTGTCTTCATTTTCTTTGGTCTATTTGTCCTTGCCTTCCCTACCGCACTTCTGCGTGTCTCACCAACCTAAGACACGCACTGTTCACTTTTTTGTGGTTGTTCCGTCTGCCAGCTCAGTATTTTTCTCCCACCACGTACAGCCTTTTCCTTTCTTTTCCAGGAATATCTTCCTTTTCAGGAGCTCATTGAGAAGGAAAAATTTATTGCACATCTTAAGTGTCTCAGCCAGTGGTGAGAGATTTCCAAGGAAATGCGATGTTACTGCTACGTACTTTTTCTTCCCTGAGTTTGCTCCTGAACAGAACACTGGAGATACGTATGATTTTTATATACCTCTGAATACAGTTTAGGTTGAATCGTGTGCCATGTGTGTGTGTCTGTATTTTAAACAGAAGCTCCAAAATTCAGGAGAGATTTCTTCACTCAGTATATTGTTTCTCCTGCTGCTAGCTTCTTGTACAGACAGCACAGCTTTTCTGGTTTAGGTAACTCAGCATCAGGAGTTGAAGGGATTTCAAAGTCAGAGGAGCTCTGAGAGTCTCTTTCCAGTCCTTGATCAAGACTTTTTGATTTCTCATTATTTACTTCAATGAGTGCATTTTGTGTTTGAGCAGTACCACCTTCTGCTTTCATCTCTTGGTCTTTGCCTTTCAAATCAGAGTCAATATTATCTGGGCAAGGTAAATTTTGGTTCAAAGGCTTCCCCCTAGGGGACTCAGTCTGATTATCTGTGGCCATGAAATGTGCCACTGAAATGGTAACTCTGCTCCCCCCCTTGTTCAAAGAGCTGAAATCGGTACCATGTGTCTGTTGTGAGGTGATGAGCACAGTGTCTGTTTGGCTGTCCCAGCCCTGGCTCCCTTGCTCCGATATGTGGGTTGACTGAGAAGAATTTTGGGAGGAGATGTGGGTGGAATCACTTACGCTGTCTGAATCACTGAACAAGTTTGGTGACTGGGACCTACCAGCATCTGTGGAAGATGGGAGATGCTCCTCATTTTCAGAACTATCATCTGTAATTTTAATATCTCGTTTAAAGAAAATATCCCACCGTGGCACATCTGCATTAGAATCCTTCGGGTCACTAGCCAGCACACAGGTCAAGCTGGAATGGGCATCTTCATCTGGCTTTACCAGGACTGAAGTGGAGTGGGGATTATGGGAAAGGACTTGAGCCCAGACTGTATTTTTTGCACACTCTTCATCGTCATCATCTTCTTCACCATTTGATTCCTCACAGTCTATGAAGTCTACCTGCAAAGACATAGGCATAGTGGCTGCTTTGTAACGTCCCACATTCTCACTGTGTTTCCCTTCACAGTTGTCAGATGAAGATTTTGTCTCAGGCTGTGTTGTTTCCACTTGCTGTTTTGGAATCTTATGCCTTACAGGAGTCAGTTCTGTACCAAAAAGATCATCACTGCCCTCATCTGTCAAGACAAGAACAACCAGAAACACAATGAGCAGTCTCGAAGAACTTAAAGGGATTTATAGGGACTACACAAACTGGGTCAAATATTTATACCCAGTCAAATTCCATTATTTAAACAGAGACAGACACCGTCAACCAATTTACCAGGCTAGGGAGATTCTGCAGATGTGTATTATTTCTAAGATGCAAACATCACAACAGTCATCACGGACTCGTTGGCCAACGGGAACAATTTGTTCTAGTACTTTACTGGTGCCCTGACTTTCATGGGACTGTCCTCAGTATTGCAATTTGTAGGATCAGCCCCTGTCCTGGGAACAGAAGCTATCCCTGTCTCAGAGAGTAGTTTCAAGAGAACAGCCACTAGCTAAAAGCTTATTACGCCTGAGTGAGCACAGGAAGTGGAAAAAGAATCCATCTTTCCTATCTCCAGTCTTTAATTTAACATACCTACAAGGATTGCATGTCTTGTAATGAGTGACACAAGTTTGGCTCCATTTGCAAGCTACAGGTAGAAATGAAATCTCTTTGGAAAAGACATACAACTGGAGTTTGATAAATGGAAAGCTTACCTGGCCTTTGATAACATTTTAAATTAAGAAAACTGGTTGTGTTTTAACTGTGTTCTCTCTTTTTACAAGCTGCTGTACAGCGTACAAGCTGAAAACGCAGGGGCAGCCCTGAAATGCCGCTTTTCAAACGCTCTGTGTGGATTAGAAGCAATCGGGAAGAGCAGCACCTTGTACAGACAAATACTGTAACGCCCATTTCACAAGTACTAGGATAATTCTGGGTCAAAGACAAGAGCCGCATTCGTATTAAATGGAGAGTGCGGTTTTGTAAGTGGGAGCACAGTGCGGTTCCAATAACGTTGGGATGATTTTTAGTATATCAAGATAAAAGTTAACGCGTCTGGCCAGACATTTGGTAATAGGCTCCAGAACCTGCAGCAGCAGTGTGCCTGATTTAACCCAATCACGGGTTTTCTCTTTTACAGAGATTCAGTCCTCAGTTGATGTATGTAGCATTATCTGAAGCCAAACTTCATTTTACTCTGTATTTTTCATTCCCCAGGGTCACTCATAAAGCACCTATCAGGAATAGTTACATGCTGAAGAGTCAGCAAAACAGCATTTGATATTTGTTAGTCTTTGCTCCCCTGTGCTTGACAAGAGGAGGTGTCCAGAAATACTATTTCCAATTGATACTGCAATTACAGTAACAGGACAGTCTATGCACGTTCCAGCGACTCCAGACGTGTCTCCTTTGCCATACCCAGCCATCTCCGGACGGCCCTCTTTCTGTACCTGTGTCTGATAAGTCCGTTGTTCTGGATCTCTTCAGCGTTCCAAGTGGTTTATATTTGGGCTCACTGTTTATACCGTACGACTTGCATAATGGCTTTAAGCTGAGAAGAAGAAGGAAAATGTATCTTTAGAATTCCTCAGACATGAAGAATACTTTGCCGAGAAGAGAAACAACCCGCTTAACTCTTTCAACACAACTGCTTTGTGCCTGTCATGCTAGCTACTAAAATAAAGGCACTAAAGTCACTGAGGGATTTAGGAGCTGAGGTAGAAGTGTGGAGTTTTCTTCATCGGTTCAAAGGGTGGCACTGTTGATCCTACCGAGTTAAATGCACTTAATGCTGCCATTTCTTCCTCTGCTCATCAAATGGAGCAGGAGGAAAGGAAGATGGGGATTCAGGCCAGACGCTGGAGAAACTCAATACTGCTGAATAAAAACATTTTTCTCCATAAAAGGGTATCTGTAACAGAGATCCAGTCCATCACCCGGGTCCCTTCCCACTAACACTCGTTTTCTGTGCTAGTTTTGCAAAACTCCCACCCCTACGTTTCAACTGGAGGAGTCGGATTAGAGAGACTGGTGAAAGGAGGGAACACAGAGCAGCTGGGAGTTCAAGTCCCGATAGAGATTTTATTTTTTAAGAGGAAGAGTCCCACTGAGTTTCTCTGAAGCAGGGTGAGACAAGGTGTAATGATCAGGGCTCTATCAAATCCAATTCCCTGTTCATAAGGTTTGAAAACTGGTCAATTTCATGTTTGGAGATATTATAGCCACAGGGGACCTAACCCAAAAGGGGGTAGAGAGAACCAAACCTCCGTGTGTGGGGAGAGGGGTCGCAGGAGTGCCACCATCATTTCTGGGCTACTTTCAGACTGGGCTCTGAAAGTAGCAGCTGCAGAGGTTCCTGCAGCCAGAGATGGCGGTGGGTCTTATCTCCATGTGCTGCTGAGCGTGTCCTAGCAGGGGGCTCCTAGTTGCTAGTCCCCAGACAGGAACAGGATTTCCTCTTCCTTTGCATGGCTGCTCTTGGGCATCTCTCCCAGCTGCAGAAAGCTCAGCATCCCTCCCCGCTCTCCAGTCACTCCCTGCTCCCCCTCGCTCCGCAGCCATGGGAGGAGGGGTCACCTCTAACTTGCACACACACCCCTTCCATGTGTAGTTGTTAGCTCATTTCAATAAAACAGAGAAATGCCACATGAACTTTATTAATTAACACTTTACAGCAGCAAACACCATTCAGGGTTCAACTCCCTGATTGGTAGATATGGGCATCTGAGGCAATTTGATAGGGTAGCGATCTTAATCGGTAGCCACTAACTTGAGAGTCACTGCCTGAAACTAGCAAAAACAAGTGAAAAACAGAAGAGTTTGGTTTCAAATGTCATTAACTGAGCATCCAGCAACTGTGTTTGTCTTCACTCTCTGTCTCCGCACTGAAAGCACCTGTCTGTGTTTAGACACGGCCTCCGTGAAATCCGCTGGAATTGCCAGACAGAGCTAGCCTTGGAAGGTGGGGGATTCTGCCTAGCACTAAATTCCAAAACTGTAGCACATGCAAACTGCACTTCTTCCATGATACTTTTGAAAGCAGGAATCTCTGGCCCAGAATTCTTGTCAAAGCCAGGAATTGCACTAAGCGAGGTTAAATCCAACAGATGCATTTGTGCAGGGTCAAAAATACGCACAGCTTTTAGAAATCTAGCTGCAGGTTGTTGAAACTTTTGAGTCATTTTTGCTACATTGCTTGGCTCTTCCCCGCAGCAGTAGTACTGTCTGAGCTTCTTTACCACGTAAGAAAACAGTGCACAGCAGGTGGCATTTAACTCAGCGATGTCAGACTGATTTTCGTTTGACTGTGCTTCAGCCCAGAGCAGTACCTCCATTACATTTTTGTAAGCTTAATAATTGCATCTGGAAGGGAGAGCAGTTCCCTGCACAATGACCTCTGCCCCCACAGCTGCAAATAATGGGGACAGGAAGCGAGTGAGGGTGAGGGGTTGTGGAGCTATCTGTGGTTGGGAGAGGTACCCAACAGCAGCTGTGCAGGGAAAGAGGAAGTCCTGTCCCTCCCCAGCCTGGCCTAGCAGGTAAGAGCCCCCAGCGGGGACATTCTCAGTAGCACAAGGGAGATCAGACCCACCTCCACCTTCCTCCTCCAGCTTCAGGAACTTCTGAGGCTGCTGCTCAGCCCCAGAGCTTCTTTCAGCAGGTGGAGGCACCCAGAGGTGGGTCTGATTCCTCTCTTCCCCATCCCCCAAGAGTAGCCATGCAGGGGAAGGACAAGTCCTGTCTCTCCCCAGTCCAGTACAAGCCGCAGGGGGAGGAGAGAATCAGATTTCACTTGCAAGGTCTGATTATTTCCACAGTATGTGACATGTTTTTTACGATTATGAAATTTTGTAGGGCTCTAATAATGATTTACATTCATGGGATAGGAATGTCCCTAAACCAGCTACCATAAAAGTCTAAAACTGAACTACCCAATTCAAATAGATAAGAAAGTGTGAACAGGGCCGGCCATCGCGGTGGGCAAGCTAGGCAGCCGCCTTGGGCCACCAATTTTAGGGGCCGCCTAATTTCTGGAACGTGTTCTGGGGCCCACACATTTGGCCAGTGAGCGTTCCAGGGCCCAAAAAATAAAAAGAATCGGGTGAAACGCGGATGCCACACTCATCCAACCTGTGGGCATGGTCTGCCCAGAAACCAAGCTGATGGTGAGCATGGAAGATTTCCTGGTTGAGGCACAGTGCAGATTGCCATCATCTACTCTGCAGCAGTCAAACTGAAGTGTCACCAAATATAATAACTTCCACTCGCCAGCCAAACCACACTTACATTTCTACAACTTTATCTGCCGTAGAGCCCACTGGAATTACGTTGGGATACACATTCACAGGGCAGATATAACTCAAGAAATCCTTAATCTAAATAAGGGGAAAAGAGTGGCTTATTACTTACATTGAAAGATATAAATATATATTCTTATAACTACCAATGGCAATGCAAATCAAAGCACATGCACATGATGTGTACCCCCAAAGCTGACCAAAAGTGGACAAGTAGCATATTATTTAAATAAGACACTCAGAATATTTTTCTTAGGGTTTTTCTTTTTTTTAGTTAAAGTTTCCCTTCCCTTGCAGTATTAAAACCATCTCATTGGTATTTTAAAACAGAAATCTACTTCCCTAGGGAAATGAATTGTCCTCGTGCATATACTAGTTCGTGGCTGGATGGTTATTTGTCAGCATTAACTTGGTTTTTTTTTAACTTGTGGAAGAAACATTTGCATTGTCCCTTTAAACTAAGGCTTGTGAGCCTGTACAAAATGCGGTGATGACACAGAGGTAGGAATTGTCTACAGCACAGCTGCAACTTTTTTAGTCGCTCCCTCCTTCCTCTCACCAGTAATGGAATCTGTCCATGGCACCCCCCCCCACTCCCCCTCCGCCCTCAGGCCGGCTCCCTTCCCCACCCCCCCCCCCCCCCCATTACTGCAGACCCCAGGCTTCCTCAGCAGCACAGAGCTTGGTCTGAAGGTGGACCTGAGGATGGGGGAGGACCTGGGATTAGAAATGGAGCCGGCCTGAGGGCAGAGAGGGAGTGAGGGCAGAGCCAGACTTTGGAGCAGAGTGGAACTGCAACTGCTGGCTGAACTGGTTTGGGGGAAGAATGGGGCTAGAAGTGTGGGGCTCCCTGCTCTCGCCCCCATGGGGACTGGCTCCAGCCCTGCAGTGCCCCCAAACATTCCTTCTATGGGCCCCTAAGTTTGGGAACTACTGATTTAGATCAACAGCGTCAGTCAGGATATGGAACAGTCATGTGCTCTGTTCTCCCCTCAGCACAACAACAGAAAAGAATATTCTGTAGCATTTAAAAAAACCCCAGCCATGCTTGAATACAGTAGTGGCCCGGTCTCATATAACTGCTTGAGAAATGACATTAGCCTGGGCCTGCCACAGCTATGGTGGAATCTCGTTGGTTTTACAGGCCTTGATCCCTACCTGTTCAACACACTGTCCTCAGCACCAGGCAGCTTCTACCGAAGGGCTCTTCCTGGACAAGAAACATCCCCTACTCTAAAGTGAACAAAATGGACTTTGAACTTTCATTCCTGAAGCAATCCCCAGTGTACATACCTCACTGAAAGAGGAGTGAAAGGAGAAGCAAGCTCTGTATGAACTCTCCCCGGTCCTACAAACAGACATGGCAAAATAAATGCTACTTTTCCTGTTAATCACAAACTACTTATCAGTAAGAACACAATCAGATTGAAAAAGAAACAAACGTACCCTGAGGAAATCCATTTTAGACCCCTTTGCTGCGCCTTATTGATCACGCACCCTCAACCGCATTTCTCTGGCACTCACCAGTTAACTGCACAATCTATTGCAATAAGCCAACTCAGATTTGCCAAATTTAGTTCAGTTACAGTTTAAGTCGATTTTGGGAATGATTTCAAATGACAGAGATGACTAAATAGCTGTGCACAACTCAGGAAAGCATTAATGAGCACCCAAATAATATGGTTTCATTCGTAACCCAAATGCCTTGAGAACACTCTGCTCACCTTACTATTATATTGGTTTTTCTTGTCCTCTCTCCAAACCACATTGTGGAAGGTTTGATGCTGATTATGCGCAATGGGGTTCCATTTTGGGAAGTCATTCCACAAGGCAACCTGTTCCCTCGAAGATAATCGTCATCCTATCGGCGTCAAATGAAATGGAGAGACAATGCGATCATGCCCTGTCAATACCTGTCATTTAACAAGGTCTTAACCTCTTCCACCTCTACTGGAATGAGAGCTGAGAAAGACTGAGTCCCCTCCATCTTGGTTGCTTCTCATTATCAGCCGAGCTTCCTCAGATGTGGTACTGGGCCCTGCCTGCGACGTTCCTGTGTGCTGTCTAATCTCATCTATCCTCTTCCAGTTCAGAACATCAGCTTCAAAATGCTTTACTTGGCTCTGAGGATCATGATCTTCTTGACTAAGTGCGTTCATACACCACTTGGCCGCAGAGCAAGTAGCCATACACTCTTTTGTCTATCCACCGGCATACCACAGTGCAGTCTCCTGGGGTTACTGTGGTCTAATTTCCATTGTTGGGATTGGCATCTGGGTGCTGGGGAGCACTGGTGGCTTGTGATATACAGAGGGTCAGACTACATGATCTGAGGGTCTCTTCTGGCCTTAAATACTGTGACTCTATCCACAGTTTGAAACCCAAACACCACTCTGCACACCCCATTTAATCTGAATTTGATCTTCCTCCTCCACAAACTTAAACTGGGATTTTTACTCTGGATACCAGTGGCACCCAGGACCTGCTGCTGTCAAATGGCAGAGGGCCCTGGGGTGTGAAGGGTTTTACAGGGATCCCGTTTCAGATATATGCCTAGTAGTTCACCAAAGGGTGGCGTGTAAGGTCTCTGCTGAGAGCCCATAGCCACCTTGTCATAACCATAATCATTGCAAAACACGTTCAGGTAATATTTAAGAAGATACCTATCTATAGAGAACATTATGCTCTTACAGATTTGGGATAATATGCCTTTTAGGCAGGTGGTAACAGATGCTTATCTCCCTGTTTGGTCATATGTGTGTTTTTCAGTTTCACCACATGTCTGTTTGTGTAATGAGCCTAATACTAATCAAGAGATTGCAAAAATTAACAAGAAAGGAAAGCCACAGGAAAAAACAATCAGCAGAGGGTATCCTGTTTTGGAATAAGGATAAAGGATTGTTCTTAGAAGTCTAGGCATACCAAAAGATATCCTGGGGTATGTTTACACTAGCAATTTAGGTCGACTTAAGGACCCTTAAGTCGACTTAAATTACTCCATGTCTACACCTGACTTTCATTAAGTCAACTTAAGAAATTCCTTAAGTCGACTTAAGCCTTAAATCAACTCCTTAAATCGACTTAAGGACGGTGTGGACAGGGAATAACCCATAAATCTACTTGATTAAGTTGATTTAAGCCCAGTTAAGTCGACTTAACATTTTCTAGTGTAGACATACCCCTGGATTCTTCACCAAGGAGACAAGCTAACTGCTTGCTTGTTTGATGAAAGGAAGGTCAAAGCCGGGCTGGCTGTATAACACTGAAAAGATGTTGGGGCGAGCATTACTCTACAGGACATGAACATATCTAATAAGCTGATGTTCTAAAATGCAGAATATTATCTTATTTTATATGTAACCATTTGTTTCCAATACTTCACTTGCTAATTACTTGAATCTCTGTGGCTTCTTAAACAAACATTTCCTTTATTTCACTATAAAACCTCTAAGCTTTGGGGGTAAGCAGAGTGTGATGGGAGATGGAACTGATTAGCTGGGGTGTACTGTTTCTTTGGAAGCAGTGGATCTGTGACTACTGGACTATGAGTGTCCAGTGGATGAGGGGCTGGATGCTCAAGGGAGATGCTTTGGGGAACTCAAGGATTGGAGAATGTCTACTGCTAATCTGTAGAGAGACAGCGTGGCCAGTGTAGCTGAGAGGGATGTGCCTGTGGGGCAGGCACAGGCAGCGTTTTTGTAGGCTAAGGGCAGAGGATTTCTGAGGTGCCTCACAGCCCTGGGTACACCCATGAAGTATCACAACTCGGTTTAAGTATGGAACTAAGATTTTTGTTGTTGTTGCTGGAATAACATTTCCTTGACTTGAGTTCATTAACTCCTGGCTCAACTCCTTACTCCCTTCAGTACTGGATCTGTCACAGATTCTTTGTTTCATCTGGGGCCTGTCTCTGCTCAAGAAGGTTAATATTGTAAACATTAGTATCTGTAAGCACTCTCTTTTAAAAGAAAGTTAGCCGTTGGTTTACAGAATGGTACGCACCCGTGGATGTCGACATGCATGAATCTGAGTGTGCCGATCCGTGGTAACGTGGTAGAGGATCTCGGGCATGTTTTTGAACATGTCCAGTTTGTTCACGTGGACCTAAAGAAAATATCATCGTTAGTCTCGTAAGTAGCTTCATGCATTTAATAATCTGCAGTTAGACTATATCAATAACTGCTCCTCAGGAGTAAATTTGCCACCAGAAGAACTGACAGAAAACAAGACAAGGAGAAGGGGCAACTCCTTCGATACTATCAGCAAGGAAGGTAGCGGTTAGGATTTGGCAGATTCTTGGCTAACATCTACAATAGATTGCTGTATTCTAAGAAGGACAGGGACTCCCTGAGCAAGCTCAATGACAGCCACTGCCCATCAATATCAGGATCTCACTTGTCATATTTAATCTAGGAATTCCCCACCGTAGAATTCATTACAGGGCATCCCATAGCTGCCACAGGGTAAAGGGCAGGATGTATCTGTTGGAGAACCAGGATTAACGTCTCACTGTAGAACCCAGAAGTGGGAGACGATAGCAGCCACTGATGTGATTTACTTGGCATTACTACTATGCCCCAGAAAAGCTCATTTACCAAGTTACCATTAGTGTAGGGAATGAAAGTGTCAACTTTTCGCATACTGCAGAAGTCCTCTGAATGGGCATTTTCTAGTTCAGTAAACTGGTCACAATCAGCTGTGAGGTTCTGTTTATAAAGCAGCTGTTATGAAAGTGTTACCTTGACTCCAAGCTCTTCACTGAGGTTTGTGAATAAATATTCATATCCATAGGCAGCTTTGCAATTTAGCCAGACAACATGATAGCGACTCAAAGTGATCCAGCTTCGCACTAACTCCAATATCCCATTCAAACATTCCTCCTAAAAAGGTTAGAAAAGCTTGCGTGTTTAACTTTGTAGATGCGTCCAAGCCATTGGACTTCAGAAATGTTGCAGATCAGTGTTTCTCAATCTGTGGGTCATGACCCCCAGGGGAGCCTGAGACAGGTGTAGGGGAGCTGCAAGTAAGGCCAGCATTAAAGGTTAGGAAGCAAGACAATTGCCTGGGGCCTCACATCTCAGGGGACCTTGCAAAGGTAATTTACATGTTTCCGTCCTGTGCCACGCATGGGTAAAACCCCATGTCCATGCAGTAACGTGCTGAAGCCCTGAGTTTGATATGGGGAGGGATCATTTTTGTAATAGGGGAGTAATGATTATTTATTTATTTCAAGTTCAAAGGGAGTCATCAGCACAAAAGCTCTCAGCAACACTATTAGGTAACATTAAAAAATTGTAGCTGTTAAGGATTATACAAAAACAAAACACTGGTTAATTACACCAATGGCTCTCGATGCCTCAACCCAATGCTTTGATTGAACTTACTCTGCTTGGTATCTGATAAAATCTGGGATCACAGAAAGTGGTGTCTAAATATACACTCTGAATGTCTTTCACTCTGAAAGAGAGAATTGCGATAGAGTCAGATCAAATACTGTACCACAATACCAAGATGTGTCCCATTGACAGATAGTCAGAAATTTCAGTCTATTTGATAAAAGAAAAAAAATGATCATTATGGAAAAAGGTGAGACAGGAGGGCAAATTCTAAACTTGTATGACAATAACAAGTTAATTGCCCACAGATGGGGCAAGAGTGCAAGGGGTTCTTCAGCACTATAGTCTAAACTCCGTATAAAATAAATACTAGAATAGCAATGCAATACATTGATATTATATCGTTATACTACTATTCTGAAAGTCCGCGCAGGTCCCAGAGAGCAGGAAGCCCCAGCTCCCTTCAGCCAGGGAGCCAGAGGTCCCTTCTCCCTGGGAGTCCCCGGGGGCTGGGAGCCGCGGCTCTCCGTCGACTTCAGAATCTAGTGTAAACTCTGTAAGTCGACTTAACAACGTTGACTTCATGTCGACTTAACAGAGTCGACGTAGTTTTTTAAGTGTAGATATACCCATTGTGGATAGTTTTCTGAGAACATCCGCTCAATGTGAAACGGCAGTCAAATAAACTAACAGAATATTGGGAATCATTAAGAAAGGGATAGGTAATAAGATGGAAAATATCATATTGCCTCTATATAAATCTATTGTATGCTTGCATCTTGAATACTATGTGCAGATCTGGTCGTCCCAGCTCAAAAAAGAAATACTGGAATTGGAAAAGGGACAGTAAAAGGCAATGATGTATGAGAAGAGATTAACAGGTCAGGGTACAGACTTCTAGCATTTGCAAATAAGCACTTATACTTTTAACTGTCTGCAACTGAATGGGACTCTTTTTCATTTGTAAAACACAAAAATTTCCATCATTTTTTTAAAAACAGGCAAGACTATCATTAACATTATTGTCATCAAAGTCACGGATTCAGAGTTTCAATACATTAGGTCAATAGAAGATCTTTTAAATAAGCTACAACTCAAATAACAATATTTCTAACCAATGTTCCCTCTAAGGTTTGGCGGCTTGTGTGCAAAATTTTCAAGCCGTGTGCAAAACTTTTTCTGAATAAAATTTTTGTGTAAACTCACACGACCGAAATTATAGGCATTAATTGAAGTTAAAGTAATTGTAAATAGAATTAATTAATTGTGTTTAATTGAATTTGAATGAATTTTGAATGAAATTTAATTTTTAGAAAGGTTTTTATTTAAAATTAATTTTTAAAAGGTTTTTTTAAAAAAGGAAGGAAAAAGAGAAGGGAGGAAGGAAGGACGGGAGAAAAAGAGAGAAGGAAGGAAGAGAAAAAGAAAGAAAGAAAGAAAGAAAGAAAGAAAGAAAGAAAGAAAGAAAGAAAGAAAGAAAGAAA
>ML685799.1:10253989-10264027 GCA_007922175.1 Pelusios castaneus
AAAGAAAGAAAGAAAGAAAGAAAGAAAGAAAGAAAGAAAGAAAGAAAAAGGAAAGCAAAAGAGAGAAAGAAGGAAAGAAAAAGGAAGGAAGGGAGAAAGAAAAAAGAGAGAAGGAAGGAAGAGAAAGGGAGAGAAAGAAGGAAGGAAGGAAGGAAGAGAAAGGTAGAGAAAGAAGGAAGGAAGAGAAAGGGAGAGAACGAAAGAAAGAAGGAAAGAAAGAGAGAAAGAAAAAAGAGAAGGAAGAGAAAGGAAGGAAGGAAGCAAAGAAAGAGGGAAAGAAGAGGAAACAGGAAGAGAAAGAAAGAAAGAAAGAAAGAAAGAAAGAAAGAAAGAAAGAAAGAAAGAAAGAGGAAGGAAAGAAGAGAAAGAAAAAAAGGAAAGAAAAAGGAAGACAAGGAAAAAAGAGAAAGAAGGAAGAGAAAGAGAGGAAGAAAGAAAAAAGAAGGCAGGCAAAGAAAGAAAGAAAGAAAGAAAGAAAGAAAGAAAGAAAGAAAGAGGAAGGAAAGAAGAGAAAGAAAAAGGAAGAGAAAGAAGAAAGAGGAAGGAAAGAAGAGAAAGAAAAAAAGGAAAGAAAAAGGAAGACAAGGAAAAAAGAGAAAGAAGAAAGAAAGAAAAAAGAAGGCAGGCAAAGAAAGAAAGAAAGAAAGAAAGAAAGAAAGAAAGAAAGAAAGAAAGAAAGAAAGAAAGAAAGAAAGAAGCAAGCCAAGGCTGCCGGCGGGGGAGGACCCAACCGCGGCCCTGGGAAGCCGCCGGTGGGGGGGGGGAGCAGACCCCAGCCCCGGAGGCTGATCCCGGCCTGGTGCTGGGAGGCCGAGGCCATGGATTAGCCCGGCCCCGGCCCCGGGAAGGAGGCGGATGGCGGGTGGGAGCCCGGGAGCCCGCCGCTGCCGCAGCCACCCCTCTGGCCCGGCTGCATGGGGCAGAAATGCAGGCCCGCGCTCCGGACCCTAGCCTGAGCCTGCCTGTCCTACCCTGGGGGCGGGGAGGGCCAGCCCAGAGGCCGGGCGCAGGCCGGGTGTGCCGCGGCAAAGCGGCTGCCCCGGGGGTTGGAGAGAGCAGCGGAGGCTGCCGGGCTGCGCGGGGGTCTCTGACTGCTGCGCAGGGGGTGCGACGGCCGCTGCGCGGCCGCGCACCCGCACAGCTTAGAGGGAACACTGTTTCTAACTGTATTAGTGTATTTTACAGCACAGTAAATTTAGATTTGTGTCTTATTAGTTAGACAACCTTTACATTAACTTCGCTTTGTCTGTCTGTGTGTAGTCCCTGTGCTTTCCCACCTTTCTCCAGCAGATGGTGTAATGTTTATAGGTTTTAATGGCAACCTGCACCCAGCATAAACCCTGAGAGGGATCTGGCCCTGTGGTACAGCAGTTACGGCAGGAGGCTGGAAACCTGGCAGTTACTGGGTTGAATCCCACCTGGTGCTGAACAGCTGCTGTTTATAGGCTTTGATTTGATCTACTTTTAGTCTTGATTGAAAAATAATATAAAAAACCCAAGATTTTTAGACCAGATGACCTTAAAACCAACACACTAAAAGGGTCAAAACAAGTAGAGAAGCAATTCAGATTAGTCAGACTTCTTGTACGAGGCATTTTAAGCACTGTGAAAGCATTTGTTTGCAAAAGGTTGGGTGGCCACTGGACATACTACAAAAACTTGGTTTTTTAATATATTTTTTAGATTCTTCTGTAAGACTTCTATAACACTAATATAGTGAACTTCTTAAACTACAGGCGAACCTCAGAGTTACAAACTGACCCTTCAATCGCATACCTCATTTGGAACCAGAAGCACATAGTTAGGAAATAAGATTTTTATGAATTTTTGTACCTGGTCCCTGAATGCAAGAGTTCCATTCTGGCTGCCTCTCCTTTTGCTAGTCTGAAATCTCCAGTATAAAGTACAGTGCCATTTTGACCTTGAAATAAAAACCTAGAAAGAAAAACACTAGTTAATATCACAACACAAAGTAGTACAGTTGTTGGGCTCTAACATTACTTTATTTGAAGAAATCTGTATACATGAATCAGAGAAAGTCCATAAAGCAATAAAGATAATGGGCCAGGTTTATTTTTGGAGTAGTTTCACTAGTATTGAACTACAGAAATACTGTATTTGGCCCAATGAATCAAAATCTATTTTCACACTTAACCAACCTCACTGCAGAATATGGAGTTCTCATGGGTATTAGCTAGAGTAGAATTTGGGCCCACGTGCATATTGAATTCCCCAACTCTCACTGAAATCACAGGGAGCTCAAGTGGTCAGCCCCTCTCAGGGCTGGGTTCTTTGGACCCAATTCCGCTCCCAGGAGGTCAATGGCAGAATACCCACTGATCTCAACAGAAGAAGGAGTTTGTTGTTTGCAGGGAATTTCCTACAACTCAAGTCAAGCCAAAGTGATGTATGGCAATTCTGTTCCCACCACTCCACTCAGAACAAACCACTGTTCTACCTCTTGCCTACAGACTAAGTTAATAGAGATGCTATAACTTCATACTACCGTTCAAGGCCAGACTATCAATGTTTACAGATGCAGTAAACAAAGAGGCTTTTGGGGGGGAGGGAAGTTAAGGGGTAGCATGCTGAAACTGCTTTCACAATTTTATCTAGCATTATATGAAATTTTAAATAAAAACTAGGTAACAAACCAAGTGATCCAAGTTCTCAACTGATCTGCCAAAGATCACATTTTCCAAAGCCATAAATTGCACCGGTAAAAAGACAAAATTGCACACAGAAAGAAAATCTGTTCATAAAAATAGATTCCCAGGAACATACACATAACGTAACAAGTAAAAAAAGCAATGTTCTTTATGTTTGGAGAGCTCACCTTGCACAATGCTGCATGAATACTGAACTGGGTGTTTGGGTGCAACCATAATACTATTAAATATAAGCATTAGCAATTAATCTTTGCTATTTTCTTCTAGCTAGGAAAAAAATGTAACCTATTTCTAGAAAACGGATGTGTACATTTAAAAATATGCAGAGTCTGTTGACAGCACGTACATGACTGATCCTGGACAGTGACCAGCTGGTAAAAGTGTCACCGCTATATCTTCTTTCTAGAAATCAAGAGAGATTTTACCAAGTTAGCGTTAGTTTGAGGCGGTGGGACAATACTGGTTACAGCTGACATGACATTGAGTAAAGCGATGAACTGATCTATGAAGCCACTTCACAATGCTCTTTGGAAATGTGAGGATCTCTCCTCTGTCCAGCATCCTGGTCTCAAGCCCTTTGTGGTAGTGATTGTTCTGTCACCTTCAAGTGACTGACTGAAGCTCCCAGAGACGCTCAAAGACAAATCATACTCTCCTTTGTGCCTTCAGAACTCGTTTACTGAGAGACCAATCTCAGAACACGTTGTTCTCTCCCCAGACAGGATATGCAGGACAAATATGTCAACTAGCACTGAAATGAGCTAAGAAAGAAGCGCTGAAAACTCATGAATGGAAAAATCATGAGAAGACAGACTAGGTTGAAGACCTCAGACAGAACAGGGAGAAAGACAGAACGTCACTGAGCAGAGAGGGGGAAATGGGAGAATAAATAATCCAGAGGTAGAGGACAGCAGGGGAAGGGTGTCTAAGTGGTTAAACATGGATTGGAGCATGGAGAGCTCTCCTTTCTACTCAATTAAAGGAACCAAAAGAGCTACCTTTATGGTTTTTAAGTATCAACTTTAAATGCTTTAAAACGGTTCATAGTGGTTGTTAAAATGGTTACCTCACCAGATGCTTCATCAAGTAAAGAAATCTGAGTTGGAGTTTCGACTTCAAGGGCAACCTACAAACAAAACAGAAAAAAATCACCATAAAATGTAGCACAGGTTGTGTTTAATGAATGTTTATGTCTAAGTGTTGACTGATATTCCCCAAACATCTAAAGCTTCTACGTGCCCAGGGCAGGCAATTCAAATCTGTAGAAAAAGGAAAATAAAACCTCCCCCCAAAATCATGTATTTTCACTTTCAACGGAAAAAAATAGATTTTGACAACTATAAATATGTATGGGTGGAAGCTGAGCACACCTGTTACGGCTGATGGCCCAACGTTTTTAAGAGACGGTACTGACTTTGTCTGGATTGTGCGGCTTATTTTTGGCTGAGATTCAGTACTGTTGCCAATCCCAAGTGTTTAAGAAACAACCACACAAACAAGCAGCCATGAGTCAGACTCCCTCTTTATTCCTGCCCCCCTCCCCAAATCACACTGTTGTACAATGCCCTGGGGACATTTTCAAGCTTCAATCCTGTGGACTAGAAGTACACCTGACAATAAAAGCTAAGCTTCACGGAAAGTGCTGGGATTTCAATATGAACCATCACAATTTGATCACAGTGTTGGAAACGGACAATGACTTATTGTTCTTCTGCAGGAAGGACAATATCATTCCCTACAGGAAAATCCAGGAGGCACCAACAAATTATTCTGAGAACTCTGTGGGATTTCCAAACCATCATTTCGTTGGGTGTGGCAGGCATATCTTTCTCTGGAGACGAAAATGGTGCAGCCCTCAAAACTCACTGATATCAAAATATCTATTTCCAGGAAAATTCCACGGATCTTAGATATCTTACAGTTTTCTATTTAATGATTTGGGCGTGCCAATACTATGACAAGACAAATGTCAAAGCTGTGTTGTTGGATTTTCCAGCTAGCTAGCCAAGATTTAAACAAAACACATAGGAGTATAGCAAATTTCTATATTACCTAACTACAAAATATAGCTACCCTTGCCAGAAATGCAAAAAACTAATACATAAGAAAGACTAGATAAGTGTCATTTTAATAGTATTAACACAAATAGGGACATCAGTAACATATTACACTACCAAAAGATTTAAAAACTGTAATTAATACTGTTACACTTTTTGCACTTCCTTCAGCTTGGACAATTAAAAACAAACTCGTCGGTTTCACTTTGCTACTCTCAATCCAGAGCACAAAGATGCAGTCAGTGTTGGGGTTTCAAATGGTGGTTAAGAATGCTTCATTCCAGAGAAACCTATTTCCCACTGGAATTAGCAGAGATCTATTATTGCTTGTGCAATGCTCTGAAATAGGTAAAGTACCATATTAAATACTTATAATGCTTCAGCAACAGATAGAGCAACATAGGAGGTTTTACAACACTTTACTCAGGGTAGCATTTGCCAGATAAGAACAGGATCCCTGTCTGAGGAGCTTATAAGACTACAGGTTCATTGAATACAAAATAAGATAGTACCATGTCAGCTGTAGCCAAATACCGTATAGAAAACATGAACTGCAAGTAGGTCACATTTATATAATCCAACACTTGCTCAATGAATAATATTTATATTTTCCTCTGTTTACAGCTAAAATTCATGGAGATACAATTAAGCTCGGGAATAGATTTTGCATAATGATACAATGCTTTTGAGGCTGGAGGGAAGAAATTAAGAAAATCAGGAGAGAAATTATACTCCCTCAAAGAAAGAAAGACACAACACACACACACACACACACACACACACACACACACACACACACACAATGGAGACCTTAAATCAAGAGAAAGAGAATTAAAAGAAGAGATGCAAAAAAATCAGGGCAGGAAGAGAGTGTTACAGAAATAAGGGAAAGTAGGACAGCAGCACATTTAGAGAAAGAGAAGAGAAATTAAATGAATTGCTAAGTTTAAGGAGGAAAAGATGAGGTTACTAACTGAACAGAAGTAAACTTGCTGTTCCAAAGAGCATACAAAAAACCCCCAGGCTGTATATACATCGTATCATTTACAGTGGTGCAGCTGCCCTGCTGTAGCACTTTTGATGTAGACACTCCCATCATCTTAACTCCTGCCTCCAGGAGAGCGATCTACACTGGTGCTTAGGTTGCTACCAGTAAACCCCAGATTCTCTAAAGAATCGCAAATTGAAGAATGGGAATCACTTAGTGTTCACTCCAAACTTTTCAGGGATGAGAAATGATGGAGGGTGGAGTGTCCTGAGTTTCTGCACTCATAAGTAAGAAAAACATTGGAGTTCAAAGGGTAAAATTATGCAAATTAAAAACCACAGCCCAGTCCAGGGGTTTGGGTGGCAGCAGAAGCTCCACCGGAGCTTCTGCCGCCCCCCGATCCCCCAGCTGCTCCTGCTGTCAGCAGGAGCGGCGGCGCTTCAGCGCCCCCGCTCCTGCTGACAACCGGAGCCCGGGAACTGAGCTGGGGGGCCGGCTCGAAGCGGAGCCGGCCCCCCAGCTCAGTCCAGGGGTTCGGGTGGCGGCAGTAATCCACAGGCTTATGCATGTGGATTCAGCTACTGCGCGGGCACAGCTGTGTCAGTTATATGCGCGCGCAGGAGCTGCGTCCACGTCCCTCCGTGCATATATACAACTGTGGTTTAGTTATATAGATAACTTACGTTGCTCAGGGGATGTGGATTATTCACCCCGCTGAGTGACACACATTAGACCAAAGCAATGTGCAGTGTAGACAGGGCCTGAGAAGGGATGGGATGGGGTGGAAATTAAGTCACGGGACGCTGTAGAACTAAACACTAGCATCACCACTTAAAGACTGTTGCTTTGGACAATTCGGAGGAGATTCTTCCTCCCCAAATCCTCCACATTGAAAAGTACAAAGTTTGATCAGATTAACAATTAATGACGATTGCTTTACCATGAAAAAATTAACTTACAATGCGATTCTCCCAAAACTTGTATTTCGGGCTAGTCAGCAGCAACTCCTTGGTTACCGGTGAACAGTACAAGTGAACTTTCAAGCTGAACAGAGAAAAGAAAACAGACCCATAAGGCTTTCCAAACAGGGAACAATCAAGTGGCAGCTACCACTCTGCATATTCCTAGTTAGAGAGGGAGAAACAGGGCCGGAGAAGCAGTAGAGCCATTTCAGCAGGTCTGTTGGTCTTTTGAGACGTCTAAACTTAACAAACACTTGTTTTAAAGAACGCTTTCCTCCTTTGCTTACCTGTCAAGATCAGAGGGCATATTTACATTGCTGCAGAGGCATTGATTGAACGGGTCTGCGTAGACCCACTCAGTTGATGGGAGAGTGCACTCCCATTGACTCAATTAGTCCACCTCCCTGAAAGGCAGAAGGCGTTGTTAATGGGAGACGCTCTCCTGTTGACCTAGTGTTGTGAAGACGCTGTGCTGCATAGACATAAGTATGTTGACATGAGATACCCTAGTAACGTATCTAGCATATTTTACCTCGACACAGCACAACGCTGTAGACACGACTCAAGTTCCTTTCCTGGAAGAGTTGATAACTAGCACAAACGTCTAATTAGAGCATTGGTATACTATTCCTTATGCTTTATTAAGCTTTAGAGAAAACTATAAGATCTCAAACTCTCTTCTTGGTAGACAAGGAGCTTCTCAGTTCACTTTTAAGAAGGGATCCAGTAAACTACCAAATTGCAAGCCCAACCTGAGTTTTAGGGAACAACACGATTTAGAAGTGGATTTCCAAAGGGCAGGAAGACTAAGAGGTGGAGTGAGAGCAAGGCCTTGAGGGAAGAGGCAGAACAGGGCCGGGAAGAGGCGAAGCATGGTGGGTAGGGAAGGCCAAGCAGTAGTGGGGCCTCAGGGAAGAGCACAGACAGGGCCAGTCTGAGTACCAGTGGCTCCCCATATTCTTCAGAACTTCTTACGGCAACACTTAGACCAGTGTGCCTCCACAGGGAGGTGTGCCACATCCTGTACTGTGGCTCATGAGTAGAGCCCTGCAAATCTGCAGATATCCACTTTATATCTGCAGGTGTGAATACAGCTATCTGCCAATCTTTTCTTCCTAGATGGTGGATCAGATGCAAATCTCAAAGGTGGGAAAGCAGCTGTCTGCAGCTCAGCCTTTGAGACTGCTTCCCCATCTTTGAGATGGAGCCTGGGGCTGGCCACCAGTTGATCAGCTGTTCCACAGGGCTACCTTGCAGACTGCCAATCGACCAGTGGTTGAACAGCTTCCTGGAGGGGCTGGCCCCTGCCAGCTGATCAGCGGGAGAGGTTGCAGCAGGGATGGCCTCCAGAACAGCAGACCATGGGCCCAGAGTTGCAAGTGCAGATCAATATACTGCAGGGCTGGATGCAGAGGCTGCTTGGGGTGGATGCAGATCCACATTTGGGTATCCCTGCAGGGCTCTGCTTACAGGTGCCTGAGCCTCAGAACACCCACGGAGTCAGCACCTATTATTGACAGGGTGGATACAGGCTTTGGCAAAGACACAAAAGGAGTCATCTTGCAAGATCAAATGCTGGGGGAAAAAAATCATCACAATAGGGTTTATACTCGAGCCCCAGTGATCATTCTAGAAAACTTTATTGAGAAAAACAAAGTGTGCAGACTTCAATTTCCCAGCATTTAAGGAACAGGTTCTAATAATATTTTTTTGGTGAAAAGCATTACCTGCACTCTAGTCGTCTTTTCAAGGAAGGTGCTCTCAACCCTTTCATGTGATCTAAGAAGATAAGAAGTTCATAACCATTTTATTTTTTTTGAAAAGTTACCATACTTCACAGCTTTTTTTTATTTAAGAGAAGAAAAATCACAGGGAAGTTTATTATTTCACTGGTGGTCCACAAGGGACTGCAGGTGGTCGGTGAGGGGAAAAAAACCACAATGTAATAATAATAAAATCCCATGCACCTCTTATGTGTCCACATTGTTATTTACAATGTCATTTGTTTCACAAACATCCTTGTGTAATATAACATTCTCCAAATTTAAATAGTGGCACTTTTGTGTGACGTCAGTGTGAACCGATGCTCTTTGCATATCTGACAGTTAGAACGTGGGCTGCAAAAGCTTTCAATGACAACGTAGTGGTCCCAATCCTTTCCTTTATGCGGAACAGCTGATTTATAGCAGATGCTGTATAATAAAATAAGACAGATTCCTTCCCTGTGAAGCACTTACAGTTTAGCCCCTGATCCTACAATGCGCTCCATAAAGGTAGAATGCCTGAGCCAGATGTGAGCTCATTGCATGATTCTACACATGCTTGCTCTTCCTTGTAGTCCCAAGTTTGCATGACAAAGCCCCAAAACAGACATGATACACATAGAAGCCATGATGGGAGGAGCAGGGAGTGGTGGTGGGTGGATTTATACAAAATAATTTGTTTTGCAGTATACGTAAGTATGGAATTTTGTTCAACACAGCAGAAGAAAAGAAATTCCCACCCACCTAGAAATGAAAAAGCAAAAGATGAAAGTGACTCCCCCATCAGGTACTGGAAATTGATGGCTATATTAGTTCTCAGTCTGAACGCTCATTTAGATACAATGCCATACAAGGAATTCTGTGCTACTTTCATAGACTATCCATTTTTTTTAATCGCATGAGCTTTTGTGGGTATAATCCCACTTCATACTTTGGAAATGTTTCCATTTCATGCATCTGATGAAGTAGTGTAACCCATGTGCCTAAGTGAGAGTGTCTTTTTAAAGGATCTCTTGAAACTGGGTTACTGGGCAGCTTTAGCTGCGCAGAGCCAGAAATTTCTGGAATAGGGTGTGGTAGCTGTGAGCATGCTCCACAAGGTTTTCTGCTGCGGGTGTGGTCACTCAGATCCCATGAGAGCAGCAGCCACAGAGTTGCACAGGATTGGCCAACATATGCTCAGTGTATGACTGGGAGAAGCTGACCCGGCTTGGACAACAAGATGTTTTTTCCCCACTCTGGAGCCTTTTACAGGAGTTAGTGCACATGTGTATGTGACTGAGGCTTTGTCTACATGAGAATACTTGTCCCGCAATAAGTTATTGCGGGACAAGTACAGCGCTATAAGTATAGCACTTTCTCGTGTACACACGTGCTCTTTGTTTCACAAAGGAGCATTCACCCTTGAAATGCTCCTTTGCGAAAGAAGAGCAGTGCATGGTGGGCACCTGTCCCACCATGCACTGCGCACAGCCAGCCCCCTAGCCCAGCTGCAGGGCTTCCGGTGGCAGGGGGGGGCTGCATTGCCAGCCCCCGCTGTCATCCGAAGCCCTGGACTGTGCTGGGGGGCCAGCTCCGATTGGAGCCGGCCCCCCAGCA
>ML685799.1:10266365-10284704 GCA_007922175.1 Pelusios castaneus
CTTCCCTTAAAGCCCCAGGTCCTGGCAGGGGAAGGTCTTCCCTTAAAGCCCCTGGTCCTGGCAGGGGAAGGTCTTCCCTTAAAGCCCAAGGTCCTGGAGGCCTGGGTTTGAGGGAGATTTTTGTTTGGCTCCTGTGGTTCCAGGGCTGAGGGCAGTCGGATCCCTCATTGAAAAACAGACATTTTGGGCCCAATGGTTGGTAAGAAAACCTTAGATGTGTGACCCAAGTGACCCTCCTAGCAGCACAGGTGGCAGGAGGCAAGTGATAGGACCACAATTGTGATCCTTTAAAAGCTTCTGATTTTTAAGCAACTCCCATGACTTGGTGGGGCTTGCATGTCTCAGGTTGGCAGGGATAGTGGTTAATACCGACTTGGTGAAACCATCATAACATTTTAAAAACAGGACATCTGAAGTAGTCATCTATTTCAAATTGTGCACCTCTTCTAGGATATTTGTGTTTGTCATGGGCCTGATCTACAGATTCACATTGAATTGCATGGGCTTTGGATCAGGCTGTAGAAAATATGAAAGCCTCTACTATACACTACCCAAGAAGATAGAAGCATCCACCACTTATAGATTTTATTCACTGATGTACAGTGGTTGCCATTAAAAAGCATTTCACAATACCACAAAGTGGGATATTCAATTGCACAGTGTTTCCCTAAATTAGAAGAGTAATAACAATGGTAACCCTGTGTGTCTGTTGGCAAATTGAGCTTTTTAACTGATCACTCTGGGGTGTCTCAAATGCACATCAGTATAAGTGATTTACCTATTAAACTTAGATAAAACGGTTGGCTTGCCAACTTGAAAATGGTGGTGTTTGTTTTTCACTTGCACGCACTAATCAGGCACTTTGACCCAAATCTTCATTTAGGCTCCTAACTTCCATTGATTTCAATAGAAGTTAAAAATCTAACTTTCTTTGAGGATCTGTGCCTTTGATATATATTTTGCCTGTGATTTCACAGGGGCTTTTATGGAAAGTCTGGTTGACTCAATGGATAGTCAGAACGTGCGTGCCATGTATGTCCAGTTGCACTGGACAAGCGTATTCTCTAGGTGAGCCTGCTGTATCATTCAGCAGAGAAGCAGCCAACCCTAGTGACACTGAAGTGGTCATAATATACCTTGAATATTAATACCTCATTAAGACCCATATTGTACTTCATTCGGTAGCATTGCTTCAGTCTGTCTGTCTGCAGGCTCAATTGGTCAGCAGTGTAACAGCTCTTTACTACAGCTTACAATTTGATGTATACATCTTTCTTCCAGAAGGATTCCAAAGTGTCTGCTAGTTCACATTGGGTCACTTTCCCTTTATAGTAAAAAAGTGCAACCAGGAGAAATATCTCCAAGACTCAGCTACCAATATATGCTAAGCAGGTTAATATGTACTGTGGTATCCTATTGTGTGAGGAGAAAAAATTCTTTTTAATAATTGACAATTAGCATTTAAAGATCTATTAATTGTGGCACTCTGATTAGAGAAGGGGTAGAGTGCTGAGCTACCACATATCTGGCAGCATCTTTAGAAAAGGGCCATGGTATCATAAGAAGCAGCGATAATGGGTCAGACCAATGGTCCATATAGCCCAGTATCCTGTCTTCTGACAGTGGCCACTGCCAGGTGCTTCAGAGGGAATGAACAGAATAGGTGGTCAAGTTATCCATCCCATTGCCCATGCCCAGCTTCTGGCATACAGCAATCCGTGCTCATCCTGGCTAATAGCCATTTATAGACCGATCCTTCACGAACATATCCAGTTCTTTTTTGAACCCATGTTTTGGTCTTGGTCTTCACACCAGTCTCTGACAAGGAGATTCAGAGATGAACTGTGTGTTGGGTGAAGTACTTTCTTCCATTTTGGTTTTTTTATGAGAAGGAGTAAGTAACTCTTCCTTATTTACTTTATCCACACAAGTCATGATTTTATAGATCTCTATCATATCCCCCCTTAGTCATCCCTGTTCCAAGCTGAAAAGTCCTAGTTTTATTAATTTCTCCTCGTGGAAGCTTTTCCATATCCCTAATCAATTCTGTTGCCCTTTTCTGTATCATTTCAAATTCTAATATATCTTTTTTGAGATGACCAGATCTGCATGCAGTATTCAAAATGTGGAAATACCCTAGATTTATAAAGATGCGGTATGATATTTTCTGTCTCATTACTGATCCTTCTCTTAATGATTCCAAACATTCTGTTGGCGTTTTTGACAGCAGCTGCACACTGAATGGATATTTTCAGAGAACTTTCCACAATGACTCTAAGACCTCTTTCTTGAGTGGCAACAGCTAATTTAGATTTATAATTTTATATGTACAGTTGGGATTATATTTTCCAATGTGTAATACTTTGCATTTATCAACATTGAATTTCCTCTTCCATTTTGTTGTACAGGCACCCACTTTTGTGAGTCCCGTTGTAACTCTTCACAGTCTGTTTTGGACTTAACTATCTTCAGTAGTTTTGTATCATCTGCAAATTTTGCCATCTCACTGTTTACCCGTTTTTCGAGATCATTTATGAACACGTTGAAGAGAACGGGTCCTAGTACAGGTGCTTGGGGGCCCTTGCGTAAGAGAGCTTTTGGTGGGTCAAAGACTTTCTGAAAATCTAAAGACACTATGTGCACTGGATCACACTTGTCCACATGCTTGTCGACTCCCTCAAAGACTCTAGTTGATTGGTGAGGCATGATTTCCCTTTACAAAAATCATGTTGACTCTTCTGTAACAAATCTTGTTTATCTATGTGTGTGATAATTCTGCTTTTCACTATAGTACATCTGTATACTTATGTACAGATCTCTACTAAACCCCATGCAAACTGAGATTGTGCCCCTTTTCCTTGCTTGTGATGTTTATGGCCTTTCTGTGCAAAGAATCCACTGTAAGTTATTATGCTAGATGCAAAGGCAGATTTCAGCCCCTCCGAAATACCTGCTGCCATTCAAGTAGTTACTTCTTTGTTTTTTCTCTAGGCATTTGAGAGGACTGACTTCTGAAGCAAACCACATACCGAATAAGTGGTTTCAGTTGTCTGTAGGATTTTGAGGCAGGTTTTGTAGTCCAGGGTTTGAGAAAACCCGGGCGCCAGGTCACAATGGCAACTGGAGTTTGTAGACTGGCTCCTAGCTCCACTGCAGAAATGCAGCAGAAGAGCGCCCTCTGGTGATCAAAACTAAAGCTGCTGGCGCCCAGCTGGAAGCCAATTTTGTTGAGCCCTGTTATAGTCAGTTACTGCCCTTTTCAGTCTATAAGACATGGGGGCACATATGAGCCAACAAGATTTTTATCCCCTACAGCACCATATCTAGAAACTTTTTTTCTTTTTCTTAAATGAAGACTTAGATTCTAGAAAATACAGCAAACTCTTCCTAACTATGAAACTGCAATTTGGAGACATCAGGTTACTCTGAGACAAATTTGATCTATTGACTGATGAAATCTACCGAGTATTGTAGCATCTGAAGTATTTTTTCTTCCTGAGTAAATGAAAAGTGCTCTCTATTAGCTAAATAAGATAGACTCAAAAAATACAATGAAATTGAGAGATGAACCAGAAAAGAAAACTGGTTCCTGTTACGTAGTGAACTTGGTCTAGATTTGAAAACTTAAGTCCAATTCATCACTTGTGCAGCTCTGTTGACTTCAGTGGAGTTAGCTCTGGCATTGGTTTGCCCAGGTAAATTCCAGGAAGCCTATCATCAGTAATTTGAGCGTACTCTGAAAAACAGTATGATACTTTACATACTTGGAAACTGAAAGACGGGTGATACAGGTTTACCCAGAGAACATCATGTATTTAATGTGATTCTGGACATTTTAATGTGCTAGTTTTTACTTCATAGTTTTCGGCTGGGGTTTTTTGGACTAACTAAATTGTTTACTATGTATACCAGTTTTATTTTTATGTAGAACTTCAACAATGTGCCTTGCTCCAGTTTTTATATGTATCATTTTTAAAACCTAGTTGCAACAAAATCTCTGGTGAAGTTCCTGGAGCCATGGCTAACGCTGACATCAAACCAAAATCTATAAGTCGCGCCAGAAAATGGTCAGATGAGGTAGAGAATCTATACAGATTTCAGCAAGCTGGATACAGGGATGAAATTGAATATAAACAAGTGAAACAAGTTGATATGGTAAGATTTATAACTATGCAGGGGCTATGTATTTTAATATTGAATTATTTCTTTCCTATTAAATAAAGAAATAAATATGGAGGCACACAATCTATTTCCTTTCATTTGCTTTTGTTTTTAATTAAATTCAATTTTAGTTCTTTAGGTAGTTTTAGAAATGCAGAATAACTGGTTTTCAAAAAAAAATATTTTACTTGTCATTGAAACGCTAGCAAGCCAGTAGTACGCTGCCCCATCATCAGTTACATACTTAATCATTTCAGAGCTTTGATTACATAATGGAGATTTCCCTGAAACAAATCATCTAGTGATGGTGAAAGGTATGGCCTGGGCAGCTTGTGACAGCTTCTTCACACTACTCTGCGAATGGGTCCAGCCCCTGATGTGGTATGCCTCCTTTTATATGATGAGACTCTTGTTCAGTTTTCATGGCTCAGTCCAGAATTCTGGAAATCAATGGCAGGTTTACTGTTGTGTGGCAGTTATCTCAGACTCCTGTTACATGCAGTAATTGGCCACTCTGCTGAAAGTGCCGACAGTGGAAAAAGTTAATGCCAAGTGTGGTAGAGGAGGTTTTAATTCAGGCACCTCTCTCCTGGGACCATCAAGGATTCTATGGTGTAGCACTGAAAACTGTAATGCATATGATGTAAGGTACTGATTAGTCCCCAGACGTTAGACAGCTACTAATCTGTGAATTCAAATAAGCAAACCTATGGGTAATAGGCTCTGTGTTTCATTATTAATCTCCTAAATCATGCAGTTTCTCAAATCTCTTTTAAAAATCTGTTCAAATCTACTATGTCATTATTTTGAAATATATAGTTTTCATTAAAGACAATTATTGATACTACACGACTTGTAGCCCCCTTCCATTATTTAAAAATCAAATGTTTGAAGTATTTTCAAAATCCCAGGAACAGATTAAACAATATTGGTGTCCATTCTCTCACCAAATTTCATGTTTGAAATCAGTATGTTATGCACACTCAAGCCTTTGAATTTGGTGGCTACTGCTTCTTTTCCCTATATAAATTACTGTAAACATGCAAAGTATTCTTTGAAATATTACTACTGGACTGAAAACAGAGGTGTAAAGAAGATACAGTTTGTTCTTTTGGATTGGGCTCAGATACTGTGATGAAGAATGTAATATAAGTGCCTAGATACATACACAGATGTCTAAGTAGATCTTTTAATGAGAAGAATGAGATCCGTCTAGTTTATAAATTGTATAAGATCAAAGTCAAGACTGCTATAGGATACAAGTCATAAAACAATTAAACTATGATCTCATTGGCAGAGGGATGCTCCCAACAAAATAATTTCCAACTTAAAAACTATGTGGAGCTCTGTTTACATCATATTTCCTTGGAATTTGTATCACTTATATTTTAGCTGATCACAGTTTGGAATACGACTCCCTGTTGCTATATTATGGAAGCTACAAGATCCAAGAGTGGAGATACAGTAATGCATAGTACTTCCTTTAGAGAAATAACCAACTGCCAGGCCCGCACAGGTATACATCTAAGGACTAGGCAGAGTAATAAAACTACCATTTATTAGATATAAATTAAATGTGGTCTGATTTGGCCCCCTAATGACATGCCTAACTGCTGATCAGGGTTGAATAATTAATATTTAGGGTGGGAAATCGGAAATACTCCTGCTGTTCATGCTGCAGATGCCTATTTTATGCCATGGAAATTTCCAAAAGCTCTTTAATTTTAAAGGATTGAATGTCTGCACTTTTTACAGTGTAATAAATATCTTGTGAAGTACTGAATGCCAAGATTGCTGCAACTTTTAACTCTCTGGAAACTTGACCCTAACTTTCCTGATTTTACATGTGGTTCATTTGGTTTTTTGAAAATGCTGATGAAACTAAGGATGTGTTTATTTTTTGTGATTAGAAAGGTGCTAAAGGTGCACATAATTCTTTTATAATAAGTAGAATCTTTCAGCCATCCACATTTTTTAATGACTTCACTCTTGTTTATGCAGTGAAAGGAAGGCTCTGGTATCCATTTGCTAATCAATGGGAATCACAGATATTAGAAATAGAAAAGACCTGTAAGGTCATATCTAATAAGCTACATTGCACCAGAAAAAGATTGTTCCTGCTCTACACCATATATTCTCTCAGCTTCACCCATCCAGTTTTAGATGATGCAAATGCTGGGGCTTCCACCACATCCCCTTTGGATCATTCTTACTAGTCTGTTCTAACACAGTAAAGTGTTGCTGGGTTTTAGTTTGCATGGTTTTATACCATACAATACTTTTTGGCTGGAACCTGGTTTCCAGTGTTTTATGGTTTCTTGTTTTATGGTTTTTACCTTTATTAGAGTTAAGTCGTGTTTCATTATAATGCACCAGTCAGCTACAAACCCCATTAATTCCCCAAAATACAATCCATATAAAGATCTCATCTCCTGTGATGTGCACCCCGTGAATCTTTTCTCTCAATGGCAGCAGGTTCAGAAGATAAGTGTATATTCTTCTCATTCCATTTGTAGGTGGATCGCTGGCCAGAAACTGGATTTGTGAAGAAACTTCAGCGAAGGGACAACACTTTCTATTATTACAACAAGCAAAGAGAATGTGAAGACAAAGAAGTTCATAAAGTGAAAGTTTACGCTTATTAATGTTGTTATATCTCAACCACGCTCTTTTATATTATTTGGTGTAAGTATGTTGCTTTAATCTATTTGAGCTTTATAAAAGGAAAGGAATGAAATAAGGTTTCTAAACTAATTTGTCTTGTTTTTAAATACAGCTGAACCTCTTGGGGGAATAGTAGTAATGTTGTATCTTTAACACTGGTTTTCACAGAGCTTTTGATGAGGTCCATCTAATTAGAAGTGCTAATTATTTAGAGCATTACCTCTTTAATGTACTTTACTGACAGTCATTAATTAATCCTAACCACAGCCTTAGGACAGAGATAAATGTTATTATCAGTTTGCAGATGGGAAACTGAGGCAGAAAGGTCAAGTGACATCCCCAGGAAAGTTGGTCAGACCCAGGATTAGTATTTGTTAAAGGAAATTGAATAACCTAGGATTGGGACCAAAGCCATGATGTGGATTAAAAACTGGTTAAATGATGAGAAATGGTCATAATAAATGTCTTAGCAAAGAGAAGTAAACAGTGAGATATCCCAGGTATCTGTGGGGTTTTTTTTAAATATAAGTATTAATGAGCAAAAGGAGGAAGTATTTAGTGAATTGGTTTAATTAGCCAATGACACAGGACACTTGAAAGCAAAAACTAAAGACGATTGTGAGGTGTTAAACAGAGGGCGAGATGAAGGGAATATTGGGCAGCAGGGTGTCACGTGAAATCTGATTTGGGGAGGAGTCAGTTTATGCTCAGAGACAGGAAAATAATCTAAACTTTATATTTAATGCACTACTGGAAGGCACAATGCTGAAGGCAGTATAAAAACTGTAATGAATAGAAGAGTATGTAAAATGAGTTATTTCAATGGAAAAGAATGCTGCCCACCATAACATTTGTCTCAAACTCTAATTTCTCTTTTAAAGTGAATTTAGTTTAGTTGCTCAAACAGAAGAGATATTTTGTGTTCCTAATAAACATTTAGGTTGCTCGAGACAATGACTCTGATCAGGATAACCCATCTAATTGGTCACTCTAAGGAAATAACTTGAGTAAATCTGGAATCTCTCTCAGGTAGTACATTAATTATAATTTTGGTTTGAGTGACAAAGAGAAATGGGATTTTGTTGTTAACAGCTACAAGAAAAGAGATTTATTTAAAGAGTCAGTGGATTGATATTTTCTATACTTAAACACCAGAGCTTTGAATAGAAGAGAGCAATTTATGTCTATTGTGTGATATTAGAAGTACAGGAACAGAGATTTATTCTTTCCCATGAAAATGTAATGGTGAAATGCTAAGGGATTAAATAAAATTTTTACAATGCTGTAGCCTTTTGAAGATCACATAAATTCATGGAATTATAAATTCCAGTGTTACTCAACTTGTTGATGATGGTGTTCAGACCTCAGAATTCTAACCGTAGAGCTCCACCGGTCTAATTCATGTTATCTTTTGCAGTTGCCTTGCTTAATTTGGTTTCTGCGCAATGAAAGCTATTAAACTCTGGCACATGTGGGTTACATTAACTGATGTAAATTAAATAATACTCAAATCTTGAGTTCTATTTTCTGTAACTCCTTATCTTCTGTGAGTCCTTTTGATATAATCCTCTGTATTCTACCTGCAAAAATTTTTGAAAACAGCTTTCTAAGGTCCGTCTCAAATTTCCTCCATATAAAGTGTACTTTCAGTTTGCAAAGCAAAAGACTGCCAGAACCTGATGGACTAAAAGCTCAACCTGAGATCTGGCAATCAGGTTCTTTCAGGTTCCAATATTATCTTTCAGGTTCTTCCAGGTTCCAACATTGTCACCGAACTCAAGCGAGTTGTATTACAGGTAAAGCTGTGTCCCAGAAAACTGGGATTCAAGAACCTTGGAGTGAAATTCTGGCCCCCACTGAAGTTAAAGGGTGTTTTGCTAATGACTTAAGTGATCCAGGATTTCATCCTCAACTTCTATACCGTGCTCTGCCGTAAACTCAGTGTGGTCCAATCACTTAACATCCCTGGGCCTCAATTTCTCTATCTGTATGACAGAGAACCATTATTATTTATTACATCTCTAGTCACTAAAAAGTAACAATTCTGTAATTATAGCCCACTTAAGAACTCTCCTGGTAATGTGAGAGCCAGAACAGAATCCAGTTCCCACTCCTAAATTGTAGTAGCTCTGCAGTACCACCAGGAGTAAAAAGGAATAAAAACTACTTAATGCCATCAATTTTTAAGCAGAGCTCCTCATTGAAAATACACCAGGTCTTGTCAAAAAAAGTAAGAATATTGGATTTGAGGTACATATTGGGAATGCAAGTCTGTATACGAATTGTAAACGCTAATGGATTTCAATGTGTGCTTCCCCGCTTTTTAGTGCATTATATGTAATTTCCTCGTCTCTATTTTGTTTTCTGTATATGATGTACAGTATTATTTTTGTTTGTGAAAACTAAAGACTCTTAATAAACAAAGGTGGGATTTGACTTCATAGTTCTACATATAAAATTGTTCTTATTTATTGTATTTTTTCTTCATTTTCTATAATGATGTGATCATAAAATTCACAGGACCAAATTCTGGTCTCATCAGTGTATCTAGTGATTTCACTGGAGTCTTCCTGGAGTTAGACTGGTTTAAATGGGGTTAGAATTGGGCTCATGGAGTCTTAAATTTACTGTAAACCCTTTTGGGAAAAAAGAAATGGTGATTGGCAGAAATCCATAAGCATAGCTGAAGAGTAGCATGGGAAAATAATATATTGTTGACTTCCATTGATTTTGTTCTATTGAATTTTTAGAAGCTGGCACTATTGCTGAGCTATGCTTTAAACAGTTGAATGAAAGCATAACATTAGAGGGAAATAAAAGAAGGTGGCAGAGAATAATAAATGATTCCATTGACCATTTTTATTACAATTAGTACTGCAGAGAAGAACATAACAATGATCATATTGGGTCAGACCAATGATCCATCTAGCGCAGTAAGCCAGCTTCTGAGAGTGGTTGGTGCAGATGCTTCAGAGAGAATGAACAGAACAGGACAATTTGTCAAGTGATCCATGCCCTGTTATCTGGGTGTTTAGGAACAATCATCTCTGACTATCTTGGCTAATAGACATTATGGACCTATCCTCCATGATCTTACATAGTTCTTTTGTGAACTGTTTATACTTTTGGCCTGTACAGCATCACCTAGCAATGAGTCCCACAAGCTAACTGTGTATTGTGTGAAGAAGTACTTCCTTACATTAGCTTTAAACCTGCTGCCTATTGAATGAGGGATCACCCAATGAACTTATCTGTTATGTGAAGGGGTAAATAACTCTTCCCTATTCACTTTCTCCAACCATTCATGATTTAATAGACCTCTGTGAGATCCTCCTTCAATTATCTCTTTTCTCAGTTGAAGAGTATATATTTTTTGAGATAAGGCAACCAGAACTGCACACACTATTCAAAGTGTGGACATACTATGAGTGTATATAGTGACATTATGATTTTTTCTGCATTATTATCTATCCCTTTCTTCACACTCTTAGCTTTTTTGACTGCCAGTGCACATTGACTAGAAGTTTCCAAAGAATGATCCACAGTAACCCCAAAGGAGTGGCCGTGTTAGTCTAGTTCAGCAAAACAAACAAGGAGTCCTGTGGCACTTTTAAAGACGAACCAATTTATTTATCGCATGAACTTTTGTAGGAAAAAATCCTACTTTGTTAGATGCTTGAAAATGGAGAATTTACAAAATGTAAGTTCCCCATCTTCAAGTATCTTCAACCTTGTCTTCCCTGAGTGCCCTTCGATTGTCCAGTGACAGGCTTTCTGCTTCTGATGGCTTTAAAACAATTTTGCTGTTAATTTTTGTGTCTTTTGGTAGTTGCTATTTAAATTGTTTTTTGGTCTACCTAATTATACTTTTATACTCAATTTGCCAGAGTTTTTGCTCCTTTCTATTTTCCTTCGTGGGATTTAACTTCCAGTTTTTAAAGGATGTATTTTTGTCTCTATCCACCTCTTTTAACTGGTGATTAGCCATAGTGGCACTTTTCTGGTCTTCTTACTTTTTTTACATTTGGGGTACACATATAGTTTGTACCTCCACTGAGGTGTTTTTAAAAAGCTTCCATGCACCTTGCAGGCATTTCATTCTTGTGACCACCCCTTTTAATTTCTGTTTAAAACTAGATTCATTTTTGTGTAGTTTGTGGTGGGTTTCCTTGGTATTCCCTTGCCTACAAAGGCGTCAAATGTACTTACCCTGTGGCTGCTATTACTAATTCTAGTTTAGGACTTAATCAGACTGTTCATTATCATCCTTATTATTCAGCATTTATATTACAGGAGCACCCAAAAGGCCTCAGGCAGGAAGGGGGCTCTGTTGTGTTTCCTGTTGTACAAAGACGTATAAAAACATGCTTCCTGCCATGAAGCGTTTACAATCCATCTCTGCTGAGATGGAATTATTCCCTACTTTTCTGCTGTCTGTCCACTACCTCCCCAATGACATGGATCCATTTCATTCCTAAATGACTGCATACTCAGTAGCTCCCACGGAAATCAATGATTCTGAAAATCAGGACATTTATTTTGGTCCCTAAATGTAAATTTAGGTGCCTAACTTTAGACATCCATTTTTAAAAAAATCTTAGCTTTTGTGTTATCTTCTTTCTGATGTCGCACAGTGGAAACAAAAGAGAGAAGCCGTTTTTCATGTGGTAAGTATGTATGTAATCCCTGCAGGGTAAATAGCTTTTCCATTGTAAATATGATTTTAATGAACAAAGAGAACCTGCTTTTCACTTATTGACATTGGTCATAACGGAAATATATTTGAAACTGAGTGCAGAATAGCATCTAACCACCAGAGGGAACGATGAGTGCTTGAAGGTTAAGCTGGAAAAGAAACAGGAGTGAGGAATCCAGATTTCAGGCAATTAAGTTACTGACTTTTAAAGAGAAGTAGGAACCTAAATACCTTTTGAGAATTTCACCCTTATGCACCTACTTCTCATCAGAAATCAATGGCTCTTAATTTCCATTGAAGCCATTAAGCTCCTAAGTTACTGAGGTGCTTTGAAAATTTATACTCTTCTTTCCTAAATGTCTGAAAATTATTGGGGCCAGACAGATCTTAAGTGAGTGATCTTTTTTCCAAACTAGGGAACAACAGCTGGAGCAAAATGGATCTGAAGAGACATACTTCAAGAAGCTTCAGTTCTGCCTGCTAATTGACATGCACATTAGTGCCAATAAGGGACAAGTAAGTGTTCATAGCTCACGTTTAGTTATTGTTTAGGGCAAAACTGGTGCAAGTGCTTTTTGTGATATGGGAAGAGCACGTTTCATATTTAGGGGTTTAACTTTACATCTGACCATGTTGCTGGGATTGGCAAAGTGTCTAGGCATGAGAGAGAAGATGGGAATAGACCAAGGAAAGCTAATTGTGAAGAAAAACCTCCACCTCTAAAAAGATAGAGCCTTTTCTTTTGTTTGTAACTCTTTCTGTGGTTGGACAGATAAGACCAAAGTGTGTAAGAAGCCCTTTGAACCAGAGATGTTTCATCCCTAATCTCTATTTCTGTTACCAGTCAAAGAACCTTGGACAAAAACAGATGGTTTTCTAAAATACATGATAATGCAGATTTCACCCGATGCAGATTTCATGCTATTCAAGTATATTTCTGTGGGAGGGAGAAGGAGGAAGATTTTTGAAAATACATGAACAAGCTGATTTTAAAATGAGATGTTCTATCAGGACGACAAACCCATCAAACTGAGAGTATCTGAAAGCCCAAATCATACAAAGAAAATGTCCACTCTTCCGAACACTTTTTAAAAAACTCTTCCACCAGTACATTCAGAAACATTCAAGTTGGGGGAAATAAAATAAGTAAATGGAAGTTGCTTATGTAAACACCACTATAAAGCAAACTACAAGATCAAAATCACCGCAAGGTTATAAACTAGGTTAATATACTGTACTACACTGACCTAGAGAGAGACAAGAGAAATCCACTTGGGGCTGGCTCTCTCAACTATAATAGCCTATTATTTGCGGTTAGAGGCATTTTCCTTTAGTTCAGATGACAAAAGATTGTGGGTTTTGTGCTGAAATTCTCAGGTGAAATCCCCACTGATGACCTTGTGGCCTATCTGTATTTGTTACAGTTTCATCCTACATACAATTGAAGATTATAGGTTGGTACCAGCTGGTGTATGTTGGTTGAGCGATGCCAGTTTCTACCAGGTGATGATCTAGTCCTATACATTTGATCTCTAGTTGGTGGTATTAACTATTAACAGCAAAGTCTTTAAAAGAAGCATTTCTATGTTCTGAACTTCCTGACATGACAGGTGAATGGCCTGGAGCTGAGGGCCCTTCTCTGTCTATTTTAACATTTAAATCCATTTAACTCATATTTTTGTGTACACATTCTTTATATTTTTCAAACATCTTTTTAACATGTAGAATGCACTCAAAGTAAGTTATTGGGGAATCAGAAAAGTAAGTGATGGAGGGGGCCTTTCATTAGCTTAGAAAGGGGGTTAAAATAGAGTCTGCCTGAAATATTTTTGTGGCTTTTCCCTTTCAATTTTGCTTCATTTTCAGTCTGATGATATCAGTGGTCCCTCGGGTAGCAATTCCAGCTACTCTGAGTTTCTGTGGCAGACACTGACAAGGATTGAGGCTGTGAATTTCAAAAGATAAATTATTATTAATAGTATTGCAATCGCATTTAGAAACAACCCATGGGCCTGAGTGTTCCCCTCTATTCCTCTAAATCCACATGGAGATTCTGCAAAAAGGGGGACTTATCAACCGTTGCACTTCTACTCCCACATAATGATCCCTGCTCAGTCTCTGTGCTGCTGGAGACTGAGTTGGCAAGGGAAAAAATAATATAAAAACAAGTTTTTTAGAACAAAAGACCTTTGGCAAACAACTGTATTCAAAGTTATTAAAATGTCTTGTACAAGAAGTCTTACCAGTCTGAATTCCTTGTTTTCTCCCTTTTAGTGCATTGCTTTAAGGTCGTCTGTTCTAAAAAACTTGGTTTTATATTATTTTTTAATCAAGACTAAAAGTACATACTTCTGAACACCACTTGCTATAAGCACTGGGCCATCTGCTGGAGAAAGGTGGGAAAGCACAGGAAATACAATCAGATACAGACAGGACCAAAGTTAATAGAAAGGTTGTCTAAGAAGAAGAATAAAAATTGGGGATTACTGGAGCAGAGGTTGGGGAAATACACATTATCCTACCTTCAGCCCCACATAGTTTAGTCAGAAAAAATAATACAGCCTATCCTCACTTGAGCCCAGAGGCGGCTCTTGAGATAGATGAAGCAGGCATACGCCTAGGGCCCCAGCAGTAAGGGGGCCCCATTGCCTGCTTCATCTATCCCAAAAGCTGCATCTGCCTTGGTCAGCAGCAGGTGGAGGAGCTGATCTCAGGGGGCCAGGGCCATGGAGTGGGGAGCTGGGGCAGGAGGGGAGGTGGGATGGCAAGAAGGGCAGGGGTGGGGGAGCGGGGCCACAGAGAGGGGCCCCTGTGGGCCTATGGGGACCCCACAAGGGGCCTTTGCCTAGGGTCCCCAATAGCCAAAGGCCACCCCTGCTTGTGCCATATCGCCACAGGACCTGGGAAGGACCAACCTAGAATCTCTGGGGTTCTGTCAGGTTTGGAGAGAGATCCAGTGACCTTTTCCCCAGGGAGAGGATCTCAGTGAGGAAATCCTTGTGTAGATTTTCTTCTCCACAGCAATTCCTCAAGCGAGGGATAATCTTGGGTCTTTGTTATGAAAAGTTCATGCTCAGAGTCACTTTAACCACATTGTACTTGGATTCAAAATTGCAAGAAAAAAATAGCTCCCCCAGGAATTTGTGGCCCATCTTCTTTTTTTAGAAAGATCAAGAGAAAGCTTCATGCTATTAAAAAGAATCATGCCAAATAGAAGAATGGAAGGAGCATAACAGCTACGGGCAGAAGACAGAATTAATGGTGCAGCACTGATTTCTAAGTTCTCATCATTCAAGGCTGTGACATAAAGGTGACCACACTGTGGAAGGGGGTGATGAAAGAGTGATGGCTGCTTTATCAGAGCTGAAAACATGAGAGAAATTGCCACAGGAAAACAACATTACTGTTGGGCCTAATTGAGGGGGCTTTTGGAGTAGCAGAGATCAGTATCAGAGAGCATAAATAAAGATGAAATTGGCTAAACTGTGCTCCACCTCTCTGGAATCTGACAAGTAGTTTTATAGACTATCCAGGCAACTGCATCAATGACAATGATGGATAATTAACTCTGGCTACACTAGGAAAAGTTAGTTCTACCTTGTTAAGTCAACTTAATGAGGTCGACTTAAAGTCGACTTAAAGTTGAGCTTATTAAGTTGACTTAACAAAGTGGCAACACTTTAAGTCGACTTAGTCCACTTTGTTAAGTCGACGTAACTGCCTTTAGGTTGACTTAACAAAGTCGCCTTATGCGTCCACACTGGGCTTAGGTCGACCTAAGGAAAGGTTAGGTTGACCTAAGTGAGGGTGACAGATGTGACTGCCGAGGTTCTTTGGATGTGACAGCCATTTGAAGGACATAAACGAAGCCGATTTTTGGGTTACTCGCTATTTATGTAACTCTTATTAATCAATGCTTACAGAATGTTAGCCTTACTACAGATCGTCTTCCCTGATTCGTTTATAAACGCGAAAGCACAGAATAAACAGAGAGCACAATAAGCAGATAATTAAAAAGGTTAACACAATACCTACACTAATACCTATACCTAACCCTTTTATCAATCCCGAGTTGTATTCAGTATCATTTTCCATAGTTACAATCCCAGTTTACAGCAGTTTCGGGTTCGTTTAAACTGGCGTTACCCTTGGCAGGGCCTTTCGGTCTCGTCCAGCGAGCTTTCACAACAGCAGTGATTCAGCACTGGGGAGGGAACCTCGGGTGATCAGGCCGCCGCTCGGTTCGGATACGCCTCCGATTTGTTAGTTTTGCAGCCTGTCTTTTATAATTTTTCCACTCCCTGACAATGCTGACACCACCTTTTCCACCCTTGCTGGGTTGCTATTCCTCTGCCTTTTGTGGTTTTATGGAAACAGCTAATGGTTTTTTGCCCTCGTAACTGCTTTTACATTCTTTTTTGGTGATGCTATCTCCTGGTTGGTGGTTGAGGTCGGCTGACCTCTTTTTTGCTGTTGCTAGGTGAACCAAGGGTTTGCAAGTCATTTTGTGCCTGATTGTCACTTCAACTACAACTCCCCCTTTTTCTATTACCGACACTAAGGAGGCTTAATGATTGGTAGTTATTAAGTCGACTTAAGCTCTCATTAAGTAGCCTTAAGGATTAAGTCGACTTAATGAAAGCCTAATGTGGACGTAGCTTAATTTAAGCCGACTTAAGTTGACTTAAATTGCCAGTGTAGACATAGCCTCTGGTCCTTCTGAAACATTTGTTATACAAGATACAAAATACAACATACTGAATCTTTAGACAAATCAAACAGCATGGGCTAAGTACCAAAGAAACCATACAGATGGCTTTTACCATAAATAAAACAGAGGCAGGAGAAGCTAAGTACAGTCTTAGATGTATAGTGCTGTTTGTCTCTAGGGATAGGAAAGCTCTTAACAACATATGGAACCAAGCCTCTTTTGGAAACAATGCCGAAACTTGTTTAATTGCAATAGACGATGGATCACGCTCAGCATACAAAAGCAGGAATCCCTTCAGCACTGAAATGTAGCCATTTCTGGGGTTGATGGTAACAGCTAGTTAGTGCAGAGGCGTGAGTCTAAACAAAAGTGGAGATTTTGCCTAATGACACCAGACCAAACCTTAGCAAAGTCTAGCTCTATGATATCTTTTTTGTCTGTGAAAAGCAAACAGAACTTAAGTATTGACCGAAAGATCCTACCTAGTTTTCAAAGATCAGTTTTTTGTCCAGAAAATCAAAGGGTTGAATCAACACTCCAGGAAGTCATACCTACGAATCCAGTGAACCTAGCCAGTGCAAACCTAAAGCTTAGGCCACCAACCCATCCCCTCTAATATATATGAAAAACACCGAGGAAAAGTTTAAATCAGACAGAACAGATCTCAGAACAGAAATGAAAGAGAAAATATTTTAATTGTTTTTATTAAATTCTTGTACTTATGAAGTACAGAAATGTTTCCCAAAATATGAGTTGCCATCTCCTACTGGGGGAGGATGAAGGAAACCAATGTGGAGGCAAGGACAGATATAGACGTTGTTCTATAGAGTCTCGGGTTTGGTGGGGTTTTCTTATTGTTGTTTTTTCTTTTTTTAAGTAAACCTCTAAGCTATTATAGTTGCAAAGAAAACCCACCAAAACTGTAACTGGCACAGAGATGGCTGCCTGAGTTAGCAGAGAGCCTGCAACGCTAGCTGCCTGCTACAACGTGCCATAAGTGTTAACTCAGATGTCAGTGATGGCTCTGTAACTGTCAAGCATCAATGCTGTTAAATATTTCACTGCTCATCCAAACAAATAAGAAAGGAAAAATAATTATGAAGATCATCTATATTTCCTGGTGCAAGAAATGTATCTATTGAGATGGGCAGGGAATCCCAGGCTGGTTTCACTTTCCTGACAAGGGAGGCTCAGATTTCAGGAGATGGGGAACACTGTACACAATGTTTGGACTGGCCAAAAATTAAGGCACTTAGACATGGCTTGCAAACAAAGGTCCCAATTCTGCATGCAGATCCATGGGGTGGATCCTCGTGCTGGTGCTGTTGTGCCCGTTGGCTGTCCTTTGGGACTGCTCGCACAGATCTGACTGCAGGACTGGGTCCCAGACAGTCTTATTAAATTTAAAGTGCAATCAAAACAACATAACTGAATTATTCTGCTGATGTTGCAGTTATACTGGTAATAATGGCTTGATCGTGCACAGTGTGTGTGTGTGCGTGTGTGTAATGCTATGCCTGTTGACTGTTGTTTTGCTGTACACTAAAATAAATGATCTTTTTAAGCATTTCAGCAATGGAAACTTTTAGAACTTTTTTTATTTTGAAATTCTTTTCTTTTCTTCCTTGGGGAATGCTACTACGAAGAACCATTCATTTTGAAATTCTAAAGGAAAGTGGCTGCATTACACTGAAACAAATACAGTAACTAGTGAAATAGATCATTGGTGTGTACACACAACTCCCACTTACAGAGTGAAGTGAAGTTGATGCAGTATAATTGTGCAGCAAAAGAGATCATCAAGAAAAGCAGGTGTCTCACTGAATGATCCAAACATCATACGTCGTACTGAGAAAGCGGGATCAGCTACTGAATCAGATATGTTCCAGAGGGGTAGCCGTGTCAGTCTAGTTCAACAAAACAAAACAGGGGTCCTGTGGCACTTTTAAAGACTAACACATTTATTTATTGCAAGAGCAAAGTGTCACAAGTCGACACGCTCCTGTTTAAGGTCCATCCCCAGATGTTATTTATCGGGAATTGCGTGGGGACCAGGGTTTTTTTGGCCGTAGAGGTTATACCTCTACCTTTATCTGGTGACTGTTTG
>ML685799.1:10294704-10371351 GCA_007922175.1 Pelusios castaneus
TTGCAAATACCCTTAATAAACCCCTATCTAAACTCCACTTTCTACAACAAGATTCCTTGTTTCTTTTGCTGAATCAGATATGTCACTCACTGACCAAGAGATATCACCCATTGAAGCTGACTTATACTTTGTTGAGTCAACAGCAATGAACTAGTATCTACCGAGTCTAATATATCAAGTGCTCGAAAGATGTATCATACATCATCTGCTAGCTACTAACTAAGGCTATGTCTACACTTGCAAGTTAGTTCAAATTAAGGAAGCTTAATTCGAACTAACTTAAGTCTTGGCCACACTAGGCTTTCATTAGTTCAAATTAAGGGCTTCCTTAATTCGAACTAATAAATTCGATTGCTTAGTTCGAACTAACCCTTAATTCAAAATAGTTAGTTCGAATTAAATCAAATGTGGCCATATTAGTTCGAACTAACTGCTTAGTTCGAACTAATCGGCAGATTGACCTTCATGCAGCTGACTAATTCGAACTAAGCAAGTGCCCTGCATGGCCATGGCTAGTTCGAACTAGCATTCTAGTGGGGCCATGCTAGTTGTAATTAAGTTCATTCGAACTAACTAAAATTAGTTCAAATTAGTTAGTTCAAATTAACTAATTTGAAACTAGCTTTTGTAAGTGCAGACATAGCCTAAAAGTGAAAAGATTCTGATATACAATCAAGTGATCCAGGAGTGATATATAGAACCTTAAAGTGGAGAGAGGGTACGTAGTTTAAGACGGGCTAGAAGATTAAACCATGATATTGACTTACTCCTCTCACCTGCTCCTCTGGTGTCTGTCTGGCTTCCAATCTCCTTATCAGATTCAGATTTCTCCCCTTCAAAGCTCTGCATGGCTCCATCCTCACCTCCATCTCCTCTCTTAACATTGCTCAGTTCCCTTTCTCCAGCCCTGACACTTCAGCTTCCTCGGATGCTCCCTTTGGTACCTGCTCCAACAAATGACTCCAGCGTCCGGCCCTTGGCCTTTTGCGCCATGTAGAAAAGGTCGGAGAAGTATAACAAGTATCTATGCAGCCCAGGGATTACCTCTGTACAGCTGCCCTCTGAGGACTACCTCACAAGCCAGGAGTGGGAAGGATGGATCTGCAGCATGCGGCTGGATTCTGACAGAGCTGCAGTCCAAAGATCAGCCCAGGGAAGTCGTCGTAATATAGACAAGCCCCAGAGATATCTAAATTATGCCAGAGGCCATATGAGTACCATATGATAAACCATCAGAGCCCACCCCTCTGCCTAGACTGCGAGGTCCAGGCTACACGTCTAAGCAGTCTGGCACAGCCTCTTGCCTCAGGCCTTACATTCCCAGTTCTGTTTGCTCTCAGTGACATCCATTGCACAACTCCCATTGACTTCAAGGAGAGTCCCATTCCCTAAACATTTCCATAGCTGGAGGAATGAAGGAAATTGCTTGATTTTCACACCAGCTATGAAACCCAGCAGCTTCACAACCCTTCTCTCCTCATAAGAAGCTTATAATGGGACATGCTGGTATCTGGTCACTAGTAATGGTAGCTCTCTGTATACCTTTGATTGTTAGAATACCGATCCATGGATCAACAGGGATATTCTAAGAGTAAGGGAGTGTCTTGTAAGTTCTCATCAGCCTGATGCTGGTAACACAGTTCTTTTTATTTAATTACTCAGTACAAAGTCTCAATAGCCAGGGTTATAGGCAGTCCTGAAATAAGATTAGAGTGACACACAATGCGTTTATGTCACAGATAAATAGACACGGGCATAAAATCATGTCTGTTGAAGCTGATGTAAAGAGTGACCCAAAGGAAGCCATTTGCGATAGCCATGATAACAAATTGTGTTGGTCCTACAAAACCCAAGGAATTTGCAATTCTTGAGCACCATCTATGGCACTTTATTTGTTAACTATTTACATATCTACAGAACAGAGCAGTCGCATAACATGTCTCTTCCTATAATGGAAACTGAGTGATTTCAGACTAGGCAGCATTAATGCTCTTCCACTTTGGGTGCGTTTACACTTAGAAATTAAGTTGATTTAAGGAGGCTTAAGTCGACTTAATTTACTCCGCAACTACACTGGGCTTTCCTTAAGTTGACTTAAGCTGCTCCTTAAGTCAAATTAAGGAAAAGTTAGTTCGAATTAACAACACCTCATTTTAATTCGAACTAGCGCTTAAGTCGACTTTATTAAGTAGACTTAAGCCAGTGGAGACATGAAGTAGTGCCTAGGTGGACCTTTTTAAGTTGACTTAAAATGTTGTCGACTTTATAAGGTCGAAAAGGGGCCACATCTACACTTGAAAAGTTAAGTCCACTTCTGTTAAGTTGACTTAATAAGGTCAACTTTAAGTCGACTTAAAGTTGACCTTATTAAGTCGACTTCATAAAGTCGACTTATCTTTTCAAGTGAAGACAGCCTTTGTGTGGTTTTATCAGGAGTTCTTGCTTATCTTTCCATTTACCATGAGGAGATCTCAGTGTCACTAACTTTTCTGGCATCATCTTTGCCAATTCCCAGGATGTAAAATGAGTTTGGATCTGGGCCTGCTTCTGAACATTGTAGCTGAGATTTAACTCTATAGTAGATCAAGTAAGACCCGGGATTTGCCAGCTTTGTGGAAATACAGAAGCTGAGTACATATATGGATCCCAGCCTTACTGTTTGGGCCCCTCTCCAGAAAGAAGCACAAGTTAATAAAGAGCTCTACTAGCCAATCAATCTCAAACCCTAAGGGTCTAGTGCAGCTGCTCTACGCATTGACTTCAGTGGGAATTTCATACATGAGGAAGACGCAGAGTCAGACTCTAAAGAAGGGAGCCTTGGAATCCAGTATTTTGTTCATTGATAAACATGGATAAGGTATGTGGGGATACTCAGTGAATAACAGTTTGCCCCTGGGTTTGCCCCTTATAGAGGGGCAAAGTGTCATAATTATTTCATGTCCTGGCTTTTATATATGTAATCCCCCACTTCTAAATTGTGGTGCATTTTGTTCCGCGGTAGGGGGAGAGATATATCGCTTGTCGGTCTTTTAGATGGCGTTACAGTAACGACTCATGGCCAGATAGACTAGTATTGCGTGGAGGCAGAGATGGCTTTGAACCTAAGCTTCCTCTTCCTGATCCTGGGACTGTCTGAGGACTAAGCTTCTCTGCAGCATCATTTAGTGCCATTTTAGGGTTGGAGATTGCTGGGGTATAGGAACAATGTGAAAATCCTTTGGGAACAGTCAGGGTGGAGGATCCACCAAGTTAATGGCTTACTTGTGCTGCTGGAGAGGCACAAACCAGATGCAGCAGGGTCAAGAATGTGCCTTGTGTTTCCTTAATCAAATGAAATACGTACATTTCATTTAATCTAGACAGGGCAAAAGACCCCCTCAAAGATGTTATCCAGGACTGGATAACCATAGAAAAGCTAACAGTGCAGAGTCTGTGCAACTTATTTAATGAGAAACCCACAGAGCCCTTCTCTGTGGTTTATTGAACATTTTGTTAAAATTGTGATCTATCACTTTAAATTTTTTGAGGTCCTCCTGGTCCTGCTTACAACAGGGTACTCTACAGGGAAACATGGCCAGTCTGTGCCACCCAGCTTGGAGTAAAGTGTAGCGAACTGTGTGTCATTGCCTTTGGGAACAGCTTGTTTTGTCTCTTGCTGTTTTGGGTTCTCGTGTGCCAGGGTTCTGACGTGTAAGAAATAAAAGCTGTGTTACATGTTAACCACCCATCAAAAATACTTTACATTTTTATCTAACTTCTCTATTTTGATTTGCTGTTACAGCCTGACCTGATCCTATGTCAGACACTTCCCTGCATTTAATTTCCTCCCATTCTGTAAGTTTTCCATCTTCAAAGCGTCTGACGAAGTGGGATTTTCTCCCACAAAAGCTCGTCTGATAAATAAATCTGTTAGTCTTTAAAAGTGCCACAGGACTCTATTTGTTTACCTGACTTCTCTGTTTGTGTGCTGTGAAACCCAATGCTCTCTACTAACAATTTTACAAAGTAAATCAAAAGTGTGTTTCCATCTGGTCTCAGAAATGCCTCTTTACTGGACAATGGCGTCTGCATGTACAAGTGCTTGAGAGGTTAAGGAAAATAATACCAGGTTAATGATTTTTCTCTGGATCAGAACAGGGGCAAGGTAAAAGATAGTTTGATTATTTCTTTAATCCCAACTTCATCTGTCTTTCACGTAACCATGCTTTGATGTTCTAACACAATAACGATAAGTGCCTAATACAAGTTACTGATCAAATATGCTCCAGGGCTGGGTGGTTCCTGTGTGCTGAACACTTGTACTGACTCAAAGAAACTTAAGGAACAAAGAACTGAATTGTACCATCTCGATGGCCTTCCCCTTATGAAACTGCAAGCGTGGAAATATGCAAGGAAAGTGAGTTGCTTTTGTAAGGGACATTTAGCGGTTTTTGCCAGCAATCAAACAGAGAGAAGAGAGCATAAGAAAGTGGTACACAGGCATGATCCGTGGCCTGACCTTTTGGAGTGTCTGAAAAATATAGTAAAACTGCCTATGGCCCTTAACCCTAAGATGTTACAGATGTCTGAATATGATAGGTGCCATGGTAACAGTTGTGGGTGAGATTTTTAACAGCTGTTCCATATTGACTCAACAACTGATCGGTTAAGAGGGTACTTGGTCCCGCCATGAGTGCAGGGGACTGGACTTGATGACCTCTCATGGTCCAAAAATCAATGCAGAGGGTGTGATCAGGGTATACTCTTTCCCGCTCCCTTTTTCCAATGACCCACTTGCCATAAGAAAATGTGCTGTTGGTGCAAGTGTCAGTGACGAGATTATATAAATATGAGGCGGTCTGATTGTGGCGGGGGTGCCTCCTGGAGTCCAAAGGCCGACCTCATCCTGTACTGAAGGAAGGTTCAGAGCAGAAGGCCCCTAGAGCAGAACCATGACTGGCTAGCAAGATTCACTGGGACTGTAACAGCAGACGGTGAGATATAGCTTTACTGCTGTATTCACTTATCATTTCTCTAATCCCTGCTAACAGCCACAGAACAACACACTCTGGTCTCTAAATCTGATGGCTGTGCCGTGTTCTCTCTCAAAACCCATTAACACCTGTCTGAACGTTGGAAACCTAAGTGAGTGCGCTCTCGGGGAAGGAACTGACAGTTGTCCTCAGGGATTGGGAAACTGAGGAAGGTTTTCCCTCAGGCAGAGGTGGCCTTTGGCCATTGGGGGCCCTAGGCGAAGGCCATTGTGGGTGCCCCCTATAGGCCCATTGCTGGGGCCCCCATCTGTGGCCCTGGCTCCCTGCCCCCCCCCCATGGTCCTGGCTCCCCACCACTCTGCCCTCCTCCCCGGCCGCCGGCACCAGCTCCCTGCCGCCGGCCCTGGCCCCAGTGGCCAGCTCTTCCTCCTGCTGGTGACCGAGGCAGACACAGCTTTTGGGGTAGGCAAAGCAGGAGACAAGGCCCCTTACTGCTCAGTGTCCTGGGCGTGTGCCTGCTTTGCCTGCTCCCAAAGCCGCCTCTGTCCTCAGGGAGCCACCAGAGCTCAGGAAACTGGGAGAAAACCACCTGAGTCTTTATTCAGTGAGCCTTCAGGGAAGGGAATCTGATGGGTCTATTCTATGAGCTCCCAGGAAAGGAAATTTGAATTGCAGGTGGTGAGCTCGCAGGGAAGTGAATCCAACCTGCCGGCCCAAAGACTCAGGATAACACGTCTCCAAGACAGAGGAACCTGCACAGAGGGGCTCTCCAACAACTTGCTAAATTTACAACTTCTGTGATTCAGGGAGAGGGCTGGAATGGATTCAGGAAAGGTCCTTGGCTTCCTTGGGGAGAGAGGACCTGAATACAGACCATGAGTAGATAGTGACATGTAACAGGTGATTACTACTTGTGTCTTTTTTTCTGGCCTGGCTCACCTACTGTCCTGGCCTGCTAAATTTCATCCTGTCATGCAAGAATGTTTTTTGTTTGTTTGTTTGGTTTTATTTTTTAATTTTTACAGGAACCCAATAGTGTTCAGTGGAATTCATTGGAAGGGCAAGAAATTCCCTGATGTATTTTAAAGGCCAGGACTGTACAGGAGGAGCAATGATTTAGGAGTAGGTTAAAAAAATAGGTCTATTTGGATGAAGAAGAAAATTCTGTCACGAGAGCATTTGAGCACCAAACTTAATATGTCACTCAGCTCTGGCAATATTTGCTCCTTCTCTCAGCTAAATGTATTAAAGTAAAACAAGTTACACTTACTTGTGGCCCATGTTATGTACACATTGGTAATATTTTACACCCACTTTGGCACGGGCCCCGCCACCCCAAATAATGAGATTGGCTTAAAGTCATGGGAGTTAAAAATAATAAACCTGGAGTTTTTTTTGTTTGCCTTCTGGTGTTGAGTTTTTATCTTTCATGTTTTCAAGATTTTCTTTGCAACCCGGAGGAGAAAATAAAACTGAACATTGAGAGTCTCACATAATCCCATGACTCCAAGAGCTGATGCTTTAACAGCAAACACTGAATCCTGCAAGATACTTGATAAAGCCTCAGGGGTTGGCAAAACTTCAGGGGGAGGATTGGGGCCAACACAAGGTGAATCGGACCTTATGGCTCGGATTTTAAAAGGTATTTAGGTACCTAACTCCCTTCAACAGAAGTCAGGCACCAAAACACCTTTGAGGATATGGAGCAAAATGACTTCTTGAGTGTTACAGTGGGACAGTCAATGTCAAAGCCCAGATTAGATCTCAGAATTATTTTATCATCTCTTTCTTTTAGGTACTGAGTAATTGTGGGGCACTGCAGTATCGAGGGTCAAAGGTCTTGGTTCCCAGGCTTGTGCTCAGATTATTACATCTCCCTCCAATAAAAATCTACCATGGACAGAGACCGCGGACCAGATTCTCCACTGTTAGCCACATCTAACTTTACTGAGATAAAAGGTGTGACTGTAGTGTAAATTTAGTGTAACCCAATGGAGAACCCCACTGTAACAGCCAGGCTAAATTCGGCCATCATCTCTGCATGGATTTTGAAAAACCCAGTGTCCTAGCCAAAGCAAATCACCCTCTTGTTAGTATTAGCAACGATCAATTGAATTAATAATAACAATAACTGACCGGACCTAAAACAATTGAATGTGTCTTTCACGTTACCCGGTTACTGAATGGCCATTCACGTACCAGTGCCCCGAACAATTATTTGCCTTTCAAGAGAAACAAACCTGCAAGCTCAGGAAATAAAAATTCGCATCAAGTGCAGGTCCTCCTCTGCCTGTGATTGGCTGAGGCTGGCTCTGAGCTCACGGGGGAGGCTGGACTGTAGGCAAAGGAGGGCTGGTTTGCGCCAGCGCCTGGAGGGATATTAACCAGTGAAGGGGCAGGGATCGGAGGGGGGTCGTTAGATCTACCGTAGTTTCCCCGTTGCACGCACCCTGCGGGGGTAAGTAGCAGCGATAGAATCTTAGCAACGTCAACGTTCTGTTTCCGAACGTTGGCGCTGGTTTCTGGGACACATGTTCCCGGGTGCAGAAGAGGGCTGGATTTCACGCGGGAGGTGTGGGCAGCCGAGGGGGGAGCGCTGGCTGGGCGGGGAAAGCGATCGGGGCTGGCGTTTTCACCGGGCGGGGTTGCTTTGGTCTCCAGTGTTTGGGTCTGGTCCCTTCCGAGCCGCATCAATCTTGCAAGGGTGGATGAATGGAAGGGGGAGGGCTTGGTGAGCGGTTTTTCCCTCCTCCCCCTTGGCTCAGGCAGGCCGCTGCCGGTCTCCGGGAAAAGAGGGGTTACTGGGGGGGAGCTCGCGTCCGACCATCGAGGAACCAGTAGGACGGGAATCAAAGTTTATTGCGGCGCCTTGATTGAAGAGTGGAGGGGAACAGAAACCGTAGATCGACCGATTCCTTCACTCTCCATGAAATCGGGCTGGATTTTTTTTTTATCATCCCTTTCCCCCGCAAACAAATCCGAGCATCAGAACAGGAAAACACTATTTTCTGGTGTAACCTTGGCCACATGCTGCCCGACGTCCCCTTCCCTGGAAATAGCCGGCACCGAAGCTAATCTGATTGCTTGGGTGGGTGAGCCCCAAAAGGGAGGCGAATCCAGGGGGAGGGGAACGCGGAGCTCTGCCCCAGCCTTTCCCTCTGCCCTGTCCGCCATCAGCTCCTGAGCCTTGAACTGGGGGCGATGGGGTAGGGGCAGCAGAAAAGCGGCTTTGTTTCATTGAGCTCCCCAAGAAAAGCGCTTTTGTCTGGGGAGGAAAAGGACTCCCGGCATGGGCTCGGTAGTACAGCCTTGATCCGCTCCGTTAGGGGAAAATAGCGGTAATGATGAGCCAGGCTGCCCTAGAGCTAACAGAAAAGAGCAATATTTCTCCTTTTGTGTTTGTCTCTGGCAGCAGCTTCTGACCATGAAGAAGAAAGCGAAGGCTTGGAGGGGAGGCTTGGATCCTTGGCTGTGAGCCACATGTTGTCTGCAGCACCCAAAGCAGGAGAGATGTGTCTTCCATAAATAACTCTCGCTCACACATACTGTGCCATGGCTTACAGCCTCCTGAGATAGGGATGACTTGGTTTTGAGATAATCTCTCTGGGTGAGTGACCCCACTCCGTCTTGGGGATGGAGATGGAGGACTATACAGCCAGGACTTACGGCACGCGTGGACTGGACAACAGACCTCTCTTTGGAGAAACTTCAGCAAGGGTAAGGCCTGATTCTGCTGGGAGACCTCTCTGCGTCTGAGGCTCCCTTTCGAGAGCTGGCTAATGAAGCAGAGGAACAGTTAATCCAAATAGGGCTTTCCAGCAAACTCTTGAGTATTTCTGTGCAATAACTTTAAGTAGCTTACTCAGCCTCTTAGGAATCATTAATTGCACCATCCTTTTATTTAAAAAAAAAAAAAAGTTAAATTGCGTCAGCCAGAAGTACTTCTGCACCCACAGTGGCATCTCACAGATGTAGCAGAAGTCTTTCCAAGGCAGGGGGCTGAAAAGGGATTTTGTTGTATGAGGTAAAGGCCAGATTATTTGCGGAGTATGAAGGGTTTGTAAGAAGCCGTTGTAGGGTTGGATGTCAGTGGGTTGCAATCAATGCCTTGTGGGTTATCTTGTAAATGAATGCTGCGATTGTGCAATAGTGGTGTTGTGTAATGTGGCCATGACTTGCCCAACTGGTTGGATGATCAGATGGTAAGTGTGAAAAATCAGGACTTTTTTGTGGGAGAGAATAGTTGCATATGGAAGACAAAGTGCCTAATATTGGAATGTCTGGTCACCCTACGAAGTACGTATGCCTAGCACATGGTGTTAGTTGCTCAGTGTTAATGGGATCTTCTAATAATGAACTCTTTGTGCTACAGCAACTTGGCATAATACTTTGCTGTGGCAAATTTCCTTTACAATTCTCTGGTTTAGTGAGATTATGTCAAAAGCTGGAAAAAAATATATTTCCCCCTTGCATTCTGACTTTCTTCACAGAGTAACTATGAATTTGTGAGCTGTGCTCAGGCCATCTGACTTCCAGCCACAAATCCTTTTGAGGCACAAATCCTTGAGCAAGGTGCGCAACCTCTCTGCCTCAGTTTGATCACCTGTGAAACAATGGTGATAGCTACTTGATTGGGCTATGTTGAGACTTGATTAGAGAGTTTGCTACGTTTTGACATGAACTGCCCTACATGGGTGCCAGGATAGAGCTAAATCCCCCTCCGCCCGTCCACACACACACATTGATTGATTGATTCTACAGTGCCCTGACTTTGGTGGCCAAATCCCTGTCTTCTCTTGATTTATCTCCTCATAGTATAAGTGGTCAGACCTCGTCTCCTGGAGCAGGAGGAGGCAAGTTTGATGCCAGTTGCTTCCATCATTTTTGAGTGGTCCTCCTGGCATGCAGCCGATAGTTGAAAATTCCTAAATAGCCATGGATTCGTTACAATGCACCTTCCTAATTATATATAGTGACTTTGTGAGAGCCCTGGAAAACTAACCTTCTGGGCTTTCTGAATTTAGGAGGTTCCAGAAAGAGCATTAATTGTGCTCTGCCATCATTATGGCCTGGAGCAAGCAAAAAGTGCCAGTCAAGCTAACTTCAGAGGTGCCCAAAATGCAAGGGGTGAATATTCAGTGACTATCTGAGAGAGGAGGAAATAGCTGAAAAGGACAGATCTGTTTTACCCTTTTCTCGGAGGGTGATAGACAACGAAAGGGTTTTCATTACAATTTGCTGTTTAACTTTGGTTCTGATCCTGCAAGCCAATGCAATCAACCCCTGTGTGAGCCCTGCTGACCCTGGAAGAGCTCGATACGGCCCAGGACTCTGCTGTCATGGAGCTGGTTGCAGTATCGGGGTCTCCTTTTTTTAAAATTAATTTAATTTCATTAATTTCCTGCCCTTTTTTATTGCGTGTGAGAATGTAATGTCAATAGCCTTCAGTGCCAATAAAGCCCACCATTTACGTGCAGGACAGGTACAGCATGGACAACAAACTGGGTAACATTCCAGTGTGACTCAACCCTGACCTGAATGAACCATGTCTGGACGTGAACACCTAGGTGCACGCCTCTGCTGTGCTTCTAATATGACACTGAGACTAAGGAAACCTCTGGGACACCGTTATATTCCAAATAGCTGTGTTTAGTAACAGTACACATACTTACAAGGCCTAGCTACGTACCTATAGTGCTGCTTCATCAGGGCTCTGGTGGCTTCATAGGAGAAGACTTGGAGGCCCACTAGAGGGCTTCCTCAATTCCTGTACACTGCAGCCTCTTTCAAGTCGAACCACTCTGTGGGTGATGTGCTGTGAAATTAATAAAATGAACACTTTCCCCAAGAGCTGCACAGGGCCCACCACGCAGACATCAGGCAGACCACTCTAAACTGCAAAGGCTTGCTATATATCACTTATGGTGCTTGTCCACCTCCTCGTTCTCTCACTTCCCAGCCCCACCAGCTGTGTTGTGATGAGCTGTGTGGTAACTGTGGAATCTGCCTACATAATCCCTCCAGTGCTGGTACCAAGAGCCTTGTTTAAGTGCTGTGGGATCCTCAAGGCGTGCCAAGCGTCTCTTTAAAAAACCAAGCTCTGCTCCAGCAATGTGGAGGTAGGACTTGGCCATTGTGCAGGAGAAAGTGGCTAGGCTTGAATTATGGCACCGTATTTTCAGACTTCTTAATTAAGAGCACAGCATCTGGCACTCTTGGGTGAAAGCCAGCAGTTAGCAGCCTTTTCTTTAGTTGATTGACTATGCCAAAACCGTAATGCCTCCCTTTCTGGCATGGATCCATCCTGACCTGGATTTCTGGGTCTTGCCTCTTCTGATTTATTTTGCTTCTCTGGCATCGAATGATAGGAAGAGTGTGCAGAGCTGAAATGGGCCATATAAATAAAAAGAAAACAAGGAAAGAAGTGAGATTAAAGGTAATCCTGGCATGGCCCAATAACTAAACAAATACTTTGCCTCAGGTTTTAATAAGGATATTCAAGAGCTTCGGGGTAGCAATGGTGCTAAAAGACTGAGGATATGGAACTAGAAATGACCACATCTAAAATGGAAGTCAAACTCAAACATCTTAATGGGTCTAAACTGGGAGACTTGGATAATCTCCTTCTAAGAGCGTTAAATGAACTGGCACATGAAATTGCAAGACCAATAGCAAAGAGTTGTAATGAATCTTCGGGTTGTACCCTATGACTGGAGAATTGCTAATATAGATCTCATGTTTACGAAAGAGGGAGAAAATGATCTGGGAAACTGCAGGCCTGTTAGTTTGACTTCAGTTGCGTGCAAGGGCCTGGAACAAATTTTGAAAGAGTATTTATGGACATGAAGTAAATGGTAATTGGGATAAAATGCAACATCATTTTATAAAAGACAGATGTTGCCAGACTAACGTGATCTCCCTTTTTTAAAAGATACCTCCCCCCACCCTTTTCTAGACAAAGGAAATGCAGTAGATTTAATGTACCTGGATTTCAGTGAGGCATTTGGTTCAGTTACATGTGGGAAATTATTAGCTAAATTGGAGATGAAGATTAATATGAGATTTGAAAGGTGGATAAGGAACTGGTTAAAGGGGAGACTACAGCAGGTCATTCTGAAAGGTGAACTTCCAGGCTGGAAGGAAGTTACTAGTGCAGTTCCTTAGGGATCCGTCTTGGGACCAATCTTATTTAACTGTTTTCAACAATGTTGGCACAAAAAATGAAGGTGTGCAAATAAAATTTGTGGATGGCCCAAAGTTGGGAGGTATTGCTAATACAGAGAAGGACCAGAATATCAGAAAAGAAGATCTATCTAGATGATCTTGAAATCTGAAGTAATAGAAATGGGATGAAATTTAATAGTGCAAATTAAATAGTGTACTTCACAACATAAATTTTTGCTATAAGCTAGGGACATATCTGGGTATATTGGTTGGTCACAGGATGACTGTGAGTTGACAATGTGGTGCGCCCATGAAAAAGGCTAATGCAATTGTAGGATGCATCTGGGGAGGTATTTCCAGTAGAAACAGGGAAGTGCTGGTACCATTATACGAGGCACTGGTGAGATCTCATCTGGGAATTGCACACTTAGAATAATGTACGCAATTCTGGTCTCTCATGTTCAAGAAAGCTGAATTCAAACTGGTACAGGTGCAGAAAGGGGCTACTTAGGATGATCCCAAGAATGGAAAACCTACCTTGTGAGAGGAGACTCAACGTTCGGTTTGCTTAGCCTAGCCAAAAGAAAGCTATGGGGAGATATGATTGCTTTCTATAAATTCATCAGATGAATAAATATCAGGGAGGGAGAAGAGTTATTTAAGTTGCTCATCAGTGTGGACACAAAAACAAATGGATCTAAACTGGCCATCCACAAGTTAGGCTTGAAATTAGATAAAGGTTTCTAAACATCAGAGGAGTGAAGTTTTGCAACAGCCTTCCAAAGGGAGCAGCAGAGGCAAAAAACCTAGCTGGCTTCAAGACTGAGCTTGATAAGGCTGTGGAAGGGATGTGACTACAGTGGCCTGTAGCTGATCTGCGACTGCTAGCAGGGAATACTTCCAACAGAGTTGGGACACTAGATGGAGAGGGCTCTGAGTTATTAGAAAATCCTTTCCTAGGTGTGTCTGGTGGTCCCTAAACTTTTTATCTTGTGCCCCTCCTGCCCCATCTGCGCCTGTCCCATCCCTCAGCTGTGGTTGGGAGCCAGGGCTGGGAGCAGGGCCAGAGAGCTGAGGCTGGAACTGAAGCTGGGGGTGGGTCTGTGGCCAGAAGTGGAGCTATGATCGGGGCCTGAGGCTGGGCTGGCGCTGCGGCTGGGTGGCAGAATGGTGCTGGGTGGGTCTCCATCCCAATCCCCCTCTGGGCATTGATCATGGCCTTGCCATGCCCCCTGTAAATTCCTCTGTGCTCTCAGGGCGTGCACACCACAGTTTGGGGACCTTGGGTCTAATGGATTGCCACATTCTGGTATCAGGAAGGAATTTTCCCTTAGGTCAGCTTGGCAGAGACCTGGGTTTTTTGTCTTCCTCTGCAGCCTGGGACATGGGTGACTTTCAGGTTTAAACCAGTGTAAATGGTGAATTCTTTAAATCATGATTTGAGGACTTCAGTATGTCAGTCAGAGGTGATGGGTCTATTACAGGAGTTGATAAGTGAGGTTCTGTAGCCTGCGTTGTGCAGGTCAGACTGGATGATCAGAGTGGTCCCTTCTGGACTTCATGCCTGAGTCTGCGTGATCCAGGGGAAGTTCTCTTTCTTTGGGAACTGTTAGTAGCCCAGGTGCTCTGGTGACAGTACTCGGGAGGCAGCTACTTCACAGCGGTTGGGTGATGCGGCAGCTCCATGTGGCATGGTGGCTAACTCTTGATGCCACGGAAGCCCTGAGCTTTGCAGTGTGATTGGATGGATGGGATTCCTGGGCTGAAGGGAGAGACTCCTGGCTTAAGGGGCATCCAGCTCTTAGCATGGTGGGGTGTGGTCAATGACTGAGGTTTCCAGGTGATACCACAGTATTCTGTAGTGCTCCACAGTGTGACCCTCTGTCCAGCTGTCAAGGAGCTTCTTGGAAAGGAGGTCTGGGAGATGGGACTCCTTGTTGAACAACAATGATTTGCAAGTTGCTGAGGATTAAAGATGGTGAGGGTCTGATCTTGAAGGGTGGGTTCTTCAGGCTGTAAGAGCTCTTACTTCACAGTGAGTTGAAATTGGGGTACAAAAATGAAGGACTGACTAATTGGGATGAAATGTTAGATCGTTAAAGATCTCCCTGGCTCAGGGAGAGGCAGTAGCTCAATTCCAGTGCGAGTCATTGTATCGCCCAAACCCCTTTGCAGTTTTAACCTTGCCCACCCCCGCTGCTGTACCGTGCACTGGTAAAAAGAACTCTTAGTCTTTGGGGGTGTGTGCGGGGGGGTGAATCGATCCCTAACTACAGGGTCTCCTCCTGTCTGAAGTCAGCAGATCAGTCTGTGAGCTGCTCACTGCCTGTAAAGCATATCAGGGCTCACCAGGACTGAAGGGCACAATGGACCTGGCTTTTCGGAAGGGCCGAGAAGCCACAACACCATCTAAAGTCAACGGGAGCTGCTGGCTTTCAGCATCTCTGAAAGTTAGCCTGGTATCAATGCAGGCTATTACAGCCCTGGCAAGAGCTGAGTTTGCTGCAGCCTGTGCAAGCGAACCTACACAATAAACACTTCTCACATGGCTGAGTCTGATAGGCAAGCACTCTGTGCCTATAGTCACACTGGCTATGTCTACACTCGTGAATTTAAATCAACTTAGCATGTCCACACAAATTTTAAGTCGACTTTCAGGGGACTCTACAAAGTCAATCTAGAGCATCCACACTGGACGCCTAGGTCGACTTGTAGGGGTTAGGTGGACCTGGGACAGGTCCACAGTGGCAAGGGGGGCACCCCTTGCCAAGTATCAGGGGCTTAGCCTTTGCCGCATTGTACCTTGGTACAATGGGGCAAAGGGGGACAGGGACCCTGGCAGGGCATAGGGGCAGGGTGGGCAGGGCTCTGCCCTGCCCTGTGGGGGAGCACGCCAGGCTGTGGCTGTGCCAGCCACCCTGGCAGGGAGGGCAGTGGGGAAGTCCTGGAGCCCCCTAAGTCGACGTAAAGTCAACTTAGGGCTACTCCACGTCCATTGGTTTGTTTCTTATAAATGCTCCCTTCTGCCCGTGACCTGAGCAGTCCCGGCCAGAAGGGAGCGGAGCAGTCCGGGTGAGAAGGGAGCTCCACGCTCCCTCCTCCCCTGCACCACTCTGGGGCTTGCTGTCTCAGGGACAAACTTACTTATAAACTTACTGTTTATAAGGCAAAGTTAGCAGAAGCCATGCTGTGAATGCTGCTGGGCTGCTGGCAAGAACAGAGTTGGTACACGCGTTCCTAAAGAACTAGCTACAGCATGCTCACACAAGCACATGCCAGAATAGTACCAGAACATCCTAATACCCCAAAGCTAACGAGGGCATAGTGAACCCTCAGCATGACAAGATGCCGGCTAGAGATGTTTTGGTGGGACTGTCTGGTCCAAGGTAAAAGGCAGTGTCTCACCACGTCAGAGGATGGCAACTTCACACATCAGAGGGGCAGCGTGAAACTTATATCAGTGTACAAAGGAGGGTCTCAAAGGGAGTGTCTTTGCCTGGCTGAGTGAGGAACGGAAAGTCCTGCCGAGCTGGTTCACTGTCAGGGGCATACATGTATTAAGTGCACTTGTAGCACATACAGGATGCTTTTTACGGTGTTCATTTGACAATAAACCTGGCTTGGTGCCTTCATTGCTGAAAAGGATTTGTGTGGTCTTGTTGGATAACCTGATCATGGTCCGGTGTCTCGGTTATCGGCAGAGATGGGACAGCATATATACTAGGAGAGCGCACACGCCACCAACGGATGACAGCAGTGCGTAATTAAAGGCTGTATCACAATGCACAAAGGGGGTGGAATCAGCGTTGCACAGGCAACTTTCATTCTGGCAGCTGCTACTTTTGAGTGCTCCACCTTGCAGACTTTGTGTTCTCAGTGTTTTTGGATGCAGTGCATTACGTTAATAACCATGATTTCTTGTGGGATGCTCCTGCAAAGTAAAAGCTCTTTCTGCAGGCAGAGATCAGGTGGCAGCAGCCATTGTGTTGACCTCACTACATGCCTCTCTCGTGTCCGAGAGGATTGCCTCTAGAGGTGAGACATAGTGCTGATCTTCTGGCCCCCTCCATTCTTGGCTTCTTGCCCATCAAGATGACAGCTGTAGTGGGTGTGTCGTAGATATCTGCTTGCTAGCCATTCTGCGAAGCTCATCTTCTCTTTGGGTACTGGTACCAAAGACACATCTGGTCACTACTGAGCTGTGTGGGACCAGAGGGGGAAGCTCCATCCCATTTAGAATCCCCTTTAGCCATTTTGTTTCCTGTTTATCAATGTTTAATGTTTTTGCTGTGCTGAGCTGCGAGGCGCTAAGTGTCCCTGAGTGCTGGGGAATAGAGTCTCATCACTTCTGGGATTTCAGGATCACTTGCTCTGATCCTCAAATACCTCGCACTGCTGCTGATATATATATGGAACTGTTTAGTCACTCTTTGCGGGTTTAACCTTGAGCACCCGAAATGTGTTTATTTGCAGCCATTCCTGAAACAGGGAGTTAAGACTTTGAAACAGAACTGGCTAATCAGCTAGATTTAGTTGTTAAACCGGCCACAAGTTAGAGAGCTGTTCTCAGCAGATTGTATTTGTTGCTTTGCTGCCGCTTTAACTGTCACTCGTGCTTCACGTCTGCTGTAGTTACTGATGCGGGATTGGAGTCTTCGATCCTTTGTCTCAGGGGCACTGAGTCTGATGGATTTGCCCCACACACGCCAAAATGGCCTGTGGTTTCACAACTGTAGTCTGTCACTTTAGACCCCAGGTTGTTTTCTGATCCTGCCGGCTCTGAATGGAAACATGGGGTCTCTGTTCCTAGTAGCAGTCAGTTCTGGACATAGCCTAGACTAAGGCAGGTTGCGTTGTGCCTTTCTGTTTTAAGCAGTCCCTTTTCTCTCATTCTGAATTCTGAGGAATCAAGTTCTGAGAGGCTTTCCCTCCTCATGCTTTAAATGGTAGTCTTAGTGTGCGTGCAGGGGGGCTGGGGGGAAACAAATAGTTTCTGTCCATTTGTGGCCTCCAATGATCACCTGGCAGGTTTCTGTAAGAGTACAGGGAGCCGGGTTTAAATTTGGGGCATTCCTCTATTCTGCCTACTTGAAATATCCCTGGAGCGTCAGTTGGTTAGGACATCTTTCTAAATGTCTGTGCACGGTTGGACCAGAGCAGCTGTTCTGCCTCAGAGATAGCTGCTCATTTAGAACAAATATTCACTCCATAGGTGGGCCCAGCACACGGGGGGTGCATCCTCAGTGAAAGACACTTTCTGTCCTGAGGAGTTACACTGTGGGAAGATTTCTAAGTACCTGAGGAAAGTGACTGCTAAAGATGTGGAAACAATGGCACAGAGGTTAAGTGAGCCATTCAGGGTCACCCTGCCCATCTCTGGTAGAGGCAGGATTAGAACCTAGATTTTCCAGCACCCAGCTCTGTGTTTTAAGCACTAGAATAGCTTCCTTCCCATCTGTGATCACAAACAAGCCCTGTGGCAACTTCAGTAACTACTTGTGTGTAAAATGTTTGGGGTCTCTCAATATAGCAGCTGGAGACAAGGAGGCCCGTCTCCATGTCAGCCAGCAAGCAAGTGTTCTGCCAATCAGCCAGCGTCCCAAGGGCCATTCCTGGCCCATAAACCAGTCTGACAATTGTTGCCTTAGGTGGGGGATTCTTAGCTGGGACGCTGCAAGCGAGTGTCCGAGAGTCACGGCCATTCTCGCCTTCTCACGTTGTTGATGATGAGGAGCTGTTTGTGTCCCAATCTAGGGAGGATGGAGGACCGCAGCCCTAGATCAGGCTTCTTCTGGCGCTAATACCATCAGGCTGGCAAAGTTTAAAGGTTCACTAATGACCTGGAGAACCGTGTCTGGTTGAAAATTCTGTACCAGTCTTCGTAAAACACTTTAAGAGGCTATGTGAAAAGAATAGAATGATGCTGCTTTCTTTCCGGTTCCGGTGTCTTTGACAGCGCAACGTGTAGTCGCTTCCACCGTTTCCATTCCAGTGTACTTCCTTTACCCTGCACTATGAAGGCATAATGCACGTGTGGCCATGGCAGGAGTTGACCGAGGCACTTTCAGACCCAACGTGAGGATGTTCACCTGTGATAATGGGACACTGAAGAGATGGCAGGCATGCAGGTTGCCTCCTCATTCATCCTTGCTAAGGTTCTGTAGGCCAAATGATGTGTGGGTGAGCCACATGCAGGCCTGCTGTTTTAGTGGGTTTCCAACGGTGTAAGGGTACAGTAACATGGAAAGTGCTGTTTAACACAGGATTTTTTTTTTTTAATGCACAGGAAACAGACTCCAGCCCCTCTCATTTAGAATGGTGTTGGCTCTGCAGGGTATGTAGGAGCTAAAAAGAGTAGAAGCTTCTTTTTGTCAGAGAAGCCGGCAGATCTTGCTCCCAATACAGAGTGGAAGGTCTTTTAAGATGCGGTTACATTTCAAAGTAGAAGCACACATAGATGAAGGGTGGAATTTAAAAAAAATTGGTTTGTCTTGTTTATTTAGATTGTAAGCTCCTTGGGGGCTGAGGCCTTCAAACACTGTTTAAATGTACGGTACACTGGCACCCTGATCTCTTTTAGGGCCTCTGCTTGCTATTGTAATGCACACCGTGATCAAATGCTCAGATTATAAATGACAAGTGTGTTACTCTCTTTTCTTCCTTCTTCCAGGATAGAATCATCAACGTGGCTGTTGGTAGCGTAACGTCCTTGCTGGTTATAGTAAGTATGCCTCTCCCCAAACTGCATTTTTTCTCCCTGAGATAGAAATCCTGCTTCTGCTGAAGTCTGATGGCAAAACTTCCACTGACTTCAGTGGCCCTGCCCTGGGTTTTAGCCCCAAGTGCTTCCATCTTTTGGCTTGCTAGTAACTTGCCTTTAGGGAAAGGAGAACAGAGTTTTCTTTTGGCCGTTTTATTTTCTGCTGCCGCTTTTGAGGGAACTGTGAAACAAGTAATAAAGTTTGCAAAATCCATGTGAGAAAGGAACTCGTCAGCAGGACTCCCTAGTGCTGGAGGAAATTTTTACCTGTGTTTGAAGCACTCATTGCTATGCTATCTCCCCGTGCCTTCCCACAACTCATAAAAGAATCAGCTTCTAATCACCAAACTGGGGAATCTACTCCATGATCTCTGATGATAGCAGCTGACTCTCCTGCCTTTGAAAGCCAACATGATGGGTAGCATGTATCTAGTGGTTCTCAACCATTCCAGACTACTGTACCTCTTTCAGGACCCCCAAGTTTCAGCTCCCTCCAACGCCTTGTTTACAAAATCAGAAATAAAATAAAGAAGTGTCACAGCACGGTTATGGAAAAATTGCTCATGTTCCCATTTCTACCCTATGATTATAAGATCAGTTGATTTGTACATAACTATTGTAATCACATTTCAGTGTGATTCTTGAACCTGTTTTTCACATGGCTGAACCATGTAACTAAAAGACTGAATATTCAGGGAATCCAGCCTGTTGTTGGAAAGCCCAGATAAAGAGAAACCTTGAACAAAATCGAGATCACACGCCATGCCTGCCACAGGGAACTTCACAAATTCCTGGAGCTTCACCTTAGGGACATCTAGCCAAAACATCCCTTCCAAGCAATAATGCTGTGATGGAGCACAGGTGGGGAAGTGGCTTGGAAGGTGGTTGGGGACCATTTCAACGTTTGTAAATCATGAGCAGATCCTTGGAAGTAAATTAGCTGCTGCAAAGAATAAGACACACTGCTGCAGTACCTTTTTTGGTTTAGTGGGCTTAAATTTTGGGTAACCACATGCTATACAGCCAATTAGAACTTTTGATTGGCCTTCAAAGTTAGACTCAGGTACGTAGGACCTGGTCCTTGAGGTGATCAAGTATGAGTTAATGGCACAAGATCTGCATCCATAAGGGACAATTACAGTCCTCAGGGTAGCACGATATCTTACTGGACTGATGCAGGGAGCACTGTTATGACTAAGATGGGAGGAGTTTTACATGGCTTTGTCTCTCCTAAGTTTCTGTGTTTGTGAGCCCTGGTTTTCCATTTCCACCTCTCCTTCTACATGCACATTAGTATTGTAGTGGGCCGTTGGAAGGGGATTAAAATTGTTAAGCTACTGTACAAATCCTATGGATGGTGCCAATGTGGTGAGAGGGCACTTATTTAAAATGTATATCCCTACTCCTTTCCAGTTGTTCCTACCCCCACCTCTCTCAAGCCATCAGTCCATACCGTGCTGGGAAGAATGTGCTGTGTTGAGGCCACACCAAATTGGAATCCTAAACTGTTTCCGTGGTCTCTTTATAGCTCTGCTTCCCTGAATGTATGTGGGACTGGGGGTAGAGGGTGGAGACGGTTTGCCACTGTGAAAATATTTAGTCTCTCTGCATTCCTCTGTACAGGTCACTCTGATCAGTGCTTTTGTCTTTCCTCAACTACCTCCAAAACCAGTGAATATATTTTTCGCTTTCTGCATCTCCTTATGTAGTGTTTCTGCTGGCATACTTGTAAGTACTGCAACATTTATTGTGAAATATACACAGAATTCTATTATTTCTATATACATAATAGAGCCTTTAAGACTTTGTTTTTCATAATACAGTAGTGAGCTACCTACACATACCCTCTAAACAGGAAAACTATAAATCATAGTACATGTGGTACACTTAAAGTTTGGTGGGCCCATACTAAAGTCCAGATGAGACACTGGATATTGGGCAAAGGTAGACACAGTGTTGGTGAAGACTTTCTGCTAGTACAAAGGGACAGACGCTATTAAATTTCTTGTGTTCTAATTTCTGTTCCCTCCTGAGCATACAGGCCACAACATCCCTATAGGCTTGTCCGTATGCCTGCTACAGAGAAGGTACAGGTCACATCCTACAACAAAAAAGAGATTCTAGGGTTAGGGGTCTATTTAAGTAATGGAGAAATCACACTTTTTGGGGATTTGCCATGGCATGAGTAACAGGTTTCACAGATGCATTACACTTCTATGAAATTTGCTATTTATGTGGTGGCCAGCCCACGAAGAATGTGGTTTCTCCACAGTGTTGCTCAGACCTGGGGTCCTGACCCAGAAGGGGGTTGTAACCTTATTTGAGGGGTGGGTTGCAGTATAGCCACCCTTACTTCTGCGTTTCTCCTGGTAACGCTGCCTTCGGAGCTGGGCATCCGGCCAACAGCCCCTGCTCTATGCTCTGCCTTCGGAGCTGGGCAGCAGGTGACCAGACGTCACAGTCCATGATACGACTTTCACAGCTGCAAATTCGGTAGACTCCTAGTTATGGTGTGTCTTCATGCACAACAGGCAAGACTTAACTTCTGTACTGGTGGGAGCTGCCAGAGGAACAGGAGGATAAGGAAGCAAGCAAAGTTAAAGTTGACATCTCCAGTATTGAAAAACTTTCTACCATTCAGTAGTGGTTTGTTTAAAAAAAAAACCCAAAAACCCTCCATTTCTGACTCAAATTTGTTTTAACCTTTAACTCTGAACTTTCTAGTTTTCAAAAACCATTGAAATAACAACCCCACTTTATATGTTAATGTTTATTGACACATCTGTATCTATTCTAAGGGCTTTTAGCTGCAGTGCTTAAGCATTTACCCTACTGCTGGGGACAGGAGAGGGTCTCCTGGCAGCATTGTTAGTTCGTCTCTCGGAGAGGCTGTGGATGGGTTGACAGAAGAATTATTCCATCCATCTAGCACTGGCTTCTTAGAGACGTTAATCTGTTTAACTACATAGCTCAGGGGTGTGGATTTTTCACTCCCCCCAACTGCCATAGGTAAACCAACTTAATTTGCTAGCGTGGACTGGACCTTAATGTTTGCAAAGTAGGCTCCCTGCTATTCACTTCCCATTGCTGGAAGCAGAGTGCCCCAGTCTCGTCTCAGGTATCATTAATGTTTCTCTAAATGAAATGGTCTGAAGTCTATAGGAGAAATAAGTAAGCAGGCTATGATACCGGCAGGCACATCTTCTAATCTACGCTGGCTGGCACGAGAGAGCACTTCAAAAGAATGCTGAGAGGGAAAGGTGGGAGGTTTTTCTTAGTGCTTAATAGAAGGAAACCTCACTGCTCTCTTCTTGTGCCATTTAAAGGGAGATGTTAAATAACATCCTAGAAGTTACTAACTTTACACAAAACAAACAAGCAGTCTGGTAGCACTTATAAAGACTGACTCATTTATTTATCATGTTTGTTAGTCTTTAAGTGCCACCAGACTCCTTTTTATTTTGCTGGACTAGACTAACACAGCTCCCCCTTTGTATCTACACAGTTACAGTCTAAGCGTCTGATGAAGTGGGATTTTCTTCCACGAAAGCTCATGTGATAAATCAATCCGTCAGTCGTTAAAAGATTCACAGGACTCTGTTCGTTTATCTTGAATATAAATGCCTGACTTGATTTCTAATGGAAAATCACTTTCTTCTCTCTAGATCTACTGGTATCGACAAGGAGACCTGGAACCTAAATTTAGGAATCTAATTTACTATATCTTATTTTCTATTGTCATGTTATGTATATGTGCCAACCTGTACTTCCATGAAGTGGGTAAATGACTGCCATTGGAAATAACCAGGAATGATGTCACTGTACAAGACTGTTCTTAGCTCCGGCCTAGAAACAAAGATGAAATCAGCTGGACAGGGCTGAAGAAAGAAATGGGTTGTTCAAGGATAATCAGTACATGATTTTCATGTAAGTGTATATCTAAAGTCCCTCGTGTTGGGGAGAATTATTGCCATATGACATGACATTTTGCTTTTTTAAAAAGAGCTAACTTTGCACTTAATGCACATTCCAACTCTGCTGTTTCTGAAGAGCACAAGCTTTTTCATTTTGGAAAAAATGGCATTTTTTATTGTACAAATAACTGCAGCATTGAAAAGATCTGTAACAGAATAAATAAATGGCATCTTACAGTTACATAAGACAAATACTTTATTTTTGTTTAAACCGACTATACAATTATTTCTGTTCCCTAGGCAACCTTTTGTTGAAACTACAACTTAATTTCACATTAACAAAACCACAGCCGGAAAGACAAACTGGTTATGAAGAGCTAATTACAGAAATAAATAAAATAATTTATACATCCTCTTTATTCTCCTCTGTGCCCCCCTCGCCCCGCACACCTAGAAGGCTGCTCAGCCTAGTGTGTCTGCTATGAGCCTGAAGTGTCGAATGAATTGTTTTCCACTACTTTAGGGATATAGGCCCAATCTATCACTGAGTGGCTTCTCCAACACCTTGCGAAGGGTCCTGCTACCTCCTTGCCATATTAATTGTGCTGCATACAATTCACCTTCAGAGAGATGGCTGGAAGTATACTGGGAATAGCTAATTAGGTAGGGAGTCCTTCTAACCTACTTGAAACGGCCTCGAGGTCAGAAGCTTTTTTGTTCTCTAGGCTCTTAGGGGATGCTGGTGGACTTCAATAGGCTTCCCTTTCTCATAAGATTCCCTTTTATTGAACTTACTGTAGTGATTATTTTTTACTTAAAAAAAAAAAGCTTAAATCTTTCACATCTGATCTTTCTGGAACTACATCCGTTGCCAGCAACGGACTCTTCACGGACAGGCAGACAACCCTGTAAGCATCTGTAACTAGTGTTCTGCATGCTGGAAATACTGGCATGTCAAATGAGATTGGGAAAACAGAACCTTTTTGGGATATGGCTCCTACCCTTGCGGCGCCCCCCCCTTCCCCCCTCCCAGTCACTGAGATATCCTCAGCTACATTTCAGGAGGAAAAATAACAAGCAAGTCTTAAACTCTGTATTTTAGAAGACCCGGTAAGTGCAGGAATCATCCATTCTTCATGAAATGTGTGCAAACTAGTTCTTGTTGCTGCACTAACAAGCTAAGACCTACCGTCCTTGGCTCCTGTCCAGTTTTCAAGGTTCATGAAGTCCAATACAGTGGCAACAGCCAGGTCAAAATGACTGACCAGATCCTAGCAGTGTGCAGCTGAGACTCTTAAAAACCCCTTGTTGAAAAGCAGTGAACTGGGGCTTCAATTAGCTGCTGTACCCCTTCACAAATGAGGTAAATAGTCTTACGAGCAGGAAAAGTGCACCGTAGCCATTTCAGCTAGAAAATAGTTTTTAAACACGTGGACTGACTACTTTCTTTGGAAAGGTGGTACAGGACTGCAACGGTAATTTCATGATGCAAACAGGTTCATTTAGAAAGGAGACAAGATTACTGCTTCTCAGTGACAACTCACTAAGTCTTCAACATCCTTTGAATCCTCAGAATCAGGGCTGTCCAAACACGAGCCAATAATGTGTGATCCCTCTTCATGGTGTTGCAATATAGGATCTGCAATGAGTCAGAACGCATTAAGGATTCAAACTTAGGGCACTGCTATAAAAACTTACCTCAAAAGCGCTTAGATAGGGCTTTGAATCGGTTTAAATACAACTATTAAAATGTAGCTACTCTAAGACTTTCTAATTTTTCCAAAATATTTTCCTTTAAAGAGCAGATATACAGAATTGCATGCTGAACAAAAATTGCCAATCAATCTGATTTCTAACTCAAGACTCACAGTGAGTGGCTCTCTCTTCCATAACTGCTTCCATCCATTAATATTCTTCCAGCTATAGTACAAGCAATGTAAAACTAATTAGTTTACACTTAACATTGGTGCAGTTAAGGAAAACTGACTAATGCATGACTTCCTTGTTTAGACGAAAGGATTTGGAAGCATTTTTTTTTTAAATTAAAAATTTCAAACTGACAATGATTTGGAAGCCAAGTTACAAGAAGATCCCAGGGATAAAAGCTATGATACACGCAATGATTAGAAGAGCTCAATTACTATGCTGAACTGAAGAATCTTGTTTCAGGTCAACTGCATGAATCAGCTCTCTGATATTACCTGCTAATGTCGTCAGAGGTAAGGCTGATTCGTTGTCTATATCATCTGATGTCTGGATGAAACCATGGGGGGAAGGAACAATAAGGACAGTTTCATCATCTATTGCAGACTGATCCACTTGTTCCTCTATGGTTGGAGAATCGAGATCCTGGTATGATAAGAGATTGAAAGACAAGATGTGAGAGCTTTATCCATGATAATGGGATACAGAAACATTTGCTTCTAGAAAACTGAGTTATGGGCTGGCTGTGGCTGAGATCTTTACAGAGTGAGCAGTAGTTACAGGGAGGGGGAAATGACTGACCTACTCAAAAGCACTGTTTTAATCAAATCACAATGGCTGTACACTGAATTTCTCATCTCTGAATGTATTAAGACACGTTACATAATTACAATACTTACAAGTTTTTATTTCCCATATAGATAAGAGGGCTCTTCAGTGTAACTGTTATAACACAATACACTGGCTGGAATTTGAAAAAATTAGATAAATTCATACTAGAAATTAAGAGCAAACTTAACAATGAGGGTAACAACCGCTGAAACAACTTACAAGGAGCTGGGATAGATTCTCCATCTCTGGAAACTTTTAAATCGAGACTATGCTGGGGTAAATGAGTCTCTAGCTCAAATTCACTCCATTTAGTCTTATGGCCCGTGCTCACACAGGATGTCAGACTAGATGACAATGATCCTTTCTGACCGTGTAATCATGAATTATTTGTACAACATTCAATTCCTTTCTGTGAACTTAATATGGAAGCGATGCTCCACCTAGTTTGACGAAAACTTGTTTCTTTCTGTAGTTTTGTAAGTGCTGCCTTTGTGGCTGACTAGCCAGCTGGTTATCTCTTACCAGCTTTTGTTGAACAGTATATGAATGAGCGCATGTATGCAATGCCTATAAACACAGGCGGACCCTCCCACACTGAGTCAGACCAGATCGCAGGTTGCAAACCTTACTGAAAAGTATGATATGCCTAATTCACTGAGGAAGCAGCCTGTAGAGAGCAAAACACAGCTGGACCTTCCAACATTGAGGAGTGGTTACTAGGTTCACACTGAAAAGCTGGCCTTCAAGGTATAGGGGAAAGGAAGTGGGCACTTTTCCCAGACATAGTTGTTGAACCCTGCAACAGGAGTCCATACTCACCCATTGTGACAACTGCAGTGGCAGCTGTTGGGAAAAAATAACTTTTCTTATACAGAAAGTGAAGTTTACAGAGACCTTTTTAGAGTCACACTTGTACTCCTGACCACTCCTCTCTTGATTAAATGTTCCCTTCTAGCTCCAATAATGTACCTGCACAAACCCCACAATTTGCATTAAGCTAGGAGGAGAAACAAATGAGAATTACCAATTCAATTTGCTTTCTCCTAGAATAATTAAACAATCTTAACACATCTTTACACACCTTTACCCATAACTAATATCTTGAAAGTTTGGATTTTGAATTGCCAGCATTTTTGTCTTTATATTCTAAAAATGAAAAAACAACAAGAGTCTTGTAGATATATCTGGCGAAGTGGGTTGCAGCCCATGAAAGCTTATGCCCGAAGAAATGTGTCAGTCTTTAAGGTGCCACAGGACTCTCGTTGTTTTTGCTGTATACAGACTAATACAGTTACCCCTCTAGATTCTGAACATGGTAACTCAATTTATTTTGATTCTTATGTGGCAATCCAAGAAGTAAACTGCTAAAATAAAGAGAACTCTCAAACTTCCTAAAATGTACAGCTTATTATTGCATCCATTTCAACTAAAGGGGAAAAAAAGGATGCAAACTGCAGCTCTGAACTCTATGTAGGATGCACTGATCCTGCTCATAAGAACAGCAGAGAGATGGTTCAATGTATGTATCTGTTAACTCTTGCAGAAACAAATCTAATACAATCTGAACTGTAGTGGGGTTCTTGGTTGAGGGGAAAAAACCTGCCACATCTGTTATATCCTTCATTTTGGAGGACAGTTTGTTGATGGGGAAGTGCAATCTAAGCTGATGAATTTTAACAAACTTTTCCTTTTAAGGCTCAGGAGATGCCAATAAAATGCAAAAGTTTGTCTTATTTTTTGACTTACCCCAATTAATTGTTCCAATTCAAGAACATGAAAGATGTAGAGGCTTGATATAACAGCTGGTATTTAGCCCACAAAATGGATCTAGTTTTATATTTATTTAGATAAACGTGTGACTGCATGTGATGATGTGAGGCCACAGCCATCAGCTCGATCTTTCTGGACTGACTCAGCGGTCAGTTAAGACAGACATGCTAAATTGATCCGGAAATCAACTTAAATCAATGGAAGTTATGCAAGCTATTCTACGTAGCTTGCGTAACTTCCGTTGACCGCCGCCAGATTTTTCTGGCAGTATATATCAGGCCTGAGCTGTGGAGCTAGGTGAGACTGTTATTCCCAAAACACATATTGGTTTCACAGTTGAATCTTTACTGAAGTGCTGAGCATTTAAGAACTGAACTATTTTGTTTAACCAATCAAAGCCTGCAAAAAAGTCATGAAAAGTCTGCTGCAGCTAAAAGGACATTAGCAAAATTAGTAGATTAAAAAGTTCACAGTGAGAAATACTGTACTTCCCCTCTCTCTTGCTCACACAGTGTATTTGTAAGACAGTGACTGGTTAGACAAAAAGTTGGTTCATTTATCTTCCATGACCACAAACCAGGAGTACACCACTTTGATTTATACTGGGGGGTCACACCATATGATGCTACCTATATTTGCAGTAAAGCGAAATCCTCAGGGGGAGGACTGAGGAGTCTAGATTCCTAACCCATTTGTGAAATTTCTGTGCCCATTGAAACTGAACCCAAACCCTAGCCACGAAGTAACTGCTATCTCCTCCACCCAGCATGCAAGGGTTTATGAAGTTCTGAAGCAGAACAAGATCTTCCACAAAATGCTCATGGAGCCAGAACACTAGAAGATCAAATTAAAAAGTGGCAGTATTGACACATTCATATTGACACCTTAATGATCTCAACGGGCCTTTGTTTTGACCCTTCACTTTCTCCCTCAGAAGCAGTGGTTTCAGATATTCCGATCATTTCATTATGCACTTCCTTACCTCAGTGACATAAGCGCCAGTTAAATTGGAGTGCGAATCCTCTTCACGTTTGAGGTCTGTATCTGAAATCTCCTCTTCAGTTCTTACCATAACCCCATCTATCAGTTCAGTGCTATTTCTGCCACTGAATTTGGTGGATTCATCGTCAATGTAGGCAGACTGCTCTTCATCGCTCAGCTTGGACTGATGGATTTCATCTGGAAAAGTATTTGCTTCCAGGGTAGTTGGAGGATCTGTTAGGTCAGTTGACTGAATGTGTGAATCGACAGTAAGTTCTGCCTGGGTTACAGAGGAGATGTCATCGGTAGCAACAGTGCGAATTATTACACTTGGTGTGTGGCACTGCACTGTGACATTATCACTTGCATTCAGCAAATGTTCTGGCTGTAAGAAGTATTAACAAAGGATACAAAATAAGTAATATTTACCACATTGTTATGTTTTTCACCTATCTTTAGATACACACAAATTAATGGGGTTCATATGGGGTAACCGGGTAAAATTTAATTGTCTGTGATATACAGGAGGTCAGGACTAGATGCTCTGATGGTCCTTTCTGGTCTTAAACTCCATGAATCCGCAACCTGGGTGAACGGAAGGTTACTTACCTGTAGGTGTCCTCCTTCGAGATGCGTTGCTCACATACATTCTGATGTAGGGGTGTGTGCGCGCCACCATGCACAGTCATCAGAAGCTTTTTTGCCCTTAGCAGACTCCGTAGAGCCAGCCTGGATGCCTCCTGGAGTCACGTGCACATGCTGTGGCTTATGAGGCACTGCTGGCCCCAACCCCACTCAGTCCCTTCTTTCTGCCAACTCCGAAAGTGGGGACAGAGGGAGGGTATGGAATGTATGTGAGCAGCACATCTCGAAGAAGGACACCTACAGGTAAGTAACCTTCCGTTCCTCGAGCAGCTGCTCACATCCATCCTGATGTAGGGGACTTAACAAGCCATACCTTGGAAGGTGGGAGGAGTTATGGTCAGCCTGTCTGCAGCACGGTCCTGTTGAATGTTGCATCATCCCTTGCCTGCTGAGTGAAGGCGTAGTGGGATATCTAAGTGCTGGGTCAACAACCAGGTTGTTGCCCTGCTGATCTCCTGTACTGGTACCAGAGTAAGAAACGCTGCGGGCGCCGACTGGTCTCTGGTCAGGCACGGCATGACCTAGCCCGAAACCCTTTGCCTGCTCGTAGCAGGCTCTGATGCTGGCAGTGATCCAGGAGAAGATCTACTGGGCTGATGTCGGCGGGCCCTTCTTGATGTAGAAGGCCAGGGGTCTTGCGTCATCTCCGTTCCTCTGACTTCGCATGGGGTTTTGGGGGAAGACAGGAACACAATGACCTGATTATGATGGAAGAGGGAACAACCTTGGGCAGGAAGGACAGGTATGACCCTCACTGTGCCTTATCTTTACAGGAGACCGTGGAGGGAGACCTTGGGGCCATTATCCTGCTCTCAGAGACCCTTCTATACAAGCGGGTGGTCACTAGGAGGGACACCCACCGTAAGAATATTGGGGACAGGCATAAAGCCATGAGTCTGAAAGGAGCCCCATTTAGTCTGCCAAGGGGCTAAATTAAGGGCTTAAGGAAGTGCTGGGTTATGGTCCTGTAGACAGATCCTCTTCAGGGATCTGGGTGCCATCAGGTGTGGGAAGACTAATATCACTGCCATGTGATAAGGTTGGCAGGCGGGCCCCTGGGGCCCGGAATATGGCCTATGGCCTATATTATGGAACCATGCTGACGGGTGCCCGGAGCCCAGGTTCATATGCTGCTATCGGCTGTAGACCTGAGAGACGTCATGTGTTAAAGGTTGTGTAAGCAGCAGGGCCATCGGAAGATTGCATTGTCTGTGTTGGGCAGCCCAGGCTAGGAAAGCTGACCTCTGCCTTTCCCTCCAGATCTTTTAAGCAGCACCCTGACCACCGAATGACGAGGTATTGGTCAGAGGGCCCTGTCCTAGTCCCTGAAGGGAGTGGTATAGCGGATTCTTGAGTTTCTACTGGCCTGAAGAGCCAGGTGAGTATGTTAAGCCCACTTGAGGATGATCCTGAGTCACCTGCAGGTGCCATGAACAGCTGCGGCAAGGAGCGTCCGCTGGGGCAATCCTCATCATTCCTCTCTCCAGGTAGGTGGGAAGGCAATAAGTATCTACTACCAGTTCTGGCAGCCTAATTGCCTATTTACAGAGGGCTGAATGAGGGTCCCTCCCTGACAGCTGGTGTAGAATGTGGCCGTTCTGTTGTCTGTCGGACCCTCTATTACCCCACTCCCCATGACATGAGGGGTGGTGCCCTGAGGTTAGCACCGATCCAAGCACCCAATCATGGGATGGGGATGTCTGAAACCAGGGTAACTGATGGGGGTCAACTCCTTGAATGATATGCCCCACGGCACTGAATTGGGGGCTTTTGATCCCACTGTAGTGAAGCTATCCCTGAAAGACGACGACCAGCCTTTTCAGGGGATTGCTGTGGGGAGGGTACAATGATTCTAGAAATGGCTAGAGTGTCTGAGCCTAAACAAGAAGCCTCCCCACCAAAGTGGAGGCTGCCGTATGTCCTTCTAGCTGCAGGCAATGGCTAGTGATTGGGCACTAGTGAAGCCTAGCAGTGATGCTTGGCTCTGCCCCAAAATGAGTTGAAGGGAGGAAAAGCCTGGATGAGAGAAGAGTCTAGAGGGTTGTAAATGGAGCGTGCAGAACGCGCGGTGTCCCAGACCTGTGTATGGGAATCTTCCCCTTCACAGGAGGGTCTGGAGCCCCCTGCATTCCGGGCCAGGCGTTACCACAAACAAACACCTGGCGAAAAACCCCAGAGGGCCAGGGGAGGGTTGGTAGCTGAGGTGCAAACTGGAACGAAGGCCCTAACTCTGCAAAGTGTAGGGCCCAAATCAGTCGTAGGTTCTCTGTACTTCTGGGCTAAACGGGATAGGTAGAGGAGGGAGGGATCCTGAGATTGACCTTGAGCACTCTCCTCGAGTGCACCTTCCAAAAACAATCTGTAACCTTCATGCTGAGGCTACCGACAGCATAGACGTTTGGGAGACTGCAGCATGTACCAACCAACAGGAGCCGTAGTCTGGCCTACTGCGTAGACCTGGTTCTCGTCTGCCTGGTCAGGGAGAATTGACCCACCAGAGGGGAGGTTCCGAAAAGACCGCGGGGCTTCCTGTGAAAGAACTGAGGCCTGTCTCCACAAACAAACTGCATGCCAGTGGAGGATCGAGGTAAGGTTGCACAGTGGCTTATACCGCCACAGTTCCTTCTGGAGGAGTGTGATGCAATCCAAGGCCTGGCCTTACGGAAGGGCCTCTCCACATTGTGTGATGGAGTTTTACACACTAACGTTACCTCTTCCCTCAACGGGTTTGGAGGTTTGAAATTCCAAACTGCATGCTAGCAGCTGAATAAATCCTTCTGTCAAACAGGTCCCGCCTTTTGGCTTCGTTAATACTAATCAGAATGGCCTTGCTTCCTCCCCCATTTAAAGCGTCCACCAGCAGACTGTCTGATGCTAGGCGGGTAAACAAAAATCTGGAGCAACTGCGGCAACATATTTCCCTTCTGTTCCTTATGAGGCAGGGGCTACCAATGAGGGGCTTTCCAGAAATGCTAAGCCATCCCAAGCACCCCTTCCTGAGTGTGGATAGGCTGGCTGGGGGGTGGGTGCGGGTGAGGGAGGGACGAGCTACTCCCATCTGCAGGGAAAGGAACACTGGTGGGGGGGCACTTTAGGCCCTTGTACAGATCTGTTCACCGGGTCCGGCCTTTCTTCCGAGTCAGGAGCCTTCCGAGGCACAGCAGTTTGCCAATTGGGCTGTTAATACCCTAAAGATTCAGGTCTCGTCCCTGCAGGGGGTGCTCATGAGGCCTCATAGGGACACTGCCTGGGACAGTGTCCTTCTGTGTTGGAGGACCTAACAGGGATCAGCTTGGTGCCCTTAGATGCATGGAACGGGAGGGAGCTGGGCAACCTCTGGATTTTCCACCCCTCGGGCAGATATCTCCTCAGGGCCAATGCCCGTTTGTAGCCCCTCCTCGGTGCTAACCAACGTTCAGCATTATTTGTTCCTGGAGCACTCCTCTCACGGTGAGCAAGTTCAGCCGCGCTTTCCTTTGGTGGGTGAACTCCCCGGTGCTGAGGAATGTGGCCATGGAGGCATTCTTTGATGAGGTTGGAGACACGGCATCACGTTCAGCGTGGTTCCCCCAGGACCGGTGACAGCCGGTGCTGAGGAGATCAGAAGAACTCAGAAAGTGCCATCTTCAGTGCGGCTCCCCTGGCACCGGAGGCAGCTGGTGCCGAGGAGACAGTGAGCGTTTGAAAGGCTCCCAGACTGCCAGTGCCGAGGGGACCGGGCATATTGCAGAGAGCACCGCCTCTGGCATGGCTCACCTACTACCCGTTCCTGCTGGTGCCAAGGGGCCGGTGCTGAGGTGACAGGGAGTGATTTAAAAGGGTCGCCTTCAATGCTGTTCCCCCAGAACTGAAGGGCGTATTGCAGAAAACACCGCCTTTACCCAAGATGGCCGGTGCCCAGCGCAGAAAGAAAACGCTGCCTTTGGCATAGCTCACTCGGCAGCGGAGACAACTCGTACTGAGGCTGAGGGTATCGCAGACACTGAGTCCCGACCTGGAAGAGCCATCCATACAAAGACCGGTGGCTTGCCATCCTGGAGCTGCTGATGGTCTCAAGCCACTGACGGGGAACCCCGCCTGGACTTACCTGCTCCCTGAGCTCCGAGTTCAGTTGGAGGCAGAGGCACCTGGAAGGCCAGCAAGGCTCTAGCCACCTCAGACATGGATGGTGTATACGGCACCGGAGTCCTTGCACCGCTGGAGTTTTACTGTTGCTCCCCTGTTCCTCCTGGGATCCAAGGGAATTGGAGGCGGAGGCGGAGGCAGGCCAACAAGGTTCTTGCTGCCTCTGAACGCCTCTGGCATCAACGGTGTGTACAGCACCAGAGCCCTTCCACTGCCAGGAGTTGGCTGTGGGTCCCCCAGCCCTTCTGGGTTTCAAGGGGAGGTTGGAGGCCAGGCCAACCAGGCTCAGGTCATCTCAAACACCTCGGGCATCAACGGTGTTGCCAGCAATGGAGCCCTTTGTCTGTAGCCGGAGTCCCTCAAAGGTGACGCCACTCTGTCCTGCTGTCTTTGCGGTACCCCATGCGGCACCACCTTCCTGATCGGTGTTGGGGAAAGCAGCCGCATAGCTGCCCAGGTGCTGCCCAGCATCGGGGGTGGACCTCGTCCTGGAGATGCCTCCCGGCCGCGCAGCTCACCCAGCACCGGAGACAGCCGGTGCCGAGGAGATGATGAGTACCTGAAAGGCGCGGCCATCGGCGCTGCTCGCCCGGCACTGGGAACCGGGCATGCTGCAGAGAGCGCCGCCTTCGGCATGGCTCACCCACTACCCAATGTGCCACTCGGTACTGCTACCTGGCCAGTACCAGTGAGCAACTCGGACGGGTCCGCTGCTTCTCTGAGCTGCTGTGGATGGGGACTGAGGCTGCCATGGCAGCCCCATATTGAGTCAAGTATTTTACCTTTCTTTTAAGAAGCTTGCAGATGCTGATCTGATCAGTAAGGTTCTTTTTCTTTCTTTTTCTTTCTTTCTTTCTTTTCTCCTCCCCCTCCCTCTTTGGGGGTCACTCTGTGGGAAGGCCTTCCCACAAGGCTTGAAGCCTGGAGACAGAGGCATAGACTCTGAGGAACTAAGTCGCTTGCACAACTGAAAACATCTAAAAACTACATCAACTGCACTTCAACACTAAGTACTCTAATCTACACAACAATTGACTGAAGAAAAACCAGTTAGAAAGGGCACTTGCAGTGAAGCAAGCTCCAGTAACCATCACAGGCGGAAAGAAGGAACCGAGAGGGGGTGGGGCCAGCAGTGCCTCATAAGCCAGCAGTTCCCAACCTTTTCTCTGCCGTGGCACACCTTGATACCTTTATTTTGAGGCACACCACCATACAGTTTCCAAATGAACTCATGAATATTCATGAGCCAATGAGCCAATCCAGAACTCTTTGAGTAGTTTTTCAGAAAAATCCGTGGCACACCCACTCCGGTCTGATGGCTCACCTGTATGCTGTGGTACACTGGGTGGGAAACACTGTCATAAGCCACAGCATGTGCACGTGACTCCAGGAGGCATCCATGCTGGCCCTCCGGAGTCTGCTAAGGGCAAAAAAGCTTCCGGTGACCGTCCATGGGGGCGCGCGCATTCACACACCCACATCAGAATGTATGTGAGCAGCTGCTCGAAGAAGAAGCAGTTTATCTAGTTTACAGATGAGTAAATAAAGAGAGGCAGAGCAAAGTAGTCAGTAAGTGGCAGGATGGTTGCTAGTACTCAGGGGGACCCTGAATCTCCATCCTGTGATCTAGCCACTACACAACATTTCTTCTTTGTGGTTTTGAACAAAGAAGAAAAGTAATGATCTTAAACATTATTTCACTTGAGTCATAAAGAATACAGAGAAGTCATCAGCGGTGATCAAACCAAATACCTTCAGCATGAGCTCAGACCACTTGAGCTAAGTGGTTCAAGTAAAAGAATGGTCCTAAATTCAGGAAATCAGAGGTCTATATCTATAACTGCAACAAAATTTCCTCTGAGGCTTTCAATGTGTGTCAGTTTCCCACTTCTGCTAACCAGGCACCATACCTCACTATCTTACAAAGGTTGTGTGAGGATAAATTAATTCACAGTTGCGAAGATTTCAGTGATATTTGGTTGATGCCAACCACTAGAGGGAGACACCACGTTTAAACCAGTTTAATCTTCAGACAAAGCACTAATCTCCAATAAAGATTATGCACATGCCAAGTTTCAAACTTCAGCATGCTTTCTGCAGCTTGTGGTTTGACGATTATTTTTTTTAAATGGGAAATTTTCACTCTTCGATAATTTTAATGTGGCCAAAGGAATATTAGTCCACCTGTGACTGGAAAAAAAGTGAGCATGCAAATTTTCAGTTCCAAACGGAATTTTGGGGGAAGTTGAGCATGTCAGAACAGGTCTATATATCCGGAATTGTTTGTAACCTTAGCATACGGAGGTAGCCAGGGGCCTGCTACAACCACAGTGATGGACAGGGAATTATTATTATCCCATCCTCTTCCCAAGATGGTTCAGCATTCTAACTGGTCAAGATACGTACGGATAAGGCATGGACGATGATCTGCTCTGGGGAGGCAGGAGCGGCGGCAGCTGTCAGGGTCACTGTGGGACTGGTAGTCAGTGTTAAAGGAAGGCCTTGGTTTGAGCTTGTTTGTAGCAAATAAGTGCCTGGAGTTCCAGTGGGCTGGAGATGGAAGGACTAAGAAAGGAAAAAGAGGTCAATAAAACAATGCCCCTACTTCCTGAACCATGTTTAAGGCTCTTAGCACAGTCACTTACACAGAATCAAGCTAGCTAGATATACTGAAATAACTCCTTTCCTGTGTTACTTACCACAATTTAATTGGAGTAACTGTAAAAACCTCATTTTTCTTCAACAAAGTAAATTAGCTAAGATTAGTGAAGACTTAATTATCTGTTATGCTGGCAATTGCCTCTCTGCCCTAAGGGGTAGTGCAGGGTTCTATTCTGTCTCCTCTCCTGCTCAGCAATGGAGAGAAAAGTTAACACAGGGAGACATGGAGTGAAAATCCTGAACTGTGTTGGTGAAGAAACCTTTTCATAGAACTTACAGTGAAATTACATTCTAGTAAAAGCAGGTTTCGCTGTCCTAAATTCACTTGGACTACAGATGTTCTCACCCACTGGTTGGTTCATTCTTCTCCGCCCCTCCTCTGCTGGGATCCAACTCCATTGAAGCCAATGGAAAGACCCAATGAGACCTTTATTGGGCCCTGGCTAGCCAAATGGGAAAGGGGAGGAGATAAAAGATGCCCCATGAAGGGAAAGAGAAGGAGAGATTCTTGAGTTCCTGCTCTCGCTCCCAATCAGGAGCAAAAAGGAGCAGTTGTTCAAGATACGGTTTCCCAGAGCCCCAGACACATTTGTCACTACCTGCAGTAACTGTAGGGAGTAAAGAGAAATCCTGCACTAGTAATAATGGAATGAATGGATAGTATGGGCACAGGGGGATCTTTTGCTAGTGAGAATTTCTCATGTTATAAATTCCACTTATAAGAAAGATTTTTGTTTATTACATCTAGATATATATTTTGTTCTGGATTTTGTAACAGAAGTTTATTTCAGAATCACCATTAATCTCTCCCTCCTTCTCCCATCCCATTTTGGAAATCAATTACAAAATCTAAGAATTCAATTGCATTTAAAGGATAAGTGTGATATTGCTATGCAAGTTCTGTGTTACTTACTGGGAGAATCTCAAAGGTCTGTAGTGTGCCACTATTTAGTGTTATCGTCTCAGAGTCGACAGCAGCAGCAGGAGAATCAGTTGAGGCTATCGGGGCAGGAGAAAAAAAAAGGCACATATAAACCAAATGTCTCGGCACAGAAGGCTGTCAGCAGGGTATTGAGAAAGAAAGCTGACTACAGTACTAATGGCAAGGCTCTCTAGTCTGTATCTACAACACAATACTCATTAAAGAAACCATTTTGTATGAGAAGGAAATAGAGGTAAGAAAGAAGGTACTCACCCTGTGCAGTAACAATGTTTCTTCAAGATGTGTGTCCCTACGGGGGCACCACTGTAGGTGAGTCTGTGTCCCTGCACAGCTGATCACAGAACTCTGGTAGCAGGGTCCATTGGGCCCACACATACACTGCCTCCCCTTCGCTGTGCGACTAGGCTAGCCAGCGTGGGTGGGTTAATCATCCTCAGTGTCTCCTCTACTGCAGAATCAACTCTGAAGTAGAGGGGAGGGTGGATAATGGAGCACCCATCTTGAAGAACCATCACTACTGCACAGAGTAACTTCTTGGACTAATAGTGTCCCCATGGGTGCTCTGTTATAGGTGACTACGGTATAGTACTCCTTTCGAAGGGCTGGGACTTTGGAGTCAGGTTAGTCACCTTTGATAGTTCTGTGGAGCTGAAGATGGCATCAGAGGCAGAATCTCCCATAATCACATAGGCTATGTCTACACTTGGCCAAATAAGTTGACTTAGCAATGTCTACACTATAAAATTAAGTCGACTTCAAGGGGACCTTGCCAAATCGACTTAGAGCATCCACAATGGACGCCTAAGTCGACTTCTAGGGGCTAGGTGGACCTGGGACAGGTCCACAGTGGCAGGGGGGGCACTCCTTCCAAAGTGTCAGGGGGCTCAGCATTTGCCCCATTGTAACCTGGTACAATGGGGGCTGAGCAGGACTGGCAGGGCATAGGAATAGGGTGGGCAGGGCTCTGTCCTGCCCTGTGGGGGGGCACGCCAGACTCTGGCTGTGCCAGCCATCCTGGCAGGGAGGGTAGTGGGGGAGCCCTGGGGCCCTTTAAGTCAACTTAAAGTCGACTTAGGGCTAATCTGAGTCCACACTGGCTAAGTCAACTTAATAAAGTCGACTTAGCCAGTAAAGTCGACTTTAAACCAGGTTTAATAAAGTTGACTTTAAATTTCCTTAAGTCAACTTAAGCAGCAGCTAGGTGTCTGTTAGACACCTAACAGACACCTACTAATAACTTTAGGGTTTTTTACTTGCTCCATATAGTCCAGCCATAAGTCCACATTCTGTGCATTAATATACTAGAAAGTACTGATTCCAAACCGGTTGTCAGCTGAAAGTGTCCATAATTCAAGAAACCTGACTTGGCATACACCATGATTCTTGCTTTCCTCCCACATGTCAGAGATCCATAGATTTTAAGGTCCTAGGCATTTCCTGAATTAATTACTGCTCAAACTCCAATAGCTGTGGTTAAACTAGTGCATGTAGCTTAGAAAAATGTCCGACCTTGATTTAAATATTTCCAGTGATTGAGACTCTTCCATAACCCTTGGTAAATTTTTCCAATGCTTAATTATCAAATTGCTTGCCGTAACATAGGAAAGCCATAATGGGTCTGACCAGAGGTCTATCTAGCCCAGTATCCGGTCTTCTGAGAGTGGCCAATGCCAGGTGCTTCAGAAGGAATGAACAGAACAAGTGATCCATCCCCTGTGTCCTAATCCCAGCTTCTGGCAAACAGAAGCTAGAGACACTTCAGAGGAGTGAAGCAGTTAAGCTCCTATAGTATTAGAATTTGTACCTTCAGAAGGTTGCAGTCATTACATACAATGTGATTAAATATACTTGAGTGCATCTTGCATTTCATCCATTGGTGCACATATACATTACAGGAGGACAGAAAAGAAAGCAGATAGAGGGCCAATTTTCAGCTGATGTAAATCAACGCAGAATGTAGCTGCATTGACGTGTCACTGATTTACGCCAGCTGAGTATCTAACCCATAGAGTCTTATTATGGATACTTACTCCAGAATATTATGTCTTTAAAATGTCATTACAAACATAAATTATTAGATCCATTTATCATCATTTTGATTTTTAATCCTTATGCAGTTAAACATAGCTCTTCAAGTAGTATCCCTATGGGTGCTCCATGGTAGGTGTGTCCGTGTTCCTGCACTGCTAATCGCAGAACTTTGATAGCAGTATCTGTTGGGCATGCACATGCTCTGTGACCCCTTGTGCTGTGCCATGAGGCTAGCCATTGTGCATAGGTTATCCATTCTTAGTTCCTCTTCAACTGCCCCTGGCTAGAGATGGAGCATTTAGCTGTCCATTAGTGGATTGTTAACATCCCCTTCTATTTTTAATCTTTACTTTGCAAATCTCCTAGTTTGCTTCCTATATCCTTTTATTTGGCTGTGCCTTAAAAGAAAAGAAAAGAAAAGAAAAGAAAAGAAAAGAAAAGAAAAGAAAAGAGACTGTTGTGTGTCAACTCCAGTGAGAGGGGCGTGGAGGGAAAGAGATCCTCCTGGATTAGGGTATGCTCTCTTAGCTTCAAGAAGTTTGCATTTGCTTCAAGAAGCTTACTCTTGCAGCAAGGCTCTCCTGACAAGCACTCTCAGTACATTCACACTCTGGGCAAGGGCCAGAATCAAAGCATCTGTTCCCTGGCAACAACTCCAACCAAGATCTCACAAAGACAGAGAGCTTTGCCAGAAGATAATCTTTATGGAGGCAGCTCTCCAACCACAGCCCTCGGCTGGGCCTGAGTCTTCCCCACAGCATTACGTAAAAGGTAGTGGATTGAAAAAATGTTCAGGGGCACTTTCTTCATAAGTCGAGGAAAAGAGCCAGGAGCCCCATTAGCAAGCCCAGAGATAATCGAAAATGATCTCCATCTTGCTTCCTTGGCACTGAGACACTCTGGTACCCAGGCCTCCCACCAACCATCCAGCACCATGGATAAGCTCATGGACCTTTGGGCACTGAAGCCACAGTACGCAAGGACAAGGGCAGACACCCTAAGATGCTCCCGCCACCCGACTTGGCATTGGTACCATCAGCAACACCAGCCCTTTTCAGCACTGGAGAGGTCCACATGGTGAAGATCTTGATCAGTGGCTCTTCCTTTCACACCAGGACAACTGGTACCAATGCACTTCCATCAATCCAAGGACCAGATGATCTAAAGGGATCTGAATACCCACACACTGGTACCGGGGCTCTGGAACCATGATGCAGCTGTTCTAGGAACAGCTATCCTCGGCCATTCCCTGCTCCACCTTTGTTGAGCAAGAGATCAGACAGTGAGCCAGATGAGGCCTCTTCCTTGACTCCATACCATTATCTACAGAGTCTCGGACTATATTGCCAGATAGCCCTGCCACCAACCCGGTGTGGGCATGTCCACCAGTACCTATGCTTCCACAGTGGCCCTACTGCGATCCCTGGGCTGTGCATTTACAGCTAGCTTCAGGAGCCCTTGAGTGTGGCCCCAGATTCCCTCAGATATGCTCCCTCGGCCACAGCATTATGAGCTTTGGTCCAAGATGTGAAGGAGCAAAAAGGGATTGCAGAGGAAGAGGACATACCCAAGGCCATATCCTCATCATCACCAGATGATGCTGTCATGTCATCACCACCAGCACTGGTGGATGACTTCAGACAATTCCAGGAGCTGGCAAAAAGGGTAGCTGACATCTTTCACATATCCCTGGAGGAAGTGAAGGATGCTCATCATGAACTGATAGACATTTTACATGCCTCAGCTACTTCCAAAGTTGTTCTGCTGGTTCATTAAGCCATTTTAGACCCAACCCAAGGTGATGCAGCAAACCTCAGTAGCCCCGACCTGCAAGTGAGCAGACAAAACTATCACGTCTGCACTAACGATTCAGAGTTCCTTTTCACCCACCCACTACCCAGCTCCCTTATGTGGATGTAGTCAATTCCCTAGGTCAGCAGCATCATGCCAGGTGTCTGTTAAATATTTAATTAAAATGACCGAGGCCTGGTCTATACATAGAATTTGTACCAGTATAACTATTTTGGTTAAAGATGCGATTTCTACCAAATAGTTATATTGATACAATAGCTAGTGTGAATGCAGTTATACCAGCATAAAAGGTGCTGATATTGTACAGCTTATTTATTCCCCTTCTTGTATGGGAATGAGCTATATAGTATAAATTGCAATTCTGCAATTCCAATTCTGCATGAATTCCAATTCTGCAATTGCAAAATTTGTAATCCATGTGCCTAGGCATTCAAAGAGAAACTGCAGGATTGGAATTCATATGCAGATTTGGTACCACCAGCTTAGGGTTAAATAGGGACTATGGTTTCTTTTCTCACTACAACAGCTAATTTTGCTTTCCTTTTTCCCTCATCTCCCTCTAATATGCTGTTCTCCACTGTTTGAATCTAAACAACTACATTGATTTGCTGTAACAGTCTGATCCTATGACTTACACTTCCCTGCATTTATTTTCTTCCCATTCATCTGTAGTTCTCCATCTTCAAGCGTCTGACAAAATGGGATTTTCGCCCACGAAAGCTCATGCAATAAGTAAATTTATTAGTCTTTAAGTGCCACTGGCCTCCTTTTTTAAAAAAAAGTAAGAGAGAGAGAGAGAGTACCTGTGTGTGTGTGTGTGTGTGTGTGTGTGTGTGTGTGTGAGTGAGAGAGAGAGAGAGAGAGAGATGGGAGGTTTTCTTTATACAAAAGCAGTATAACCCTTTTTTGTTTTTCATTTGCAGATCATTCTTTTCTGCCTGGTTTTTCTAGCTGAGAGCTGGCAGCCTTGTTGTCCCTTAGGATAAGAATATTACCATCTAACTTGAATTAATGCATTTTCCCTCTTTTTCCTCATCCTGTTTAAACTGCTGCAGATGGAAAAAACTAAGGACTCTTAGCTGCCCCTGAAAAAGTTATTCAAAGCCCCAAAATACTCATTAGCCCTTTCATAGGGCAGTAAAGCTGAGAAGCCTCAAATCCTAGGTGTTAGGTAGCATACCACCAAGTTCCAAACTAAGAACAGTCCCTACTCTGAATTATTTACAATCACAGAATCATAGAAGATTAGGGTTAGAAGGGACCTTAAAGCAGGATCAACCCCAACTAAATCATCCCTGCCATGGCTTTGTCAAGTTGGACCATAAAAACCCCTAAGGAGGGAGAGTCCACCACCTCCCTAGGTAACCCATTGCAATACTATACGACCCTCCTAGTGAAAACGTTTTCCTGGTGTCCAACCTAGACCTCCACCACTGCAACTTGAGACCATTGCTCCTAGTTCTGTCATCTACAACCACTGAAAACAGCCTAGCTTCATCTTCCCAGAAACCTTCTTTCTGGTAGTTAAGGTCTGCTATAAAAACTCCCCTCATTCTTCTCTTTTGCAGAGTAAACAAGTCCAGTTCTCTCAACCTCTCCTCATAAGCCATGTGCTCCAGACCCCTAATAATGTTTGTTGCCCTCTGCTGGACTTTCTCCAATTTGTCCATATACTTTCTGTGGTGGGGGCCCCAAAACTGGACACAATACTCTAAATGTGGCTTCATCCGTGCTGAATAGAGGGGAATAATCACTTCCCTTTATTTGCTGGCAAAGCTCCTACTAATGCAGCCCAAAATGCCATTAGCCTTCTTGGCAACAAGGGCACACAGCTGACTCACGTCCAGCTTCTTGTTCACTGTAACCCCCAAGGTCCTTTTCTGCGGAGCTGCTGCCTAGGCAATCAGTCCCCAATTTGTAGCAGTGCGTGGGATTTTTCTGTCCTAAGTGCAGGACTCTGCATTTGTCCTTGTTGAACCTCATCATATCTCAGAACTTAAGTGACATATCAATGATGGAGAGGCAAAGGAACACCAGCATATTGATATAAGTTATATATGTATTTCCTTTAAACAAACCTGTAGACGAAATGTTGACAATCTTCATTTGTTCCTCAAATTGTTGTTACATCTGCACTCGAGTAACCATTTGTCTCTGACTATTTGTCTAAGGCCCTGTCTTCATTACATCTACTACATGCCATGGCACACTTGTCGTACTAGTTCAAATCCCAAATGCGGATGCGCACCAGCCAGTGTAACCCTGCTTTCTGTCTGCATAGCACAGCCTCAGTAAGATTAAACATACTGAGGCATATGAGAGTCAGTCTTTCATTACCCTTTTTTCCTACAGTGAATGCCACTGGAAATAGAAGCAAAATCCTGTAACTGCACCTCTGTGTGCAACATACAAATACCTTCTCTCTGAATCTGTAGCTCACAATCTTTATCATTTCTAGTGCTAATTGTTTTCTAGCATATCAGACTGCCTCAGATGTATGTCAGGGAAATCATGTACAGTAACATTATACTCACTGATTTCTGAACAAGAGAAGAAGGGGTGAAGGGCATGATAATTGAGTATTCTCATAATAAATGACACATAGAGCATCTTCCATTAGAGAAACCTGTATAAACTCTATAATAATATATTATTAGATCATAGGTTTGGATGTATGTGCATGTAGGGTACGTTAACACAATGGGACCCCGACTGGGACCTCCAAATGCTACTGCAATACCATTACACACATTCATAATAATAATCTACAAATGATTTGCCCAGGGTCACACATCAAGTTTGGGAAAGAGGTGGAAATGGAAGCCAGGTTTCCCAACTCTCAGTCCTGTCCTATAACTACAGGATCCGAGTGCCACTTTGAAAGATACTTTCCTTTCTCCATCATCTTAAAACAAACCACCTTTAGGTTTTATTATAGGACAATAACAAGTTATAAGTTTCAACTACTTACAGACATGAGTAATCTGGACTGGAATCTGCAAAGCTGCCATAGGGCTTGGAGAGTTGCCCGCATTCTCTTCCAAGTGAGCCACTCGAATCTGTACATGCTGAACCCCTGAATTGGAATGAGTGTTTGGTAACCCACTTCCAGATTTGGTCTCCAAAAGCTGGTGCCCTGGGTTGTTTTTTTGGTTCTCATGCAGCTGTTTAAGACCTTTTATTAGCACTAAGGGAGAAAAAGAACATTCATTCTCAGACATGCTGAAGAGGAGCATTTGGAATCCACACTGTGCATCAGATCTCTGCAAAAGATTTAAATTGAGGATGTCACCCTTCAGATTTTTCATAATGTCAGGACCTGCTTGGGTTTGCAAGAGCACATGCTGCTGGTGAGGAAAGTAATTCAAGTTCTCTGAGTAGAGCATCACTGATTTACCATCACAATGGGAGCACTTTCTGGTCCACTGACAGGAGTCAGCATTCTCCTGTTGAGGCGTATGTTAAGTACCGCACGGAACAGGAGCGGATTCCAATGGTTTCTTTCTCTGCTGCCTTTGCAAACAAGTTATTAGCCCCATCCCAGGATGTTTTCTCTGGCTATAAGTGAGGTATGAGTCTGCATGAAATGGGGGGCTTCCTTGGCATTTGCAACATAAACGTATTTCAACAACAGTTCAGTCTCAAGCTTCTTTGACCTGCTGGCTAGAGCCAGAGCTATTGTTCCCTAACCTGCACCAAAGACCATGTGGCATCCCTCTTAGATGATTAAAGGCCAGAGAGGAATTGGGAGGGAGACACTGAGCAGGAAGTCTCAGCACACAAGGAAGGCTGAAAATGCTGCAGGATCAGGATCATGAATTCTGTGAGAGACCACACAGCCTTTCATATGAAGCCCAGCTTCGCTTCCTTCTGCTGAGTCTGACAAGATGATCCTTTTTCAAGGAGCTGCTTCAAGACAGCCAGGATGGACACTGGAAGACTGAAATGTATGTCTGCTTTGCAGATTTGTCACCTGAAGAAGTGAACCTTACTAGAGTTGTTTGCACAACAGTCAGCGTGCAATTGTTGGTACTTCTTGTGACCAAAGGAAGCCAAAAGATAAAGGCCAGCATCAGACAGACCAGTCTATCAGCAGAACAGACAAGAAAGTGGCCTAGATGAACCATGGGTGTGTTAGTATATGGTAATTCCTACCTCTTTTTGTTCTCAAATTTCTGTTCTCTTTGCCTATGTCTACACTGGCAAGTTAGTTCGAATTAAGGAAGCTTAATTCAAACTAACTTGAGCAATGGCTACACCAGGCTTTCTTTAGTTCGAATTAAGGGCTTCCTTAATTTGAACTAATAAATTCGAATACGTTATTCGAACTAAGGGTTAATTCGAACCAGTTAGTTCGAATTAACCAATGTGGCCAAGTTAGTTTGAACTAATTGCTTAATTCGAACTAACCGGCTCATTGAATTCAATGCAATGTGCTAATTCAAACTAGGCAAGTGCCATGAATGGCACTTGCTTAGTTGGAACTAAATTTTGCTAGTTCGAATTAAGTTCATTCAAACTAACTAAAATTAGTTCGAATTAACTAATTCGAACTAACTTTAGTAAGTGTAGATATAGCCTTTGTGTGTCATTCATCTCTTTCTCTGCCTTTTGTTTTTCTTTTCATCTGACTTCCTATCTGTCTTTTTTCCCCCTCTTTCCCTGTATGCTCCTCTCCATCTAAGTATTTGTTTAAACCCAAACTCCCATCCAAACTTTCTCTTTCTATCCTTCTAATAATCAGCATTCTGAACTAGAGGATGTGTTACGCTGGTATATGTTAAAAGACCAGCCTCCATTCCAGCTCTGCCTTGGGAAGTGGACTACTGTGACTCCGAGGCCCAACGGTGAGACATTATTCTATGCAAGCAACTCCAGGCAGGTCTGACAAACTTGCTACACCTAACACGCTGCTGTCTTACTATCTGTCTACAAAATGTTGTGTGAGGTCTCAAATGGAAGCTGGTGACACACTGGTCATTACTACCCTTGTGAAACATACCTACTCACACCATAGAGGTACTATTGACAATTACTGATATTATACTCTGAAATCTGTAACCAAATGAAGAGAGAATGTGATTTCTTCTAGAAGAGTGGAGAGGGTATGTTTTTGGGTGAACTGCTCTACCTTGGATTGGAATATGGAAAGCCAAAATGACTGCCAAGTAGACGTTAGAGATGAGAGCAGTAAGCCTTGTTGCTTGAGGTGCAACAGGTATTCCAATATGTTCTGAACTAAGGTCTGGATGGGGGACAGGCTATGACCCATGGCCCAACAGGAAAACCTCATGCATTTGGCCAGTGATGTCATTCTGGTGGAAGGTTTTCTACTGCCTGTGGTGTAAGACGGCACGGACTCCGGCTAATGCAAGCACGAAATCACTTTATTAGCAGCTTACAGCCATTCTTATACCCTACAGATAGTGTACTTGGTAATTTTCCACATTCACAGGCTTACATCCAAATTAGCAAAGTTTTAGTTCCTGGCCCGCTCACAGTTCCTTATCATGCAGCTGCGCCGTGTTCTTGTTTACCAGGCTGGTTCCTTGATTTCCCACGCCGCAGCTATTTTTCTGACCTTGCATCCTTGCCCTATAGTTACCCTTTAACCATTACTTCTCCCGAGTGTTGTACAACACATGGGCCCGAGTGCTGTACAACACACGGGCCTGGACCATCAACACTGCTAGTGGTGGGTCTCCACAACTGCCCATGTAGATCTGCTCAACTTTCAAAAAGCAAGCCTGCTCCTCTGCATTCAGCCACACAGTAGCCACATCATCAAGTGAAGGGATGTCAGGTCTGGGTGCGACAACTGGCCATGGTTCCGAGAGAGGAGGTCCACCCAAAGTGGAAGCTTCCCTGGAGGTGTTGCAAATAGGTCCAGAAATGTGCCAAACTAGTGCTGTCACAGCCAGATGAGGGCTATCAGAATTGATTTTCAGACAAACCTCATGGACCAACGGTATTGGCAGGAAGGTGTAGCACAGGCCTCCTTTCCATGAAATCAAGAAGGCTTTGAATAGAGAGCCCTTGGCAAGCTCAATGAGTGAGCAGAACCAGTGGCACTTGCTGTTCACGCTGGATGTAAACAGATCCAGCTGGGACATTCCCCATCTTTGGAAGATCATGGCATCAACATCTGGGTGTAGAGACCATTCAAGGCCAGATGAGAAAGATCTACTGAGGAGATCTATCAGCACATTCCTGGTACCCAGGAGATAGGAGGCCATGACATGAACGTTGTTCCACATGCAAAAGTCCCACAAGCAGAGGGCTTCTTGGCACAAGGCTGATGAATGGGTTCCACCCTCCTTGTTAATGTAAAACATCACAGGTCTGTACCACTCTGCCCAACAAGTATGGGAGGAATGCCTGGCAAGACAGAATTGCCTTGAGCTCTCTGACATTTATATGGAAGGAGCCATCCTCTTCTGACCAGTGACCCTGCATGCTGAGATTGTTGAGGTGGGCCCCTCACCCCAGATCCAAAGCATCTGAGATCAGATTCCTCTTGCCTGCTGAACCAGGGTACCATGAGGAAGGTGACTGAAAACAGGCATCTTTGGAGCGGTGCTGCAAAGATGGAGAATGGAGTGCAGAAGAGAGGATTGCCATGCAGGAGAAGAGTGGTACCAAGTAGGTGGGGAGTGGCACTGAAAAAGTGGCGCAATGTTGGGGAGTTATTGTGAGGGTCATTTAGTGGAAAGGGTTTATGTTACATGACATATGATTTGAAACCCGGGGAAACAAGGCATGCCCCTCCTCTAGATGAATGTCCCTCGAGGCCACTCATTTTACTTAACTTGCTAACAGTCAAAATAGGTAAATGATGAGCAAAGGTTCTTGCCATTGCAAGGAAGAAAAGAACTCCTGCAACCATCACTGACAGAAAATAGAAACTGAGAGGACGCAGGTCTGATGGCACCTCACATACCAAAGTCTGAGCGTGGGGCGTAAGAGGGTACCAGAACTACAGGTACTGCTAAGGCAAGAGATCTCCAACAGCAATGCATGTGGGCACATGCACATGAAACATGGAATTGACATGAGTTAAGTACTCAAAGAAGGAAGAGTAGTTATAAATGGTTCACTGTCAAACTGGGAGGGTGTATCAAGTGGGGCGGCAGAGAAGTCAGTTCTGAGTCCAGCAGGATTCAATATCTTCATTAATTACTTGGATAACAGAGAAGAGAATATGCTCATAAAATCTGCGGATGATACCAAGCTAGGAAGGATTGCAAGCACTTTGGAGGACAGGATTAGAATACAAAACAGCCTTGACAAACTGAAGAACTGGTCTGAAATTAACAAGGTGAAATTCAATAAGGACAAGAGCAATAAGGACTTAGGAAGAAAAAAAAAAATCACACAACTTCAAAATGGGAAACGACCAGTGGCAGTACAATTGAAAAGGATCTGGGAGTTATAATGGATCCACATATCAAATATGACCCGGCAATGTGCTGTAGTTGCCCAAAAGGGTACTATCATTGTGAGGTTTATTAATAGGAGTGTCATGTGTGAGATATGGGAAGTAACTGTCCCAATCAACTCAGCACTGTTGAAGCCTCAGCTGTCTCCAGATCTGAGTGCCACTCTTTAAGAAGTCATGATGAACTGGAGTCCAGAGGAAAGCAACAAAAATGATAAAAGGGTTAGAAAACCTGACCCCTAATGAAAGGTTTAAAAAAGAGCTGTTTATGTTTAGACTTAAAAAAAGACAAAGGGAGGGGGGAGGGGAAGGAGCATGCCTGATAATCTTCAGATATGCTAAAGGTTGTTATATAGAGTAGAGTGATCAAGCGTTCTTCATGTCCACTAAAGGTAGGACAAGGAGTAATTGACGTAATCTACAGCAAGAGAGATTTAGGTTAGATATTAGAGAAACCTTTCTAAGCTATAAGGATAGTGAAGTTCTGGAATAGGTTTCCAAGGGAGGTTGTGGAATTCCCATCAAAGATTTCAAGAACACATTGGACAAACAGCTGTCAGGGATGGTCTAGGTATATTTGGTTCTGCCTTGGGACTGTGGGCGGAACTAGATAACTTCGAAGGCCCTCCCAATCCTACATTTCTAAGAGTCTATGAATTTGTGAAGCAACAATATGTATCTTCATTTACAGAGATGTCAACACAATAGTCAGCTTTTAGTAGAAAAAAATGCATAAATATTAAACTCATTGTGCAAATTCAATTTCTCATCAACCTACCATATTTTAAGCATGTTTAAAAAATATGTAACTAATAAACAAGCTACAGAAACCCAATCTGGAGTATTTATTTTAAAAAAATACTGCATTTTTCAAAATTACAATCAAACAAATCCCTAGTGTTAGCATTTGCACGTAACACTGCAAAAAGAAATAAGAAGTTCTCTCACCCTTGTCAAAGATGGAGGAAGATTAATCTGAGAGATTGCAGGGCAGAAAGGATCAGTGAGATTGGGGAAAGCTCCAAGAAATCACATTCAGCCTCCAATCCTCCACTGTAAACTTCCTACTGCATCTGTGAGTAAAGTGCCACATGGCTCCCAGAAAGCCACCCATCTTCCTTTTCTGTTCTTGCTGCGATACCAACTGTAGCTAGCTGTGGGAGCAGCTAACGTGTACAGGGTTGTGGGTCCAGGCCTTTGCTTCTCTAACACGCAATTTGGTCTTCAGGGATACTTGATGAAGACCCCCATGCTGGGCAGCAAGAAATCTGAAAGGGGGCTTGCAGCCTGTTGATTCATTTTGTGTATATAGATTGTAAACTATCTGAGGCAGAGGCTGTCTCCATATGTTTGTATAGCACCAAGCACAATGTGTCCCCACTCTTGGTTGTGGCCTCTAAACATTCCTGTACTACAAATAATAAACACCAATAATCATCTCAAGCGATGTCCATTTACCAACACAACTACTATCACAAATGAAATCCTGCCGGATGCTTTTACAACGAGAGCAAGGACTGAACGAATGAAGAGGCTGAATTATCTTCGTACTCAAGCCATACCCCCCTCACAGCACAGGGATGGGACATTAGCAGACAGTGCTCGGGGTGCTCACATTTTCAACTCTCTCCCTGCTCTGTTGATAATCAGGAGTCCAGGTCAGGGCTGTCAATAGAGCATCTTTCATAATTACTAAGTTTACAATTTTTTAAAACTCCATTTAGATTTAACAACATCTGTTCCTGAGGCACCCGTGAAGCAAACTTTCTGAAGACTCTAAAAAAGGGAACAAAATGTGTAACTAATACATTACCAGGGAATGAAACATCTTTGTGGTTTGCAATCTGTCTTTTAATTGTCCACCATTTGCTCCGAAGCCACTGTGGTGAGCGGACACTACTCCATCCTTCAGCCAGTAGATCCCAATTGATTTCATTTTCATCGGATACTTCAAGCTCTGCTATCCTGGCAGGGTTACAGAAAGCAGGTATCTGTCAGACGCTTCCTTCAGGCCTTTCAAGGATGTTACACATCTTTGCATTTGTTACATATAGTAGAGGCAAGATAGGTTTGCCCATGAACACACCAGAACTCAAGAATGGAATTAGGCTTCCAAGACTCCATGCTGCCAGAGGTCAAGCAGAATCAGATGTGAGAGATGGATTAGACCTATTAGGTCATTCAGTCCATCTCTCAGCCAATGCAGGGCTGTTCTTCCTTATATACCTATTGTAGTGCTCTGTCCAGATTAATTTTAAACCTCCCAAATAATGGTGCTTTCAACAATTCCTTTGGGAAATTCTTGCCCTGTCTAATACATCTCATAGACAGGAAATACTTCCTAACATTCAGCCTAAATTTTCACTCTCTTAATTTCATCCCATCACTCTTAGTTACATGCTTCTTTCACCCCAAATAACACCTCTCTCTCCTTAGTATGGACTTATATTTTCCCTTACATGTTTCTTAGGTAAGTTATACACAGTTAACTATTTAAATCTTTCCCCCAAAATCAATCCCTCCAGGATCCCCAGGTCAGGGATTGGCTTCATATATGTTAGCAAATACGTAACACTGTGACCTCTACTATAATCTGAATAAACATCATCTCTGAATTCTCTGCAATTTATACACTACCCTGGGGAAGGGTTTTTGCCTACAAACTACAAAAGCCTCTTCATAGACCAAGTAGTTGTACTGACTATACCTGCTAGCTAAAGAAATAATCCTAAAGGAATGAATTATGAATGAATGGACAGACTGAATGAGGCTAAATGCATCAATACAATTTGTACACAAATACTATGAAACATAACCAGTATGCACTTTAATTTATGAGTTAGGTTAACTATTCTGAATATATGTCATAAAGCTGTGACTACTGCTCTATAAATAATGTTTGGATTCTCTGGCTGTCTCCTGCTTTTATCACCAGCCAAGAAAACTATCAAATCATAATGAAAAATCAACTGGCTGAAAAATCTGAGTTAAATGTATTCAAAATAAGAGAAGAATTGGATGGCTCAAAAGGTTTCTAGTGGACTATTTAAAACCTTTCACCATTTGGTTGACAGTTCAAATCTACCTCAAGCTGGTCATGACCAAAGGTGGTGCCATCTGGTGGCCTATATAAAATGAAATTGTGGTCTCAGTTTAGTCCCTTGTGGACATTTGTCCACATCACAGAAACCACCACCACACTTGACCCTCGTTGGCAATCTCAGCAGAGACGCCAAGGACTGAATGGGCATGGAGACTGAATTACCCTCCAGCTCAGGGTTGAAGCGCATTGGTGGGGCAGTGTGTGGGAAGCTCGCATGGTTGCTGCCTGTGCTGTACCTGTTCTGTGGAATAATAGAAGACTTCAGTCTCCAGGGCTTTCAATCTGACACCTTTCCCGAGCACTAATATTCACTAAAAAAACAAAAACAAAAATAATGTTCAATATGAAATCTCTGGGAAGCGTGATCACAGCAGCCATTTTAGGAGTGTTCTTGAGATCTCTTAGTGCCTGAAAAATCAGTAAAAGGGACCCCAACAGAATTCTAATAGTGTCACTTTTTCATGATGAAACTTTTAAACGGAAAGCACAAACCTCAAGATTAGATTTATTTCATCCTCCTTGGTCCATTCGGTTCCGCCGCTTTGTTTCCAGTTCAGATAGTTAAGCCATTTGGAACGGCATTGCTTTTCAGAGCGCGTTCCGACCCGTTCTGCCACAGCAGCCCACGATACCCCTTGTGTGACAATGTCACCTGGCTCTGTGCTGGTTAGCTCATGTACCACTTCTGCTAGCCTCTTTTCTTCTTCTTCTGTCCATTTTCCTGGAACAATCAAGAAAAAACCTGCAAGTTAGCTACAGTACAAGCCCCCTTAAGCTGAATCGCAGAATAGCAAATCACTGGAACCCTACAGTATTTTGTGATTGGAAGTGGCACCTGACAGTTTTCAGGAGTTAAACCACTCGCATGCTGTGAAGCAGTCCAAGTGCCCTGGACTAAAATAGTAGTTGCCTCATATGCTAGATACAGCCCTTGGAAGGTCAGATGTTCTAATAATGCATCATTCAAATGCTTGCCGGTCCATGCAGCAGGGAAAGAGTTAATTGTTTAAAGGCACCATCTTTGCCCCTGTGAGCAGTAAGGATGGAAATATTCAGGATCTATATTAAGAAATATTCTAGTTCTCATTACCATCTTCTTTCCCCTCATTCAAGTTTGTTCCTCCACTGCCTATATATTTGTATGCCCATACAAATGGGCATAGCATGTTAGTGCTCTTCTCAAACAAGATCCTGCTTCCACAGAAATCCTAAAAGGAGAAACATACTACATCCCAACTAACAGATGGAAAGCCTCACACTCTCCCACTACCACGCCTCACATCAAGCCACTTCTAGCTCAATGCCAGTTTCCCCCCACACAACTTTATGTTCCAGTGTAACTTGCCTGCCCCAGGGACCAAGAACTGGCAGAAGATGTGATGATAAATCATGTCAAAAATGTGAGAGTGAGCAGATACGCAGTCACCAGGAGAGATTACCATGAAACAGTGACAGTGGTGAAGCGAAGAAACCCAGCCTTGGGATGATTATTAGGCTCTAACCTCCATTTAGCCGCTGACTTGCTCTGTGACCTCAAGCAAGTCAAATTATCTATAAAACTGGGTTAAAAACGGAGCATCACTGAAAATAAGGGGATGAATCTGGGAGAGGTCCCCATCGAAAATATAAATCACAACAGATAAGGACCACTTTAATCCAGACTTAGGGAATGTTATGGAACAGTGTATTCAGTTTGGGTCACTGATTCCTGACGCTAACTGGTGGTTAAGCTCTCAACCAGCTTTAGCACACATCACAGCAGCATCCAGTCATGGATATTTCACCTAGAATAGAATCGACGTGAGCAAGTTCTCGAAGAAGAACAAGAGTTCAAGGCCCCTTGAGTGTCCTTAACGATCTCACAGGAAATGAAATGGGTATTAATTCTAGCGTCCTGCCCAAATTTCGAAGTGGATAATTATATAGTGGCTACCTAACCCCCTCCCCTTCATTTTTAATAAATAAAAAATGCTTCATTTCCTGTCCTAAAATATTGTGCAGTGTTGATATGTACTGTTTAATAGCTGCCTCATTTTCATTCAGATACCTACAATTTAGCACTGTGTGAAATGACATCCATATATACATATAGTTTTGTAAAAATCCAATGATTAAACTGAATCCAATACTTTAAAATTCATCTTGATGGAAGGTGCCATAGAAACATCAGAGCTCAAGACTATTAATGGCCTACCAAAAAAGTTACATATACATTGTAATTTTTTTGCCCTTTGTGACCCAAAATTAGAAATAAAAAACTTAAAATAAAAAAAAGTTATCAAATTTCACGTTAAGCCTCAACCTGAAATGCATTTCCTAAAGGAAAGTTATGCATCCCTAAAAGCAACGGAGTTAGTAATGGGCAAACTGTTACTGCCTTAACTAGAACATCGCTCTTCTATCACACCTGAGTGCTACAATACCATACCTGTGTTGCAGGTGTCCTTCATCAGTCTACATCGATCTTTTACAGATGAAGCACTTCTTCCCAGTGCAGCCCCTATTGTTGCCCAATCATTACCATGCTTTATTCTTAACCTGCATGGATACAGTTCATTAGCATTTAGTTCAAATGACCGAATCAGCTAAACTGTACAAATGATATATACTATATTATTGGAGAGTGAGCATAGGTCCACAGTAGATGGGACTGGGAGTCAGAATGACAAGGTTTTCGTTCCAACAGTTGTTGCTAATTTGTTAAATGACACTGGAAGCCATTTAGCCTGACTATGTCTCATTTTAGTCATCTGCTGTGAGTCAGAACTAACTATTGTTTGAGACATGTGTTGAGGTTTTCAGATGGAAGATGCAACCCTCATTCCATACAAATTCTTATCCATTCCCAAGGGGAGACTTTGTATGTGGTACAGAGAATGTTCATGAAGCTTGGTATAATAATTGCTGAAAAACTGGGAATCCTATAACTCGTCAGGGTAGGAAGACAGAATACACTACATTTTGCCTCACTACTTTCCTATTTCTAAAGCTCATGCATTCCCCTTCCTTCACCATTTTTCAGAGTGGCTTAAAATATAACCCATATTTATTTATTAAAAACCCATCTGGAACTCTAGGGGTGCGTCTATACTAGCAAACTCAGTCGACTTAAGGACGCTTAAGTCGACCTAAAGAAAGCTGCGTCCACACTGGGCTTTTTTTAAGTCAACTTAAGCATTTCCTTAAGTGAACTAAGGAAACCTTAAGTTGACTTAATAACACCTCCTTTTAGGTCAACTTAAGCCTTAAATCGACTCCTTAAGTCGACTTAAGGCAAGTGTAGACGGGGATTAACGCTAAGTCGACTTTATTAAGTCGACTTAAAGGCAATATAACGGCTATCTCTGCTGTTAAGTCGACTTAACAAAGTCGCCTTAAAGTGTAGTCAATTTGTTAAGTTGACTTAATAAGTTGACTTAATAAGTTGACTCAATTTAAAGTCGATCTTGTTAAGTTGACTTAACAAAGTCGACTTAACTTTGTAAGTGTAGACATAGCCAAGGTGTCTTACAAAAATATATAGAAAGTTCAGCTGGATCAACATCCAAACAAAGTAACTCTCCCACCTTAAATCCTTCATTCTCCCTCTCAACGCATCCTGTATCCTAAACAACCCAATCAATCCTTGAGGAAACAAAGCCTGGGAAAACAGGTAAATCTGCAGAATATCCTTTGCTCTATCAGACCAAGTCTATGTATTCCAGATTCAAGGACCCTCATTGATGTCTTGTAGAAGTCTCCCAAGCTCTGTGTTCATAAGGGGAATCCTATGTTTTGCCCTTCAACCATCCGTATAGCTAATCACTGATCAAGCTCCCTAAAGAAAAAGGACAAAACTACTTTCAGTTGCGCTCACAGAAATCTGAAATATCATTGGTTTCAATAGATACAATAGTCTGAATCTCTACAGGGATATGCACTACAGAAAAAAAACATCAGAGTAGAATTTGGCCAGGATGTGGCTTCCATTGCTCTTCAAACTGCTTTGGCTCATCACTACTTTGTAGAAGAGAGTTCTTGCAGTCATTTTTACCGATGATCCCTGAACTGAAATGTTCATAGTGAAACCTTTATAAATTATTTTTTAAACTGTTGTTACAAACGGATTAGATAAGATCTTGTGAATGCAAAACTTACTCCTTGAGCTTTTCAATTTCTTCAGGAGTGTACCTGTGCAACAAATAAAAAGAAAGTTACTTAGAACAGAAACATACACTATTTGTTAACCATACATCATGTGCTATTAGCAGCACAAAAAAAATTTCTAACTGAAGGTAAAACAATGACTGAATATTTTAAAGCACATTCAAGCTAATTTATTTATCTTTGTTCATTTCTAAAGAAGTTTGGATCTAAACCTCTTCACATTTACAGTTTTACACTGGTGTAACTCCTTCAACTTCAATGGACTTAGGCCAATTTATGTCTTAAAGAAGCACATCTTCTCTTATTTAATTGTGACTGTCATAATGCTGCATTTGAGGCAATAAACACCGTCACCCACTTAGCATTTCAAATCACACTTTTTGTCTTCAAAGAGCTTTATAAATATTAACTGAAATCCTAACTGTCACCCTGGGGGATAGCAAAAACAATGTAAGTCCTGTGGCACCTTAAAAAACTAACAAATTTCTTCGGGCATAAGCTTTCGTGGGCTGCAACCCACTCTGTCAGACGCTGCATCTGACAAAGTGGGTTGCAGCCCACGAAAGCTTATGCCCAAAGAAATTTGTTAGTCTTTAAGGTGTCACAGGACTTGTTGTTTCTACCAGAGAAGTAATTGCTAATAACAATTAATAACTAACTATAAATTCCCATTCCTGACTCACAGAATGTCATTTAAATTAATTAAAGAGCATGTAAAATAAAAAACAAAAAACACATGACCCTAATCATACCAATTAAACCATGCGTCATTATAGGTTTTCATACTTTCCAACATGGTTTCTGTCATCATACATGCGAAGAACTCTTCTATACACTGCAAAGAGTGGCCGGTTCAGACCCCACGCTATGGTCCTGTAGAAATCTTTTCGTTCATCTTTTGACATCTCAAAGATAATTTCTGTTGCATCTTTTATTCCACGGGCCTAGGCAGATCACATTTTAAAAAGAAGTTTTAGACAAAAGTGCATATCATTGACCAATAGAACTTTTAAAAATGAGAATGCTGACACATTACTCTAAGTTCATGAGAGATACTTCATAGAACTATAGGTCAAATTTGTAAATGTGGATTCCTAAATTAGACTCCTGAATTGTTATTTGACCAAATAAGTGCAGAACATCACTGAAAATCAGGTCTTTTATTCAGAGACCCAGTATCATTTACATGCCTAACTTCTATTCAAGTTTGAAAACTCTGGTGTCTATTTCGTGGTTAAAAACAAACAAACCAAAAAACCCCCAAAAAATCAATGTCAAATCTGAGAATCACACACAAAATAAATCTAAACTGACGCTGTTTAGTTCATGCACTGGGGTTTTGTTAGGAGAAAGAAATTTCACACACAATATGAAGAAATGCATTAAGCACTCACTCACTCACTCACTCACTCACTCACTCACTCACTCACTCAATGCAAAGCTATTTTTAAAGCAGTGGTATTCCACATTATTACACTAGCGGGCCACATAAACCTAAGAACAACCTTGTGTGAGCCAAGCAGATGCTACATATTTAATTAAGATTTAAAATCTTCTGTATATATTTATATTTTAAGTTCAACTTGTTTTACATGTATTTAGATAGAAACAACCTATGTCCAGCACTGTCTATTAACGCACTTGTGTAAACTAAAATGATGTGAACATGATGACAAAATGCTAATGAAGTGGCCGTTAGTATATTGTTTTCAAGCAGGCCATGAGCCCTATGAAATGCTCTGGTGGGGGGCCATGTATGGCTTGTGAGTTGTAGATAGGGCACCATTACTTTAAGGTAAAGTATTTCTTAACATTGATGGAAACCCACACAAAGATTAATTGTGATAGTGCATGAGAACCAGAAAATGAACTTGATTATAAAAGGAAAACAAAGCTAACCAATCTAATTTGATTGTCCAAGCTGAGTGGAGTGCTAAATGCAAGCAAACAGCTTGCAAAAAATGGGGACAAAATATGGTAAATGACATTTTACAAACCGCTTCAATATTAATCCAGAGGGTTGTTATTAACCCAAGAAAGGAACGCGACTTTAAGATTTTGTGAGTATAAATTCTAATACCTGTGCAGGTGGGTGTAAGTATTGGAAAAGGACGCACAGAGGTGTTTGCACATGCCTTAGTGAAGGCTGGATCTAGCCCCCTCTGTAGGTGTCGATTCTTCTCTTGATGTGGCCATGATTTCCATGGGAGTTACCCATACTCAAGGGTAGATCACACCACTTAAGCACACGGATATAAAATTTTAAAATGAATTATTCCGAGCATGAAAACTGGAAGTGTTGTAAGACGATCTGGCAGAGCTTTAAACCCTAAGTATGATTACAATAAAAATTGTATTTACTGATTTTATGCATTAGAAACTTTTTTGTGTATTTCAGACAGGCAGTAATCAGTTCTACTACAAAATGATCAAAGTAAGTCCATTTGTGCACTCTTTGGAAGTTGTATAGAAAGTTAGTTTCAATCAGGGAATACTGGAAACAACATAACCAGCTAAACTAGCAGACTAATATACTGTAACTCATACCTTTAAATAACGTTCAATGTTACTCATCAAAATGTCGATTTCTTCCTTCGACCACATTCCCTGCTTCCATTTATGGCCTTAAAATGGACAAGACAAACTAATCACAATGCTGGAGGCCAGCAAGATAGGGGAAATCAGAACACACGCTTTCTTTACTGAAGTAATTAACACATAAAAACATGTAGTAGTTTTGTAATGAATTAAAACCATTACATAGTAGAAAGTACTAAAGTTGCTAAGCAACCAGTTTGATAGGTTCAGTATCACCAATCTCAACAGTTTAAAAAGCACAACATTCTGATGATTTTATGACACTGATCTTTTTGTTAAAAATTGGCTTTGTTTTTATTTGTCTTCTGGTTTTTGAATCCTTAGGGTGCATTCAAATCATGTGTTTAGGCTTGTCTTTGAAACCATAAAGACTAAAAAAAACAAACTATAGGAGCCAGGGCTTAAAGAAAAATAAATATGAGACTCACAATAAAAAATTGAAAATCTCGGCAACACTGCAGCCTTATGTTATGGGCCTTATCGCTTCCCATTTCACCTAAGTCCTGCTGATTTCTCTTGGTGCTCCCCATACAGCTAATGGTAATAAGCTCTACGCTGGCTGGAGTTTGCAGAATTGGGCCATGTATCATTATCTGTATTGGGAGTAGTGCCTACTGGTCACAATAGAAATGAGGCTTCGTTGCAGTTGCTGTATTTCTCAAAGAAAAATGGCAAATCAAAATATAAACCTAAATTAGCCATTTCAATATCATCTAAGCTTTGGGTTTAAAAAAAATAAAAACAAAACAAAACACCAATTCAACTTTATTCAGCGCTAAGGATGCAAACCTTAAATACCACAATTGAATAGCCAAGTGGTATTTAAAATAACCTCCCCATTACTCTTGCCTATAGATATTTTCTTCCTTTTATGTTCATAACATCTTCTCTAGTGGCAGGTCACATGTAATTAAGGTTCCTGACCCACTTCGGAAACTGAATGCTGGCTACATGCCCATATCTGCTCAGAAAAACCAGGTATTTCCTTCTCAGCCCAATAATTAGTAGCAAAACAATTAGCACAGAATGTGACACAGAGATTTTGCTCATTGAAATCTAATTATAAAGCAAAAGTATCATTATTGCTAATTCTATTCCTGCCGGGTAGGAGTAGGTTCCCACCCCATGCCCCTTGGCACCAATCTTTCTCTCCCTCCCAAGCTATGTACAGAGCACCAGGTGAGACTCCAGAGGTAAATTATACCTTTATTAATAATTCTTTGTCATCTGCATGACTACCTGAGCATCGAAAACACCTCAAAGAGGAGATAGGGCTGCACTTTACATAGAATAACACAAAATCTGAGGAACGGAAACATTATATTATACTTCGCTATGTTTGCCTGCTTCTAGCCAACTTAAGCCACGCTTAATATAATTTGACACAGGTTTTGAAAAACCTATTTAGGCACCTACTAGTCAGGGGCATGAAAGTTGGTGGCAGACACTGCCCAAATGAGAAGCCCAGGCTCCTGCTGTGATGGGAAAACATTTTGGGATTCCTGTAAGCATATTTTCTCTGAGAAAGGGGCACCTCTAAGCAGGTTTTTGCCTCTGTCTCAGAGGGTCTCAAGCCTTTTTTTCATAACATGGGCTACACTTTAATGGAAAGACTGAACCAGTATCACTTCACATTCAAAATTGCATAGACAACCCTCCACTCTATTTACAACTGCACAAACCACCTTTAATTCATGATCATATAATACGCCTGTGGGAACCACGGTAATTACTTACAGGTGAAAGGAACATGAGGGATGTGTTTAGTGGGTTTTCAATCTCTTTTAATGAAATACAACAGCTGGAAATGAAAAGACCCAGCTCTTCACTAAATCACCAGCAAGAATTGAATGAAAAGTCAGTTCTTCACTAAATCACCAGCAAGAATTCTTCTGGCTCACTTTGGAGAACACTGCTAAGCTAGTTGACTTTGATAAAAGTTTATATTCTTCCCCACTGGCTGCTGGAAAAGAGGTGCATAATCTCTTGCTTCCACCCGACAGACCTACCAGCTACTGTCATAGGGCATCTCAACTACTTTACCCGCAGTCTCCTGAAAAGGAACGTGGTCTCTTTACTATTCTGCCTGCTCTCTCCCGCCCCCAGCTCCTGAACTGAGCACTGTGGAGGTCAGAAGCTGTGCAGAGCTGAGGAAAAATGGGGATGGAAAAGATGAGGGGAAATTAGTGGCTGTTAAAAGTAACCATGCGTCTAATCAAGACAGTGAATGAAAGTGACAGTCAGGAACAGATAATATGATGGGTGCTTCTTTCTCCCTCCTCCCAACTCTCAGGTTCCCATTCCCAATGCTTTCCAGTCGCTGCTCCCTTCCTACAATCCACCACCCTCTCTGTGCAGCAAACCTCAGATTTGTCAAGTTTCTGAGAAAAATGTAAAAGGAAACAAAACAATATTTATTTTGTTCAAAGTTTTTCACAAACGTTTGCTTCAATGTGATTTGGAAAATAATTGATTTTCATTCACCCTTTCCTTCTCACTGAACAAAGGAGAAAAAATAATCGTGGAGGCAAATAGATAAAAAAGTTGTTTCAGATTGAATCACAAACATATACATATTTCTTAAAAGGCCATGTTTTGTTGGGAAAAAAAAAAAACATTGATGAAAAATTTCAACCAGTTCTAATGCAAAGCAACTAAATTCTGAATTGCTCTGCAGCACTAAGTTAAAATCATGTGAGGCTTTTAGAGAACCTGATTCTTCAAGTGCCAGAAAGACTTGAGACACCACAGAGACCCTAAGCAGGACCTCCTTATAATTACTGCTGCCACTAAAATCACTGCCACTCTTGAGAGCATTAGAGCCCCTGCTCCCTCTCTTACTATAGCTACATCGGGGGGGTATCACTCTATCCCTCTATGTCAAGACTCGAGCAAGAAGCGTGGGAAATGATCACCCAAGATCTTTATTGTGTCCCTTAGTTGCAAGTGTAGAATTCCTTTTTCATTACTTCATTCCAAGTATTATTTTGAAAAACAAAAGGAGAGTGAGAATAAAGTGGCCCCACACAACCACCAGTTGATTCTACAGGGCATTACTTTTTTTTGTTTTGTTAAATGAATAACCTCCTTGTTTTTAATCTCCTTTGTAATTTATTTGAAATTACTGGTAACATACAGTGAAACACTTTTACACCGAGGGTATGTACACATGACAAACTTGTCCCGCAATAAGCCATTGCGGGACAAGGAAAGCGCTATAAATATAGCGCTTTCATGTGTACACACGTTCTCCTTATATCGCAAAGAAGCGTTCACCTGTTCACCTGGGGCACCTGTCCCACCATGCACTGCCCACAGCCAGCCCCCTAGCTCAGCCCCGGGGCTTCGGGTGGCGGCAGGGTCTCCTGCTGCCACCCAAAGCCCAGGGCCTGACCTAGGGGGCTGCAGGGCTTCGGGTGGCAGCGGGAGCTGCGGCGCTTGCCCCTGACGCCACCCGAAGCCCCGGGGCTGAGCTAGGTGGCTGGCTCGAACCCTTACCGGTAGCAGTGGAAGCTACAGCAAGCTTAAGCTCAGCCAGAGCAGTGAAATTGACATATTTGACAGCTCCAATGTCCCAGAGTGCCCTCGATTGGCACTCTGGGACATTTCCGGAGGCTGTCTAACACGCAAAAAGCGTACACACGAGAATTACTGCGGAACAGCTGTTCCGCAGTAATGCTTACCACTCTCGATTTGAGTGGTTTAACTGTTGCGCGGCAAGAGGGTGTTGCCGCGCAACAAGAAAAATGATCGTGTGTACGCAGGAAGCTTTATTGAGCGATAAGGAGCTTTATTGCGCGATAAGGAGCCTTATCGTGCAATAAAGTGATCGTGTGTACATAGCCCTACTTATCACGCTCTCTATCCCTCTGGATCCTCTTTCACTTTTATCTAGCCTTTTGTTATGGACATAGGAAGACTTACCATCGCTAGTTTTCAAATGACTGCATTTCTACTATTCAAATCAGCTCACCTTTTTTGCAAGCAATGGGAGATTTTGGGCCTAAATATCCTACCTTTGTTTGTTAGAGAATCTTTATCCTCTTTGGTTGTAAACCAGGCTTGACTAACAGCTGACACTTCCTCACTGCCCAGAGGAGAGATTTCATCCAATTGTTCATTCTGAAGAATCTTGAAAAGAATTCAGAGTACCTTGTTAACTGCCTGTAACATTCATTCCCACACCTTGAATTTAACATGCAATACTTGGCAAGTGTAAGTGGAAAAAAGATACCTACGTCATACTAGTTCATTTTGCTGGCTGCTCAGAAAGTGTATTTGCTTTAGGAGAGACACCCGTAGGATATTTTTCCTTTTTTTAAACTATACTTTTACCCATCATACTCATGGCCAACCTAAAACTGAAATCTTTCCCCCATCACCCTTTACAAAATACAGACCAATTTGAAATTTCTCACAGTAAAGGCACTTACATAAACTTAATTTTTTTAAATTGAAGAATTATAGAACCATTTGCCTATCTCCTGTAATGTTCACTCCTCCCCCCCACTCTATATTCTGCATAAAGTGAAGGTTTATAAACTAAGATCTGTGGTTTCCCTTGTGTCTCATTCTCCTTGCAGTGGGCCTACTTTAAGTACTATCAACAGAAATAACTGATATTTCCAAGAAGCTTCACAAATGAACCAAGTACATACAATCGCTAACAACATAGCTTTTGTGCCCTGTGAGGAAGAGATCTTCTTTTAAAAAATGTATTCTTTATTCAGATGCTGGGTTAAATCAGTCATTATTTGTATTCAGCTGATTTATTAATTTCACGACGATTACATTTGTCACTAGCATTAAACTGTTAATTTTCTAGTATATTTTATTATTCAATTTGTTTAAATATTTGTTAAAAACTACTTAGCATAACTTACAAATTATACAATTAAAACTGGACTGTCAAATAGTTTAGAACCCAACCATAACCTCCCACTTAAAATTGTAATTTATTAGGAGCTGCACGGGGTGTGAAGAGGGCAGATAAAAGAGGGGAAATAGTACTAGCAAGGAGCAGAAGACTGAAGATCTATCTAAGGGGGAAATGTAAATGCAGAGGCTGGTTATGGCAGAAATGTATTTGTAGTAAGTGGAGTCAGGTGATATGCACCTTAAAAAAAGACTAACAGCAGGAAGAGAAAAGAAAGACATCCAGAGATTTAGTATATTGTCTACACTACATCAGCTAGAGAAGCGTAATTACTGCACTGCAACTGGGTAACTGCAGCATAGGCAGCTCTTATGTTGACAAAGTGTTTTTCTGTCTGCATGTATTTCACTTCTCTGAGAGGCAACAGCTAGGGAAATGGAAAAATTGTTCCATCAATCTAGCTGCATCTACAGTGAACCGTCAGTCAACCTAACTACCTCACTAATTGCATGACATTTCTCACTGCCCTGTGTGATGTAGTAATGTCAACCAAATTTTAGGTGCTGACCAGGCCTTATAGAGCATTACTGTAGCCTTCAGGGAAGTTAGGGTGCAGCTACAGTGGGAGCTTAGGTCGACATAAGTCGACCTAAACTACTCCGCGTCCACACTGGGCTTTTATTAAGTCGATTTAAGGGCTTCCTTAAGTTGTTTTAATAAAAGCTTACGTCGACTTAATAACAACTCGTTTTAGATCGACTTAAGGCTTTAGTCGACTTCTTAAGTCAACTTCGGCCAGTGTGGAAGCCCTAAGTCGACTTATTCCACAAGTCGACCTAGGGCGGGGGAACGAGGGAGCCCTGCATGGCTCCTTTGTCCCCGGGGGAAGCCGTGGCTCCCTTCTGCTGCTGCAGCCCTGGTCGGGGCGGTGGGGGAATCCCTTGCTGCTGGTGCCCTGTCTGGGGTTGTGGGGGAATCCCTTGCTGCTGTAGCCGCAGCTGGAGTGGTGGGGGTTTCCCTCGCCACTGGAGCCCCAGCTGGGGAGCCCCGCGGAGCTCCCTTCTCCCTGGGAGCCACGTGCAGCTCCCTTCTCCTTGGGAGCCCCGGTTACCCTGCAAGCAGGGAGCCGCGGCCCCCCCCCCGGGACAAGGAAACTGTGTGCAGCTCCCTTGTCCCCGGGGAGCCACGTGCGGTTCCCTTGTGCCCAGAAGCCGAGGCTCCCCTTGTCCCCGGGAAGCCGCGGCTTTGCCAGTCAACTTAAGAGTCTAGTGGAGACTCTCGAAGTCGACTTAACAGAGTTGACTTAACTTTTATAGTGTAGACATAGCCTTAGGAACTTTAAAACTATGCCCCGAAAGGGCTGAGAGTGGCTAGGTGGGAGCAGAGGTAGGGTCAATCGGTCCAGCTGAGCCCCACCATCTCTGCTGGAACGTCTCTAGGGAACTGGGAACACTCCTAATAGAGAAAATCATACTTACTATCCTTACTCTCACAGGTGTTGTGAGGATTAATTAGATAATGGGATCAGTCCTGCTCCAACTGAAATTAAGATTCTGTCTCAATTCAGTGGAAAAAGGATTGGGCCCAACATCTGTGCATCAGTTTTGTGAAGTATGCTGTGTGAGAGCTGAGTATTTTTAAGTTTAAACATTTCTTCTTGAGAATGGTCCTACCTGAAAGGTTTCACCACAAGGATTGTAAAACTTATTTTTCTTTGACCACCACCTGCAGCATTGGTAAATTTAAAAGCCCAGACATCTTATCTTTCCGTCTGGCTCTCTCTAAAACAAATCCTAGCATGTAGGCTACATCTATCATAACTTAGTGCACCAATCCATATACAGAAAATTGCACCAAAAATTATGAGATTCATGTGGCACCTTAAAGACTAACAAATTTCTTTGGGTATGAGCTTTTGTGGGCTGCAACCCACTTTATCAGATGCAAGTGGGTTGCAGCCCACAAAACTTATGACTGCAGAAATTTGTTAGTCTTCAAGGTACCACAAGATGCTTGTTGTTTTTGCTGTATACAGACTAACACAGCTACCACTCTGGATCTTGTAACCAAAAATTATGTTTTCCTTTGAAAAATTAGAAGGTATTTTTATTGGACAGGATCTTCCAAACAAGAGCAATACCACTGGGCGTCAGTTTCAAACACAACACACTTTGCCCATTTAATAAAAATCTATTTGTTTCTTAATTTAATTTGAATATATGCAGAGGCAAGTTAATTAAAAGCCCTTGGATCAGGCTTGAAGCTTTACCATACCTGGATCTGAGTAACAGTTCCTTCATTAATCTCATCATCTGCTACCTCAGTGGTAGCAGTCATGGTCACCTCAAAGCTCTGTTCATTTTCTGAAACTTCAAAACATGCAAATTAGTAGTGTAGTTTATTTCTGGAATATTTGATATGTAAAGTATAGGATTTACACAACACAGTAATTGATCTGCAAATCTGAAAAAAGCTGTGCTCTGACACTTATTTTTTTTGTCAAAGCAAAAACCCTATGATGCTTCGTAATAGTTCCCTTTCTGATGTTCAAATAAGAGTTTTTAAAACAGAACATTTATACTAGGACACCGCTTTTTGGTAGATTCATGTTGTAAAACTGAATGTGAAACAAAAAATATATATATTAATTGGGTGCAAATAGCACAATATGAAGATTTCTGTTCCTGTTCTATATTTTATTACTCACCAATGACTACTAGCGTACAACTTTCAAATCAGTTGGCAGCAACTTTTAAAGCTTATTTTTCCTATAACTCCAATATTATGTTTATACTTGTAAAAATATCTATTAATAAAGTTCCGACAAAGTTCTAGATGCTTTACTGAATCAAAATAGAACAGAAAGTAGTGCCAAAAAGTGGAAAGTTTAGTGTTTTGGAATACCCAGACTCACTAGAATCACAGGTTCAAATCTTGTCAGGCTTGATTCAATTCTTTATCCTACTGCTGTAAATAACTCATGCACCACACAGTTTTCTACATATACGTTGATCTTTCAGATGATACCTTGAACATGGAAAGCCCAATCATTCTGCTGGGACATCAAAATCCTGCTTTTAGTAAGAATAGACTGTTTGCATTGGTGTACTCTCAACTCGCCTTCCCAAGTGATACCATATGCTAGTTGGTTGCTGCCCTCTAGCTAACAGATGGGTTTATTTCATTGGTACTAAATGAATACAGCTTGTTGTAAAGTGTTCTGTGACCCATAAAGGGTTAAGAATTATACATAAGTGTAAAATATTAATAGAAATACTGGCAAACTAAAGTATTCACAAATATTCTAAAATGGTCTACTTTAAAATCTATCTACTTTAACTGCTACTAAAAATAATATTTGCTTCATGTGTGCCAGAACATACATGTAATGTGCACTTTGATTAGTGTTCATTGACTTACTTGGAACTGCAACAACAGAAATGCATGGAGTGGAATCGTCAATACTCTGATCATCCTCTGATGATAAGCAAAGTCTCTTGTGTGGAGGCTCAGTGCTGTCTTCAGAGTCTACTTCATCAGCTTCTAGTAACAAAAACAAATCCAGAGCCCTTTCTATTAACATAATGAACCTTTTGTTGACCAAAAACACACTGTTGAAGCAAAAAACAAATGTATGAAAGCTTGCTCAGTGCTTTGCCACCGCACAAGTGCTTAACATAAATTAGTAGTCTTTCATTCAAGTACTTTCTTTAGTATCTAAACTGAACCTCATTCTTGATAAAACACTTCAGTATTGAGAGTAATTAGCATTGGAAAAGCTTAAAAAGGATTCTCATCACTGGACATTTTAAAGTCAAAACTGGATGTTTTTCTAAAAGATATACTCTAATTCAAACAGAAATTAATCCAAGGAGGTCCGAAGGCCTGTGATGGACAGGAGGCGAGATTAGATGATCATAATGGTCCCTTCTGATCTCAACGTATGAATCTCTCTCAGAAACAAAGCAAGTCCCTGAGCCTGCAAATATCTTTGCAGGTACTCAACTCCAAGAATGTGAACAGTCCCACTGAAGTCAATCAACAGAGTCCTGTGGCACTTTTAAAGACTAACAGATTTATTTATCGATATGCGATTATTTATGCGATAAATAAATCTGTTAGTCTTTAAAAGTGCCACAGGACTCTGTTGTCTTTCTACAATAGACTAACACGGCTACCCCTTTGGAATTTGAAGTCAATCAGCTACTCATAACTTGAAGTTAGGTGAGTATGACAATTCTCTGCAGGATTAAGGCCTATTCTAGCAGAGTTGTAAAACTGTAAAACGTGAAGTGTTAATAATCCAGTTGTCCAAAAGAAGTCAAGATGTATATTTTTAAAACATTGTTCTTATAATGCATCAGATAAAGGTGTAAGGGATGCTCTGAAAGTTTCAGGAAATAATTAAAATAATAATAAGAGAGTCAATGTCCCAGTAACCAACCACTTACCAACCAAAAGGAAAATGTGAATAAAATTGAGCAGAACAATGTATCCCCAAAAATGTTATTTGAAAGGCAAGGAGTGCATGGAGCGCTAAAGACGCCTAAAGGGAGATCCTGGAACAGAAAATGCCCTGCGCTAGCCCAAAGCAGACTGAACCTCAGCATGTACAACAAAGACTATCAAAGTGATATCATCTCACTTGGAGGGGCACAGGTAGTGAGGGAGGTTGAAAAGGGTTTGAAAATATACAGAACAAATAAAAGAGAGAATACAAACACTGTCAAATATGATTTCTATACCATTCTGAGGGCAATGAAGTATAAGGTTGCCTTCGGTGTCCTGGGTCAAAGTCACAGAGTTCACGGTTTCTACTGTCACTGTGTCAGACTCTTCTTCAACTGTGCTCATACTCAAACCTGAAAAAGAAAAAGAAATTGAGTTGTCTTTGAGCAGGCTGCTACTTCCAACGTACAACATATTCTTTCTCTTCCATTTAATGAGTAATACAAAACTTCTCTAGGGAACTGGGCATCAGGAGACCTGGGCTCTTTCCTTGCTGTGACAATAACTCACTGTATGGCCTGAGCAAGTCAAGGCTCGAAAACCATCCCTGACCTGACTTTTCGTGCATGCTTAAACACTATTCCACAACAAAATTGCTTTCCTGGACATTTTGATAAATTATAGGAATATTTCAAAGTCACTGAGGTGTCTAAAATATGGACATAAGAGTCAAATCTCATCATTTAGGTGTATTTGCCGTTTTCAGAAGGTAAGTTAGGTTTTACATAAGTTTCCTAGGTGACTTTAAAAAAAAAGAATATTTAATTTTTCAGAAGACTCACAAGAGTTAGAAATAAAAAGACCCAAGAGTTATTTAGTCCACCTCCCTGTCAGTGCCTGTTCCCTACAGTGCACTGGCTACTGCTTCATGCCATTTAATTCCTCTTTTTAATGTTTATACCCTTCAGCTGTGCATGAAGATCACATTACTCTCCTTAACCATTGCTTAGCCAAACGAAATGCCTCTTTTCAAGGCCTCAGTCCTACAAAGATGTATTCACATGCTTAAAGTTTACTATGTGTGTAAAACTTAGAAGGATTGAAGCCTTGAACTATCCTCATAAGCAAACTCCCTTATCATTTTTGTTGCTCTTTTTTAACTCCTTCCAGTTTGTCTGTATCTTTCTGGTAATGTGGTGCCCAGAAATGAATGCAATATTACAGCTGTGCAAAACAAAAAAGGAGTTCTGTGGCACTTTTAAAAACTAACAAATTTATTTATCGCATGAGCTTTTGTGGGAAAAAAATCCCACTTCATTAGACGCTTTGAAGATGGGCAACTTACAGAATGGGAGGAAATTAAATGCAGCGAAGTGTATGACATAGGATCAGGTCAGGGTGTAACAGCAAATCACAGTAGATGTTACAGCTGTGGTCATATTAGGCCAATACCATGAGGGACAAGTACCTCCCTTACCTACAGTATAGATCTTCATATGCAGTATTTTGCTATATACCACTGAACACTCAGGATGAATTTGCTGTCCATTAACAGCCTGTGTCTCTTGCAGCTACTTCTGAACTTTCTCAGTCCATCCTATTGCCACCGATGCTTTGGATTCTTCTTCACTAGATGTACTAGCTTTCATTTTTTAAAAATCTCATGGACTCTCCCTGCCCACCTTTTCAAGGTCTTCAAGTCTTTTTTGTATTTCTTTCCCCTCTCTACTACTTCTGACAATTTTCATTTGAGAATTTTATTAATGGATTGTTTACTTTAGCGCCCAGATCTTTACTTGAGATGTTAAATAAGACCACCCCTGTCACCGGAGGGTGGATGTCATCCCTACCCACCTGTCACTCCCACCCCCATTTGTTTTGTGTGGCCCTTCCACACAACAGTGGAGAAAAAATATTTTTTTAAAACTTGGAAAATGTTATTTAAAAACTAAAACACTGATAAAGGAACATAGGGGCAGTATAATACCAGGAACAACTTTTAACTTGAGTTTTAAAAGTTATTTTTATTGATGGCAACTCCCAGGCCAGGGACCCATTGGGTTAATGACTGCACAGACAGCCCCTATGCTAAGGAATTTCCAAACTAAATTTGAAATTGATAGCAGAGTGGCAATGCTTTGGCAAGAAACTACTCATTTTAAATAAAAACGCTTTGTCTAATTAATTACTGAAGACAGTCAGTAACTGTTGTAATTTCTTGAGAGGATATGGCCACTTTTGGCACTTACAATGAATTAATTATTTTAGAAAGCTTCACAAATCACGTAAGTCAATTCTGATGCTTCTTGGAAGGATTCAACTTTAAAACAACCAGTTACTTAAGGTACGGATAAAGACAATTGCTTCCTAAGAAGAAATTATATTACCTCTTCATTATGGTGAGATTCCTGAATGATGTTGATAACCAGAGCAAACTAACCTACAGCAAACAATATTTGTTGCCAAAGTTATGTTGTTGATTTTAAGGAACTGGAATACGGATCCTTAGCCCCCATGGATAATATTCATGACAAATATTCCACGTTTTACTAATGAACATGGATTCTTTAGTTTGATGTTTGAGAAAAGACATTTGTTTAGGTAGGGCGGCAAACAGTAACAGAGGAAAACGCCTCATTGAGACTATGACCCTTTATTGCCACAGCACACATGTATGTTTTAGACACAGTTCTTAACTGTCACTGGGTCAACAAGGGAGTGTTGCAGTTACAATCTCCATGACAAAGTTTCTTGAAATGAAGCATCCTTATTTAGCAGCCATTAGTATAGGATTATTTCCCCTCATCAAGCACACAACTGCACTGATGTCGGGTGCTTTTCCTTCCAGGACTTCAATGGATCCCACTAGTGAGGAAGACAGATGAGACTGACTTGCACATGAAAGCAAATGTCAGCCATGTGCTTCACCAAAGGCACGTTTTAATTAATCTTGAAGGAGACGAAGTACTCGCTGGGAAAGACAGAACAGAGCTTTTATTGTAGACATCCAAGATCTGACAGCTGAGCTTTCCTCACCCTGGCTGCCCCTTCCCTTTTCCACAGGTATTTAGGACTAGTTGGAGAGCAAAGGAAAAATCTCTCTGAAACATTCTGGCAGGGGAGTAGGCGCCACTTTGGAAGTACACAGTAACAGTTGCAGAGCAGGTAGCATCATTGTCCCAGTAAAGCTGCTGAAAAATAGTGGGAAGGTGGCTGAGAAGCAGGAAAATTGATGGTCTGGAGGGTGGGGGATGTTACAGAAGTGTCTTGGAGGGGGGTACAGTCCTCGCAAAAGGTAATTTCTCCAAGATAAGCAGATGCAGGAGATAGACACTTTCTCTGCACTGTTGCTTCATATTTCAAGACTGTGCAGCAGCAACTATTAGAGCAGTTAGTGAAGGTTGGGGCAGCATCTTCTCCAACTGCAGTATCTGCACGGTTATCTTCAGAGTCAGCTAAAGTTGATGCTACAGAAGCCATCAGAGTCCCCAGCTACTCTCTGTCTACCACAAAAGCCCTATCTATCGAGCTCAATCCGAGGGAGTTACAAGACAAAATGGGATTATGTAATGGAGGTAGCACTCCCCAACATAAACCAAGATCCAGCAGAATACCGGAATGCCTCTTATCTCTAGGAATGTTACACATCAATGTCAATGTTAAAGAGATGAGCTGGGGAGAAACTGACTTGAGACACAGGATCATCCAAGGAAAAGCTTGTTAGTGCTGGTGATTTGGTTTTTTACTAACTTTCAGTTTCATCCCTAGTGGAGGCTTGGCACCTATGAAATCGTAATTTCTGATTTTAGGTATCAACAATTTATAATGGGTGGGCAAACTTTTTGGCCAGAGGGCCACATCTGTGCCTCGGCGGACCAGAGAAGGGCAGAGGACGGGGCGGGGCTTTGGAGGGGGGAGTGGTCACAGTGCAGGGTGCCACAGGGCCCTGGGGGAAGCAGTTGCCGTGTTCTGGCCAGGGCACTCCTGCTGGGCCCATGCAATGGGAGAAAATGCTGGCGGTGGTGGGCCACGGCACGTGGTGGGAGAGGGGTGGGGCCGGGAAGCGGGAGCAGCTGCTGCACTCCTGTCAGGGCGCCACTGGCCCATGTGATGGAAGGGGGCAGGGGAAGTGGTGGGGCTGGGTGGGGGGAGCAGCCGCTGTGCTCCAACTAGGCTGAGCTGGCGGGCCTGATGTACGGCTCCTGTGGGTCACATCCAGCCCGTGGGCTGTAGTTTGCTCACCCCTGATTTATAGCCATGCAAAATGAAGGCCTGATCTCCAATGCAGTGAAGTCAGTAGAAAGACTCCCACTGATTTCAAGGGCCTTTGGATCAGACTCCAGTGGCAAAACTATTATTGGGAAGCCATTTGGAAAGGAAAATTACACCTGAATATCATGAAACACTTCCATTCAAAACATTCTTTTAGACTGTGGGGTGAAGAGAAAGTGAGGGAACTCCTTCTTTTGAGATAACAGGGTCAAAAAGGAACTAGATAAATTCATGGAGGAGGGTCCATGCAGAGCTGGGAACGGGTGACGGGACAGCTCACTTGATGATTTACCTGTTCTGTTCATTCCCTCTGAAGACCTGGAATTGGCCAATCTTGGAAGACAGGAAACTGAGCTAGATGGATCTCTGGTCTAACCCAGTACAGCCATTCCTATGTTCTTATATGTAAGTTTAGACAGGGACACTGAAGTGCAAACTTGTATTACCACAGGAAAGAGGTCGCTAATCTAACAGATACAAGACTAAAGAACTGTGAAAAATTGTTTCTTCAATAGATAGCTTTCAGAACTTCAGTGGATACTTTTTTTAACTTTAAGCTAAGTTCCTCTGATTGACAGTCTGGGATTCTGTAAAAATGGGTACATCAGCCCTCGACAAATGCGCCACACACCTAGGCTCTAGCCCCAAAACTAGGGCACTTAGGTGTGTGGCATATTAGAAGGGCCCTCTGCCACCAAAATGTCGCCACCACTTTTGGCAGTGATGCAGGGTAAAGAGCACAGCCAACCCCCCTACCCCCACTGCAAAACCACTGCTGCCGCAAACATTGGTGGCAGCGGTGGTCCGGAGTGCAGAAGCCCCACCGCTGAAGGTGCTGGCAGCTTTTTTTTTTTTTGGTTGCCAGGGGGGTTCCACGCCCTGGAGTACCCGGGCACAGCTAAATGCCAGGGTACAATTCCAGGGCGCCATGGCAACCTGGTGCCAGGGCTCTATTGAGCTCTGCGGTACCTTATAATTTAATAATGATCAACAGATAGTTTGCTGATAGACTACCATTTTTAAACAGAACACAGCAGAGTACTGCTGCAGGAGACAATGTCTTCTAGTGCAGACTTCCTTGTATCGATTGCAGAGAAAACATTCTTGCAGGAAGTGTTCAATACATCACACGATGACTGCTGAAGCTTACCACTTGTGCTATATATCCTTTACACAACACAAAACCTACTTCCATGCACAATCTATCCTCTCAAAGAAGTCAAATGCACAATCATAGCCCTATAATTAGAGCCCTGCAAATACACGGGTATCCACAGACATCCGTATTATATCCGCACCCTCGGATACAACGTAGATATCCATAGACCATTTCTTGCAGATGCAGATTGGATGTGGATCCACATATCTGTATCTGTGCAGGGCTCTACCTATAATTATTTCATTTACAATTTTGACATTATCAACATAAAATTTCTCCATCTCCAAAATATCTTCATCTCTTTTAGTCTTACATGGCTCTTTTTACATATCCTTCATACACAAACTTCAATTTTTTTGTCTTTGTATTAAAAGAGAAATTATTTTGTTTTAAAACCTATTTATTTTAAAACAATTTCCCCAAAAGCATATTTTGAAGAGTCAACAGCAGATTCCACTATATACCATAGAAATCTTGAGTACATACCATGTGTTTGATTTTTGTGTGCTATATGGGAGAGTGTAGGTTTGTACTAGAAGGGAATCTAATGTTGAGTGGATAGAGGGGAAGAGTGTGAATATTTATAAGTGGTTACGAAGATAGATAGTATGTGAACAGTGTGGATTCTCATGTTCCCTTAATAAATGTTTTCCTCTGTTAGGAAATGCACCCAAAAAAGCTTAACTGTAAATTAAAAATCATGTGGGATTTAAACTGAGTTTTGTATGAAACTGAATATATCATGTGTGTTAAGCAAAGCTTAGGGCAGATTGTTTTAATGTTTTTTCTTAAAATGGAGAACAAAGATTCAAGGATTATTTCTCAGGGCAGCTAGTTTACCGAAACTACACAGTGCAGGGATTTCAACCTGATTTAGAAAATTATAAGGTGTACAGTTGGGTTGCCTCATCACTGACAATGCTGAGTTTTACATAAAGCCATCAAAATTGTTAACTGAGATTTTCAGTAACAAAACTTCTATGGTGCTCTCAGTTACAGGACAACACCGTGTAACTGTACTGTGCACCACAGTAAGTTCTGCAGTAATTCTTTTGATATACTCATTATTGGATCTAATGCTTAATCTAAACTAATTTAAGACATACTACCTTTAATTAAGCAGGAAATGAACTAAGCTGTGGCAATTGTTTTCTACATATTAACTCAATTTCAGATCTAGGCCTCCCCCTCACATGCCACAAATGATTCTTTTCCAATTGATCCACGCTGCTAATTTCACTGGATAAAATTGTATTCCTTTTTGAAGTTTATAAGCAGCAAGAGTGATTTCTTGCTAAGAGATGTTGCTATTAGTTACAGTGAAATTAAACTGGAGCAACTACATTGGACTCAGTAGGACATCAATGTAGTTATTCTACACTGTCATCATTGGAACCAACATTATAACAGCTCAAAACACCTTGAACTTTAAAGGTGTATCAACCCTTTTGATAGGTCCTGAACAAGGTTTCCTGTAAACTCATTAAAAAGTCAGTACAGAAATACATATGCAATCATGATAAGCAGTTTTCACTGCTCACCTGGCACACATTGGTATAAATTATCATCACATAAACATGATGCCTTGTTGTTCAAAATGGCTGCACCTGATTGTCCAAATAGCATATGTTGCAGTCAAAGCAAAATTACACCTGGCAGTTAAAGTATTTCAGATTTAAAAATCTGTCAAATGGAAATCTTAAACAGCTACCAAGGGGAAAAAAACAGACAAAACACAGGCTTTGTGTAAGAAGTTTTCTATAAAAATTCTGTTCATATATCAAGATTTATTTTAAATGATTTGACATGAAGATGATTGAGTTCAAAAGCAGCATTTATAAATGAAATATCTCAGATGAGTTAGCACAGAGACAGACCGTATGATGGACAAACTGTTCTAATTTACACCAGTGTAAAATTGGCACAACATGAAGTCAGAGGAGGCATTCCAAATGACATGAAGTGCCAGTTCACAGTTTCATCCAACTATCCAAGTATGAAGTGGGAAATGTGCCTTCGTCAGTCATATGAAATTTAAAAAAGAAATGTACAGAGAATCAAATACTAAATTGCTTCAGGGACAGAGGAATGGAAAATTAGACTGCTGGCTGTTTTTGAGGCTCTCAAATACTCTGTTAGGTGTGGATAAAGAAGCTTGATAGAAAAGCATTTAAATTCCATTTTTTATTAATGTTCAGAATTGTCTCTTCACCTTTAGATACACTGGCAAATATTAATGCATTACAAAATACAAGTTAGTTAAACAAACAAGGAGGTCTGTGGCACTTCTAAAGACTAACAAATTTATTTATTGCACGAGCTTTCATGGGAGAAAATCTCACTTTGTCAAGATGCTTCAAAGTCGGTTATTCAGTATAATACATACTGCTATTGTAATGGAAAGTCACAGCGCTGATGCTTTGAGGCATAGCTGACAGGGATTAATTTCTATAAATAAGAAGGGTGCTCTGGCAAATGATGAAATATTGACACACATGGTTATTTCAGCTCTGATCCTGCAACTGTCTTCGCAAGGAGCCAGTTTCAGGTTCCAACCCTTATAGTTTAATTGTTGTAAGACTCACACTCTTGGGGGTATTATTGATTCTTTTAACATTTACAATACCAACTATAAAGAATTTGATTTTGACAACTGGTTTAAAAAAAAAGAGGGGGGGGGGTTATATGTATAAAGTTCACATGGCACATTACCCAAAAGTAACCTTTGTCAGGTTATGTGAATGCCCTTATCTCCTTCTGACTGGGAACTAAGCCTTCAGTAATTTTACACATACTCTTTGTGGCAGTTTCTTTGAATTGCTTAATGAGATGCTGTACAAGGCAGTGGTTTTCAACCAGGGGTCTGCAACTCCCCAGTTCCATGAATCCTTGAGCCTCAGCACCCTGTGGGACCCTGTCACACCAAGGCCTCCCCCCAGAGCTAAGGTAGGGAAACCCCATGGGACACATGCCCCAGCCCCCAAGGACTGAAGCCAAGAGTCCTGCTCAGCATTCCTCAGGGCTAAAGACCATCACCCAACAACCAAATGAGGCTAAAACCTGGAAGCTCACAGGGCAGAAACCCCACGCACCCCAGCCTTGCACAGCAGAACACTGTCACTCCCCCAGCCCCTTCCAGCAGCTGAAGCCCTGAGCCCCAAGTCTCCCTGGTGGAACCTGAAATTTTTATAGCATGTGGGGTGGAGAAAAGGCCCAGAAAGGAAAGAGTTGAGAACCTCTGGTGTAAGGGATATTGCATTTCCCCTGGATTTATTTATTACACATGGTCTTAGCTAGATCACCATCACCACACAATTAAAACAAAGCTCAATAATTTCTATAAAACAGGGATGCTCATGTTCTAATACAGGGGTCAGCAACCTGAAAGATAAGAAGAGCCATATTTAAAAATTCCTTCAACAGTCAAGTGTTTTGAGAGCTGCAACGTGTGTAGCCTCCTTGAGGGGTGAGTGTGAGGAGCTAGAAGCTGGGGTAGGGCACCTGCTACAGGGTACCCTGGCACTGGGAGCCTGGAATCAGGAATGGGTCCCCTGAGCTGCCAGGTGAGAGCTAAAGAGCCGCATGTGGTCGCAGACCAGTTCTAATAGGATGCACTGTGTTGTATGGCTAATATATAACTATGAAGCTCCAAAGGGGTAGCCGTGTTAGGCCTTATACACATTACAGAGTTATTGCACGGTAACGAGCTTTACCAGGCGATATCAATGAGAGCGTACACACACAAATCCTTCTTGTTGTGCAGCAACAGCTCTCTTGCCACGCAACATGTAAACCACCTGAATGAGCATGGTTAGTCTCTACCATGGAACAGCTGTTCCGTGGTAGAGCCAGTGTGTACACTCCTTCCGCAACTGACAGCCTCCGGAAATGTCCCAGAGTGCCAATCCAGGCTACTCTGGGACATGGGAGCTGTCATACTTGTCAATTTCACCTCTTTAGCAGAGCAGTGAAATTGACAAGTAGCAGAGCGGAGCTCCACTGCCTTTGGAGCCCCCAGGAACCCTGGGGGCTCCCAGGGACTGGCCACCCGGGCACGGGAGCACCAAAACGCCAATGCAATTGGCAGCCGCTCCTCCCGCCCAGGCCCTTTCCAATGCCAGGCACGTTAAAAAACAAAACCAAAAAAACCTTGGCTTTTTCTTTTCCATTTTATTTTTCACCTGTTCCGCCACATGCCCTTTACAGCTGCAAGAACCACCCCCACCCCACCCCACCCAACACCCCCGCCCCCACCTCGCCTGACACCCCCCACCTCTGCCCCAGCTCCCCCC